>CAWUFW010007741.1:600000-971530 GCA_963921515.1 Calotriton arnoldi | reverse complement strand
TAGTCATGAGGTTGGCAAAAATGGTGTTAAAGTTAATCTGCATTCCCTTTCTGTAATCCTGCCTTGTTCTTCACTGTGAAGTCCAATCCTTGCAAATAGATTGACCTCACCTTTGATAGGTAAATATGGCATAATTGAGATAATGGGCGGTTAAAAACTGAAGCGTTGATTTCATAGCCAAGATGGCGCATGCACTTTGGACAGGCTTCGCTGTGCAACCCCATTTATCCGTAGCATATCCTCCATACCACCTGCCATCAGCAAAGAAGACTTTGGGGCACTTTGGTGCAAGGGTGCCTGCGTTGGCGCTAGGCAGCTAATTTTAGCACCAGCGCTAGGGAAAACACAGGGGTGCGGCCAGTCACGGCCGGCATTAATCGTGGGTGGGGAGGGGGGGTCGTGCGGGGAGGGGGGTGGTAAATGTAATAATACATTTTTAAAACTTTCCTGTCCGCCGGCCAGCCGGGTCAAGCATTTTCTCGGCTCCTGCTCCTGCTCTGAACAGGAATTATGGAAGCAGGAAGCTGGCAGCCTCCCTCCCCTCCCCTAAGCCAATCACAACGCGCAATGGCAGCGTTGTGATTGGTCAGGACAGCGCCCAACCAGGCGCCTATGGGGAGGCCATTTACTCCATGTAGGCTGCATTGCAGACTGCATGGAGTAAGGGCAGAGTGCGCATGACTGGTTTGGGCGGCACAGAGGGCCGACCAAACCAGTCATGCTCACTCAGGAGTGGGCACACCACTCCTCCGCTGCCCAGTCCTGCTCGTAGAGTAGCCCTGCCCACCCGTCTTCCCGCACCTAAACACTTCTGCTTTCTCGCAGTGCTAGAAGCAGAAACATAAAATGGTAGTTTTATAATTTTATGTTTCTGCTTCTCGCACTGTGAGAAAGCAGTGGGCGACGCTCCTCCGCCCTAGTGAAGGAGCCGGCCCTGGGTGTGGCGTATTGTTGTAAATACAGCACAACCCCGCGTTTTAGAAATGTCGGAGCTCGGCATTGCCAAATTTGGCGCAGCTCCACGCGCTGACATTTCGTTGTAAATATGCCCCTGAGTTTACCATCGTCCTGTGCTTAGCCTTCTGCTGCAAGCAGAAGTGTGATTATTCTCTTGAAAATTTTGACAATGACTACAATATAACTGCTTTAAAAATCCTGACTGTTTTTCCCGTGCAGACTATCCTCGATCTCCTGCAGTTCTCACCCTTCCTCCATTTTGTTATATAAAGAGTTGAACGAGTCAGGAATGTTTCATTCATTTATTAAAATGTTGCCACTGCTATATGTAATTAGTTGTCTTTCTTTCCTGTCACCTTGGTTTTATTTCTAGTTCTAATTTCTCTCTATTCTTATACTTTTTAATTTTTGTAAACCATACATAGTTTATGGTACCATCTTTTTTGTTAAGTGCTTTGCTGTAGAAATGGCACAAAAACCAGATAAATAAATACATTACTAAATAAAGCGTGTTACTCTCAAAGCGTTCCTTTTTAGGTGGAATGTCAGAATCGAAAGCAAAAAATGAAAAAAGTTTGTAAGGAAAAAAGTGAGAAAGACAAAGTGAAAAAAGTTTGAAAAAGTAAAAAGAGTAAAGTATTATGATTTGGGGAACAGGCGGATGGGGCTAGGGAGAGAGCTAGAGTTAGGGACATGCTAAGAGTTAGTTCATAGGCTAGGGTAAAGGTTAGGATTACGGTTAAGGTCATGTTTAGGATTTTGATTAGAGTAAGATATAATGATAGCGTGAGGGTAATAGTGTCAATCAATCAGGGGAATTGTAAGCTTGCTACTCACCCGTGGGGGTCTCAAGGCACTGGGGGAGGGGGGGGGTCCGCTGGTTTGTTTAGCCAAAGAGCCAGGTCTTGAGGGTCTTTCTGAAGGTGTTCAGTAAGGGGTGCGTCTGATGTCTGGCGGTAGCTCGTTCCATGTCTTGGCTGCGATGTGAGAGAAGGATCTTCCGCCTGCTCTGGCTCTGTGGATGCACGGGGTTTCGGCCAGTGCGAGGTTGGAGGATCGGAGGTACCTTTTGGGTACGTGGAAGTTGATTCTGTCGTTGAGGTATTCGGGTCTGTTGTTGTGTAGGCATTTGTAGGCGTGGGTGAGGATTTTGAAGGTGATTTTTTTTCTCTACGGGGAGCCAGTGGAGTCTTCGTAGGTGTTGGCTGATGTGTTCTTGTCGGGGGATGCCGAGGACGAGTCTGGCTGCGGTGTTCTGTATGGTCTGGAGTTTGCAAAGTAGGGGCTTGTTGATGCCGGCGTAGAGTGCGTTTCCATAGTCCAGTCTGCTGGTGATGAGTGCGTGGGGGACCGTCTTCCTTGACTCGGGGTGGATCCATTTGAAGGTCTTACGGAGTATGCGGAGGGTGTTGAAACAGCTGGATGTGACGGCGTTGACCTGTCGGTTCATGGTGAGTGAGGAGTTGAGGATGATACCCAGGTTCTTGGCATGGTCTGCGGGGGTAGGTGGGCTCCCGAGGGAGGTCGGCCACCAGGTGTTGTCCCATGCTGAAGGGGTGGTTCCAAGGACGAGGACTTCTGTCTTCTCGGCGTTGAGTTTCAGGCAGCTGTTGGTCATCCAGTCTGCGACGTCTTGCATTCCATTCTGGAAGTTGAGTTTAGCGGTGGTGGGGTCTCGGGTGAGGGAGAGGATGAGCTGGGTGTCGTCGGCGTAGGATACAATGCTGAGGCCATGTTTTCGTACGATGCCTGCGAGGGGGGCCATGTAGATATTGAAGAGGGTTGGGCTCAGTGATGATCCCTGAGGGACTCCGCAGGGGATTTTCGTAGGATCAGAAAGGAAGGGTGGTAGCCTGATTCTCTGGCTTCTTCCGGTGAGGAACGATCGGATCCAGTCCAGGGCTGTTCCTTGTACGCCGGAGTCGTGTAGTCTGGTGACTAGTGTGCGGTGAGAGACGGTGTTGAACGCCGCTGATAGGTCGAGTAGGATGAGGGCTGCTGAGTGTCCTTGGTCCAGGAGGGTGTGGATGTTGTCTGTGGCGGTGACAATACGGATGTCAGTTAGGGTGACAGATCAGCCAGGTTTGGTCATGAGAAAAGGAAACCCCCTTAAGATAATGCAGTCAGGATCATGCACACAGGAAAACAACAGGCCCAACATCTTAAAGAGCATCGGGGTTTGTGTAGGCAGTAGGTGTACAGAGCAGGCTGACAACAGTAAACAAGCTTTGGAAAAGCCAATAGGTCTCACCTATGCAAGAGCTATTGGCTTTGCCAATATGTTTTAGCCATCTTGTACACCAGTGTGGTTGCTGTTCAGCATGGCTAAAAGTTAGTGGGGTAAAGGAGAGTGAGTGGAGTGTTCTGGAGTGGCATAGAGAGTCGTGAAGTGACGTAGAGTGGTATGGAGTGGCGTAGAGTGGTGTAAAGTAGAGTTGAGTGGCATGGAGTGGAGTGAAGTGGAGTGTCATGGTGTGGCATAGAGTGGAGGGCATAGAGTGTCGTAGAGTGGAAGAGTGTAGAGGGTAATAGAGTTGAGTGGCGTAGAGTGGAGTACAGTGTCAGAACGGAGTAAAGTGTTGTAGAGTGGAGTGGCATAGAGTATCATGCAGTGGTGTAGAGCAGAGTGGAGAGGTGTAGAGGGGGTTGCCAAGTAGACTGTTGTAGAGCAGAGTGATGGAGAGTGGAGTAGGTTGTCGTAGAGCAGAGCAGCATAGAGTGGAGTAGTGTAGGAGAGTGGAATGGCATAGAGTGAAGTAGAGTGTTGTAAAGTTGTGGCGTAGAGTGGAGTGGCATAGAATGGAGTAGAGTTTCATAGAGTGGAGTAGAGTTAAATGGAGTAGAGCGCCATAGAGTGAAGTGGAGTGTTGTAGAGTGTCATAGAGTGGACTAGAGCGAAGTGGTGTAAAGTACAGTGGTGCAGAGTAGATTGGCGCAGGGTGCATTGGCTTTGAGTAAAGTGGTGCAGAGTCCATTGGCGTACAGTGCAGGGACAAACAGTTGAGTGGTGCAGAGTAGATTGCAGTGGCGTATAGTGCAATGATGTTAAGTGGAGTGGCGCAGAGCGGAGGAGAGTGGTCTAGAGTGCAGTGGCGTAAAGTAGATTGTTTCAGAGTAGAGTAAAGTGACATAGAATGGAGTGGTGCAGGGTAAAGTGGAGTGATGCACGGTACAGTGCAGAGATGTAGAGTAAAGTGGCACAGAGTGCAGTGGCATGGAGTAGAGTAGTGTAGAGTGCACTGGCATAGAGTAGATTGTTTCAGAGTAGAGTAAAGTGGTGTATAGTGGAGGGGTGCAGGGTAAAGTGGAGTGATGCAGGGTAGAGTGCAGAGATGTAGAGTAGAGTGGTGTAGAGTGCAGTGGCATAGAGTAGAGTGGTGTAGAGTACAGTGGTGCAGAATTAGTTAGAGTGGCCTAGAGTGCATTGGCGTAGAGTACAATAGAGTGGCGTAGAGTTGAGTGGCGTAGAGTTGAGTGGTGCAGATTAGATTGCAGTGGTGTAGAGTGCAGTGGCATAGAGTGTTGTGGTGCAGAGTAGCATGGTGTTGAGTTCAGTGGCAGAGAGTGCAGTCTTACAGAGTAGAGGACAGTGTCATAGAGTGCAGTATCATAGAGTGCAGCGGGATATAGCACATTGTTTTAGAGTGCAATGGCATAGAGTAGAGTGGTGTATTGTACAGTGATGTAGTGACAAAGAGTGCACTGGTGCATAGTATATTATAGTGGTGCAGAGTGGATTTGTGTAGAGTGTAGTGGCCTAGAGTGCATTGGCATAGAGTGCATTGGCACAGAGTGCAGTAGAGTGGCATAGAGTAGAGTGTGGTGGCATAGAGTGCAGTGACACAGAGTAGAGTGGAGAAGAGTTCAGTGGCAGAGAGTGCAGTCTTGCAGAGTAGAGTGCAGTGTCATAGAGTGCAGTATCATAGAGTGCAGCGGGACACAGCACATTGTCTTAGAGTGCATTGGTGTAGAGTAGAGTGGTGTATTGTACAGTGATGTAGTGGCAAAGAGTGCAGTGGTGCATAGTATGTTATAGTGGCACAGAGTGGATTGGTGTAGAGTGTAGTGGCCTAGAGTGCATTGGCATAGAGTGCAGTAGAGTGGCATAGAGTAGAGTGCAGTGACGCAGAGTAGCATGGAGAAGAGTTCAGTGGCAGAAGTGCAGTCTTGCAGAGCAGGGTGTCATAGAGTGCAGTGGTGTAGAGTAGAGTGGCATAGAATGCATTAGTGTAGAGTGCAGTGGCATAGAGTGTTGCAGAGTAGAGTATAGTGGCATACAATGCAGTGGTGCAGAGTAGATTACCATAGAGTGCAGTAGTGTAGAGTGAGTTGATTTTGAGTAAAGTGGTGTAGAGTGCATTGGCGTAGAATGCATTGGCGTAGAGTGCAGCGGCGTAGAGTGGAGTGAGTAGCACAGGGAAGATTGCAGTGGCATAGAGTGGAAAGGCGCAGAGTGGAATAGAGTAGTGTAGAGGGCAGTGGCATAAAGTACAATGTTGTATAGTGCAGTGGTGCAGAGTAGATTAGAGTGGCTTAGATTGGATTGGTGAAGAGTGCAGTGGGTCTGGTGGCTAAGTGGACTAATGCGTCCACTGTAGGGGCCTGTGTTTGACCTCATGGTCACAGGTTCAAAACCTGGCGGGTCCACTCAGCCTTTCATTCTTCTGAGGTCAATAAAATGAGTACCATTGAGTTGGGTAACAATAAACATCTGTTATTCAGTGCTGAGATACCCTTAGGTCAGTGGTTCCCAAACTGTGCGCCGCGGCACCCCGGTGCGCCACTAAAACCAGCCAGGGGCGCCACGGTCGCAATTGCTGAGAAGAATCCATTAGGAATTACATTGGCCGTTTGTATGTAGGCCGGCTGCACTGCTCCTGGCGCCCACTAGGTGGTGCACTTGTGCCTCTTAGCCCCATGATTTGTAACTCCCCATGAGCCCTGATCGGAGGCGGCGCAGCAGAATGTCTTCTGTTAGTTCACGAGGAGAGCAGTGCATGGGTCGGGTAGAGAGAGCACTGAGCAGGCGGCAACGGGTATAGGAACTCTCGTAGTTGCGCCTGGACAATTAGCATGCAGTCAGTTTGTTTTCAAATTATATATGTCTGTTATATTTGTTTCTGAACTCCGGTTCGAGAAATAACCATAAATAGAAATATTACTGGTCCTGGGCTTGCAATATGCATTTATCGCACACTTCCGGATAACTAGCCTCAAACTGAAACTTAGAAGAGCTATGTCAGTCAGATTATATATATATAAATGGGTTTGATGAAGAGGGTCCCCAAATTCAGTTAAATCACCATTTTCTCACTTGTACTTACCCCCAGGGTGCAGGACTTCATATCATATTTGAATATCCTTTATACTTAGAAATGCTTGTGAATGCAGTCTTTATTTCCTTCTTTTCAAGTCACCATTAATCTTAGTACTATATGTGCCTGACGCACATGCACTAAATCAGCTCTCCAAAGGGACGCTATCACAACTTAGTTTTCTTTATAGCACTTAACACAGTTTCTACGCACTAGCTCTCGCAGCATACGAAGGAACATGCAGTGCCTTCTCTGAACTGGGAAGCTCAAGATCAGAGGGCCCCGTGGACCCACAAGCAAGTGTGCTCTTCTCTTGACCCCCTCCATCTTCCACCATGTTTCACTCTTTCCAAGAACTTCACAAGCCCTCTCGATGAAACGTTCAGCTCTTGCTCAGTTTATCACAAGATTAATACCCAGCTCGACAACCTTATAAATATAAAGTGAAAATCTGCTAGTCATTCCGAACTGCTCCACAGAGCATGCATTTGAAATCAGACTCACCCTTTCTGTAGACACTTGTACAGAGATTAGACTCAATTTGAGACTATATATGGCCAATCAGGGTGCAGGTTTGAGACTCCATTCCAGTTTATAAGGTGGTAGAGATAGGGGAAGAAAATTCCATCCAAGTCTACAAGACCTGTTGGGGTGCAGGGTGAGGCTCCTTTCGATCGGGCCTGTAAAGATGCAGGGGAAGGGGAAATTCAAATCTAATTTGTAATGCTCACCTCATTTTCATGTAGGACCTCCCAAGAATCCCACACTTAACCCTATATTTGTGAATGCAGACACTTTACCATACTGCAGAATGTACAAATTCATAAATCCTATTTATGACACTACAATCCTGCCAATTTTGCTAATCATGATTATAATTTTGCCCTTGAAAATCCTTTTGCCTGCAAACCTAAGTAGCAATAGGTACACAAATGCATTTAAAAATCAATCCCACAACATGTGGTTTATCCACGTGAGAAATGTGCTGGCATTCTTTATAGAAACAAAAACAATCTAAGAAGTGAACCAAGTTTGATTTAGTCAGTTGAGCAGGACCTCAAAAGAGAACGATTATAGGAAAATGATATGAGAAGCTCTCCATACCTTCATTCCTATTATTTTCAGGGATTAAAATGGAAGTCCTACCGAGGTCGGCCTTACATTCTCTCCCACCAAAAAATAGTAATGTAATGGGGAGCCGCGGCCTACGGCCAATTGGTCAAAGGAGCCGCGGGTCAAAAAAGTTTGGGAACCACTGCCTTAGGTGAACATGCGCTTTACAAATACATGTTATGGTGCGTAGTGGGGATGGAGTGCAGTGGCGTAGTGTGGAGTTATGCAGAGTGCAGTGGCATGGAGTAGAGTGGAGTGGAGTATGCAAGATGTGGTAGCGCATAGTCATTACAAACAAAAAATCATCAATTGAAATGACCATTACATTTGCACAGACATACAGTTTTACTGATGAAAGTATGCAGTGCACAAACGACAATATGTGGAAATGTCATCACCCAGGGTATAGATTTGTTTTGATCATCCTAAAATATTTGTTTCCACCAAACTTCAGAATGCCAAAAAATGTGCTTCATTTGTGCTTTCCATGTTCTGAAATATCTACACAGTTCATTTACAGGCATTTAAATTTTGTTTTGTGCTAGAAAATAAAATGACATCGTACAGCACGCCCTGAGTAGCCAGCATGATTGTCACATAAATCCTCTCACTTTGAAGTTAGAGAAAGAAAAGTAAACACCAAGCTCCCTGGAAGACAAAGCCTGACATTTGTTCTCTGTCTTTGAATGGACAGCAGATGTGACAAGATTAAAACAAGATTTAAAGGCCTCATTACAGAAATCCAGTATTGGTGGAAGCATACAATAAATAGGGTTTGGGCAAGAGAAAGGATGAACTCAAGCTGGACAGCCTAAAACAAATAAAGCCAGCAAATAGAAAGCAAGTAAATGTGATTTACAAACCACAAAACCAATGGTAACCAACAGGCGAAATGTATTCCCATGGAAGTTTTCTGACTGTCCCCAAGATGTATTTATCTAACCAGACTGGGTTCAACCTAAAAAGGACTCTTGGTAGATAAAGCACTCCCAACGTAGGAAGCAGTATTAGTCACTTCTAGGTTAGGAAAAACAAACACAGGCCAACGGCGGACCCAAGAGGCCGCACTTCACCGCTAAGTTCCTTTTGTAAGTGTTGGAATGAAGATTAGTAAAGGTGTGCACATGCGACTCCTGCACCTGCCGTTGTTGGGTGCAAACTGCAACGCAGAAGAGAAACTGGATGTTCGTGGAGTGGTGCACCACCAGGCCACCTATCCTGATAACAAGGGACTGACCAGTTCCTTTATATGAAAAATGTCTTTATTTCAATGACATCAAACAATGTAGGTTCCAGCCAACGCGTTTCGTTCAATAGGAATTGAACTTCATCAAGGCGGTTTTTCCAATAATGGCGCACCGCACAATGCGGAAGTCTTGCGAGGGAACGTGGGTGGAAGTAAATCGGAGGGTGCTGAGCAATGCATCCTGTCTCGGCCTCCTTGATAAGGGCCTGGTATATGTACCTTAGTCGTGAGTCTACAGCATCAAAAGCCTGGGTCCATGGTAAGAGCTCTTACTCTCAAAGGGATTAAAACAAGTCCTCCTCACCCTGTTCCCATCTACAGAGAAACAACAGTCTCTCTCTCTCTCTCTCTGTTGTATTGTTACCCCCATTTTCCCCAGAACGATACACCTCCTAGTAGCTTATTAACACCCAACTACTGAATCATCTTTGTAGGGAATATGTGGGATAAACATCACAATTCAGTCGGGTTCCTCACACTGAATCTGGACAAAAGTTAAGATAAAGCCTTGCTCATATTCAAAGGTGGCTGTTTGGGTTGGAGGTAAAGGCAGCGTTAGGAGTGGTCTGACTAAGAGCTTACATTTACGAGTTGGGAAAATAGTGTAGTTGCAGTTAGGAAAAGAGATGTTTCATTTTACAATCTAATGGCGAAAAATATTGCGGGTGTGTAAATGAGTAGAAAAATTCTTACAAAAGTTTTAAACATTTTTGCATTTTCCATTTAAAGCTTTTATTTCCTACTCAAAGGGCCAGATGTATCAAGCCTTTTTCCCGTTCGCAAACGGGCCGATTCTCAGAAAAGAGTATGCAAGGAGGCTTATTAGTCCCGGCAATAAACTCTGCAGCAAGCCCAAGTAGCACTGAATTACTTCTATTGTGAAAACTTTGCACCTTGGCTATATTGAATCTGAGGCAAACCATCCTGAAACCTCAGATGTTTTTTTAATAAATCAGGGCATTATTATTTGGCGACTCCCTGTCAGTCCGGATATTAGAGACGACAGGAGTATAATATTGAAGAATTTGAAGCACTGTGGAAGACATGAGTGTCCTTATGAAATAGACTGTCCCCCCTTGTTTTACCTTGAAGAAATTAGATAAGACTGCTGGGAGACATTATTTGTTGAGCCTGAAGAAGGTGGTTGGACCCTTTTGATACCACTGAAACGCATCGCTTTCTGGTCCTGTGTTGTCCTGCCACTATTTATTTTAAATCTAGGAATTGGTGAAATCAACACTAATAGTGGTTGTAACAATTAGATTCATGTGTTAATGTAGATTGTGTTACTTGTTTTAGAATTTATGTATAATATGCAATGAAATGCTATAAATTGTAGGTTTATCAATCATAGGAAAGATTGCAGATTTTAACAATTTTTAATGTATGAAATAGATATATATATAATAAACATTTGTATATTGATAACTTTTTGGCTTTACCCAATTTCTGTGATGAATGATTGACAGTTTGAATGTGGGAGTGAGCAGTATGGTATGCTATAAAAATATCCCAAAGGGAAGTTGTTTTTGACTTATTGTCATTTGGTGTCCTGTCCCTTTGGTGAGTAGGACCCTTCTCTCTTTTTTTGATGACATTACTGCACTGCAGAGCGTTATGAATAAAGAGCTTAACCACATGCAGTGAATTCTAGCGTTTTTGCCCCTGAAAATCTTTTCCATCACCTCCCTCTACCAGGGATTTCTTTCAGGGAGTTTGATTGTTTTTTAAAAACACATGGTTAAGTCTTACAAGCAAAACAATGAAAATGCGTTTTGTGTGGCTACAGAACATCTCTTGGTGCCTTAATGGCTCCTCTGTACTTCTCGTGTCCGCAGTTAACTCAAGAAAGCCAAGTGATGAATTCACTAAACCTCGTCTCCATCTGCAAATAGTACATTTATTTAACCACTTTGTATCAGCCGCAAATCTCATTTTTTCTTTTATTCCATTTACATCTCCACCTCAACAGTGCCCCAGTGAGTTTAAGGAAATAAATCTGGATATTGGGAAACCTTAATGGTGAAATGGCAGCCGCCATTGCTGAGTTGGCGTCCCGCGAGTGAAAGAAGTGAATGGGCACTCCAAATATCAAAAGCGGCCGCCATTGCCGAGTTTGCATGCCGCAAATGAAAAAAAAAGTGAAAGGGCACTCCAAATATCTAAAGCGGCCGCCATTGCCGAGTTGGCATCCCGCGAGTGAAAAGAAAAAGTGAAAGGGCACTCCAAATATCTAAAGTGGCTGCCATTGCCGAGTTGGCATCCCGCGAGTGGAAAGAAAAGTGAAAGGGCACTCCAAATATCCAAAGCGCCCACCATTGCCGAGTTGGCATCCCGCGAGTGAAAAGACAAAGTGAAAGGGCACTCCAAATATCTAAAGCGGCCGCCATTGCCGAGTTGGCATCCCGCGAGTGAAAAAAAAAAGTGAAAGGGCACTCCAAATATCTAGAGCGGCCGCCATTGCCGAGTTGGCATTCCACGAGTTATAAAACAAGTGGCATGGGTTACTTTTCCCCTCATTATTCCCACTGATGCGCGCAGGCCAGCAATGGGTGCCGACATGAGCATGAAAAGTTGAGACGGGCTGATGGTGGTGGGGGGAGGGCATCGCGAGCGGAGGCAAAACAAGCGCGGCCGATTGTTATTGCAACACATTACACGAATGGGGAAAAAAGTGCTTAGCTAACAATTAAAGGAGTCTGTGTACTGCCGCCAGTAAAAGATCCAGTCCCGGTGGGCGGGGCCAAAAGTGGACAGGGCGGCAACAAGGAGGGACTAAAAAGCCTCCTTAACAATAGAATGCCAGCGTTTAGCCTAAGCTATGACGCAAGCCAATGGGAAGAGGGGGCGGGGCTTCAAGTCCCCTTCCCAAACCGTATCGATTACAAGAAGCCCTCGCATGGCGAGAGCAGCGCATGCGCGCTGCTAACGCCAGGCGAGACCTAAAAAAGACAGACAAGTGTTAAATTGCACTTTCGAGTCTGTGGTGTCCCAATGACCCATTGTTCCCTAGTCGCGGCCCCTTCATGTATCTCGGAGCTGCTTCTCTTTTGTCAGCAATTCTGCTGAGAAGAACAGAAGATTCTTACCATGCTTTCACTTTTTGAATGCCTCAGTTCTCCCAGGTTTTGGCCTGTGCTCACCAGTTAAGAAGTAAAGAGATACACAGCGGTGAGAGAGAGCTTGGCCGCCACTTTGTGTTTTTTTCATTTTAAATATCCTGATAACTTGCATACCAGCAGACCGGTGACCCCGTGTCCCGGATGAGAGTGTAAATCCGAGTCAAAGAAAGGTTGCGCCTATTTGATAAACAGTTGCATATGATGATCTGAATGTATTGTTTCTGTTGTCCTTTTTTTTACTGAATGTCTTCATTAATACTAAAACAAAGAAATTTAAAAAAAAAGAATGTCAGGAGTATTTTGATTAGCTCTGCGCAATGCGTAGTTTTTACTCGGTTTGTTTACTTGGTATATCATTGTGACTGGTGCCACTGTGTGCAATTCAGCTGAATGGGACAGTTAATCTACCCAGACATCCGGTACAAAGGGCCTGCTCACCCGGAAGAATGCGCAGTGGCAGGTGCGGCTCAAAATGGTGGCATTTGCTTGTGAGTCCTGTGTATCAGGGCCTAACACAGGCTGTGTGCAGTTCCTGCGGTGCGGGGACCCCACCCTAAAGGGGGGCCCCCACTGAGCTCAAGACCTAAGAATATTTGTGGGATATGGGAGTTTTAGGGACCCCATAACACATTCTTCAGGGGGAGTCCATGATTTTACGCTGTACCTCTGCTGTTTAGAATCACAGGACCGCCCTTACAGTCTCACTCCAGAGGCACACATGCACACGTGACAGCCCGGGATACTGTAACTAGTTTAACCAACCAGCAACCCTTGCATTGAGAATCCTTCAAGGGCATCCATTGATGTGTCCGGGGATCTCGCGCTTACGAAGGGTTACTCAGCGAAAATATCCTACAGCAAATAGGACACCACCGTTTTACCGAAAACTCAAAGAGACAATCTTGCAAATGCACGTTTCAGAAAGAGGCAACTTAAGTATAGGCGAAAAAAAAAACGTTTACAAGAGAAGTTGGTAAATAGGTGCAGAGCCGAGATTTAGTAAGAGAAAAAAGAGGATACTAAACATATAAATTCTGGAGCAGACAACAAACTGGAGATTTTCCCCTTGTTCATCTGCCATTATTGACCCAGTTTTTGTCTGCCTCTATCCGATAAAAAGCCTGTTTTCTGGTCCAGTGATTTTGAAAGGGCACTGTTCTCGACTGACTATTGTTTTCATTGCAGTGGTACCATCTGGGTCAGCTCAGCTCCATCAGGGATGGTGCTTGCTAAACCCGAGGCCTGGCATGTGCTACCTTCCACATTACACTCTGCCTCGTTTTGGTGTGCTTTCGATAAGGCAGGCCAGTCTGGGTGTTTGGTTATGTGCTTAACAGCATCGATGCTTTTAGGCATTTGTAATGCAGTAAACTAAAGGTGCTGCCATAAAATGATGAATTTTAGTGGGGTGGAACTTCTGGGTCCAGAGTTGCTTCAGGTATTAGGGGCTATGGGCCACATGTATCAAAATTGGAAATTACGATTACCTAATTGCGATTTTCTGAAAATTGCAATTAGGTAATCACAATTTCCAATGTATGAAACTCCAAGAGTTTCATATACCGATTCCTAGGGGGTCGCAAATCGACCTACCTCATTAATATTAATGAGGTAGATCGCAATTTGTGACCCCCTAGGAATCACTAAAATCAAGGGATGGTGGCCTGCTGGGGTCAGCAGACCACCATGTCCGTGATTGCTTTAAATAAAGCAATGTTTTTTTTAAATGCAGCTCGTTTTCCTTAAAGGAAAACGGGTTGCGATAAAAAAAAAAAAGAAAAAATGAAAAGTTTTCTTTTCATTTTTTAAGAGCAGGCAGTGATCATGGACCACTGCCTGCTCTTAAAAAACGTTTTTACAACCATTCCCAAAGGGTAAGGGGTCCGTGGGGACCCCTTCCTATTTGCGAATGGGTTAACACCTAACTGAAGTAGGTGGTAAAAGGCGAATGTTTTGCGACCACATTCACTGTCACAAAGCATTCATACATACCATTAGGATTCGTTATTTGGAAGGGACGTCCTAAACATGCCCCTTCCAAATACCGAATCGCAAACCCATTTTGCGATTCGGAACAGGTTACCGAATCGCAAAATGGGTTTTGATACACGCCTTTTTTGCGTTCGCAAACGAGCCGATTTTGCGAATCGGCTGATACATGTGGCCCTACACATATTAAATGTCGCAAAACGTCAGTTCAGTGTTTGCGACCGTTAAATTGTTTTTCATGAATGTACTAAAACCATTTTAGGAGTCTATAAACTTTTATGAACAACCAAAAACAGCTTTGTGAATGGATTCCAATTTGCAATTGGGAAAGGGCGTGTTGTATGAATCTCTCCTAAATAGTGAATCAGTATGTGATGCAGCAATGTTTTGCAACCGTTATTCAGACCTAAAACATTGAATTATTATTGATTCCAGAGTTGGAGTGGTAAAGCATTTGCAAAAGTGAATCTTAAAAAAAAGTTTTGTTTGGGAGTAGGCAGTGGTCAGGGGATCACTAGCAATTATTAAAAAACTTAAAAAATATATATTTTTCTAAACACAGCTGTGTTTCCCTTAAGGAAAACCAGCTGCATTTAAAAAAGATAAAAAACATTTTTTATTGTGAGGAAATGACAGACAGGGTGGCCTGCTGACACTAGCCCGCCATCATCCCTGTGATGGTCTTCTATTGGTGAGAGCAGCAGTTTGCAACCTACCTCATTAATATTCATGAGGTAGTTTAGATTGTGACACACTCTAAATCCTTTTTGAGAACTGACCTATTCATATGTAGGTCAGTTTGCAAAAAACTATCTGGTCGAAAAAATTCTGGTTGCAAATTGTGATCAGTATTTGCGACCAGAAAGTTCGTACTTCTGGCCCCTAGTTCTTTGTGTTTCACCATCAAGAAAAAAGCCAAAAATAAGAATTTTGGGTAGGATGTTTATTAGATCATTGGGATCTTCTGATTAGGTGTCCTCTCCCTTTTACATTAGGCCATGCACTCTATTTAGTGAGACTTCTATGCAGTGATTTCCCCGAGATAATTTCCATTTCCAAATATTTTTTCCACGTTTCTTTTTGTCATTACAAGCACACAACATTATCACAAATCTTGAAAAATATGGGTTTTAAACTACACCCATGCCCTGTGTCACACGTCTTCTAATTTATCACAATGTATTGCCTTTGATTTCATGTATTGTAGACATACATTTAGATGTATGGACGTGAATTTAAATACTCTCTCTCTCTCTCTCTCTCTCTCTCTTTCTCTCCATGTTTATTGTTATAGGTCATGAAATCTTTATATTAATTAAGCAGCTCCAATAATTATGCAACCTGGGCATTTGTTTATCGATGTATTCTTGGATTAGTTGGATGTGAATATGCTTCCAACATGGCAATACCTTCTACATCAAGAGTGTCCGCTACAGGGCCAGGAGGGCTGGATTCTTGACAGATTTTGAAGATGTTGAAATAAGACACATTTACTTAATTTAATGTCAATGCAACTCATGTACGTACTGGGGGCCAGATTTATCAAAGTATTGAATTTCCCGTGCAATACACAAGGTAACGCAACGCAGCACTACAGTGGCGCTGTGGTGTATGGTAAATCTGGAGTTACGCAAGGCAGCCCAAGACACTACCTTTCTTTACTCTGCCCCGGGGAGGCATTCCATGGATGGAGCATAGGTGTTCCCACGCTTTTACCCATGGATTTTGGTGCATTCCCATATTTACCATGAGTGGTAGACCTGGGAATGCGTCAAAATGCTATGCCTCCCCAGGGGAGGTGTAAAGAGGAGAAATATCTTTGTTTCTTCTTGTTTTTGGAAACACCTCACAGAATTATTTTTGTGCAGGAAGGTTTCCCTTCCTGCAAAAAAGCAATCCTGCCTGCAACTCAGGCATCCATGCACCAGGCAGCCAGTCGGTGCACCGCCAGTGCCAGGAGAGAACAAGAATGCACCATATAATGTTAAATATGGCACATTCCTGCCCTCTCCCTGTCAAGCAATGCAGCACAGCAAGGTGTGTTGCTGCGTTGTGTGATATTTGTTAAATATGCCCCTGAATATCCTTAATCTGGCATGGAGCTGGCCCTGTTAGGCCTAAATGTGGTAACTACGGAGGAGATGTGGCCTATCAGCTAGAGCTACTGACCTTGGTACTGAAGAACCAGGTTAGAATCTTGACCTCGGCTCAACATCCTTTGATTCTGACCAAATTACTTAGGGCCTAGATCTAGAGTTTGCCACCCTGACAAATTACCATCTGCCAAATTTAGAGATCGCGTTGTGGTGGTTCCTGTCAAGGTGCAAAAAATTTGGTGGTTGGCTGCTGTCAGTTTTGACTCCCACCCATCAAACTTTAACAAACTTTATTTTTTTCAAAAACAAACTCACAAAATGGAATTTCTTAAATTAGAAAAAAAAAATAATGATACCCACACCGAGGAAATTTTCCCCTGGACGTGGAGGCCATTACTTGTTTTTTTCTGTCCCTCACTGCAAGATTCTCCCCACTAATCTCCCAGCGTCTACCCCCAATAAATGTATATCTCTTTGGTTCTCTTGTAAAGGGCTGCACTCCCCTCTGGCCAAGTACACACTGTATAAAACTGTGAAAAAAGCTGATTGAACATATAATCCATACACCCATATGCACAAAACTCACCTACAGTCTCATGCTCTCATAAATTGATATTGGCCGCTTGACCACCGTATATGTTGCAGAGTTTAATTTTTTTTGTATAGTAGCATTTATGTATTGAGCAAAAGTAATTTTTCCATCAGAAGCTTTTTATATTAATAACACGTTTGGTACATAGAAACTGTGAGAATGAGTTGGTTAACATAAACTCTGAGAATGAGTTGGTTAACATAAACTCTGAAAAGTCACAGTTAAGGTATGGATTAATGGTGCCGGTTAAGACATGCGCACATCTAGAATAGTTACATTCCTACAATTACTTAAGCATGCAGGCACGGGAAACAGTCTTTGCAACGTGATTTTTACATTGCAGTGCCTTTACCACGCATTTGTTTACCATGTATAGGCCTTTACCACGCATGCCTTTGCCACGCATTGAAGGTAAGTATGTAAGGGTTGGGGAGGTCTCCCCAAACAGCTAAAAAATAAAGATATATACATATATTTAAATTTGACCTGACTGCATTTTAAACATTGCATCTTAAGAAATTGTTTACGACAGCAAGGTATGCCCATATGACTGTATTGTTGTGTGAAATGCATGTCTTTTGTAAAAAGAAATTATATATATATATATATATTTTTTTTTTTTAATGGGGATTTATATTAATGGAACACATTGTGTTGGGTGATGAAAATAGTTAATTATTGTGCGTAATATATGTATTGGCAAGATTATTCCTTTCCCTTACTCCTCCTTATGGGGATTTATTGTATTGTAATATATTATGATGGGTGATGAAAATAGCTCATTCTGGAACACCATTTGTGATAAATTTGAGTTTGTGTGCTCTGATCATGTTTTTGTTTTTTTGGACATCATACCCACCGACAAATGTTGGTTTAAGTAGCCATATAAATTCTTGTGTTGTGTAGTGGTCTTCCTTTGATTTTAAAGAATTTGGCTTATGTTATTGCAACAATGCAAATGAGTTCTACCTTTATTGTGGAGTATTATTTTGTCTGGTTCTTTTGTATGTGATGTTATAAAAAATGTATCATATTTTCTTTCACTTTTATGTATATGTTGTAAATATTGTTTTGTTTATTTGTATATATTTTAGCCCTGAAGAAGTCCGCATGAGGACGAAAAGCGTCGGCGATCATGAATTTTATGAATTTGCATATTAATAAAGAATAAAATAATTTTTGCATCTACAATCAAATTCTGCCAGCACTTTTTCTTTGATTGGGAAGACCTTGTTGGACTGCTTTTTTTGTTATATTGTTAATAAGATTCAGTACAAATCATCATTTATATGTTACTTATTTGAGTGCTGGGCCAACCTTTGCTTATCTTGTTCAAGTGACTTGTATGTCATTTTTCTAGGGCACATGGAGGCCATGCCCTAGGCCCTTTGCACCAATTTCTAAATAATCAAAACAGAGCCCAGATAAGGTACATTGACTGGTGCAGGATCTTTTTGCCCTGTCCTCCTTTTGTGTGTTGAGCTTTTGATATATTTAAACTTACATTAGTAATGTGTGGTAATGGCATGCGAGGAAAAGCATGTAGGTGCTAAACAAATGCGGGGTAAAAAATGCGTTTTAAAGGCATGCAATGTTTTTACTAACGTTGTACCATCATTCAACCGCAGGCACGAACTATACTTGTTTACATCACGGTGAGGAGTGGGGCCGTAGTCACTCACATCCTTTGGGCTTGTGTAAGTCTGGTCAGGTATGCTAAGTATGTCTTGGAGAGAACAGTCTGTAGAAGGAAATAGTGCTCATTGACGATTGTCAGAAGGCTTTAGACTTGATGGCATGGAAAATGTGTATACTGCGAACTCTCGAAGTTCGAACGAGATAGTTCAAAACTGCAAACTACCATACTTCAATGCAGGCTTTTTAGCAGGGTTGTTTTATTCAAGTTGCTGGGGAGTTTTCCTGGGTCTATTTAACTCTATAGGGCCTTAGGCTAGGCCACCAAACATTTTTGACTAGCATGGTTATATATTTTCGCTCTTAAGTGTGTCAGTGCTTGCTGAAACACATTATTATGAAAGCAAATTTGTGGGGGTGGTACTGTGTGACAAGATTATTTGTGCATATTTAAGCATATAGTTGAGGCACAGCAACATCATTCCACCATATTACAATAACGCCCCACAATCACAGCAATACAACACCACATTAAAACATGATAAGGCAACAACAAGACAACAAAAAGTATATCGCACAACACCACAGTACGAGCTATCTACTTATGCAACAAAAAGATAATGACAATACAAAGACAACACAACAACACAAGTCAGCAATGCACCAACACACCAATGTAGCAAACTATACCTTCATAACACACCAACTCAATAATACACCAATACAAAACAACAGCACAAATTTGCAGTTTTGTTGAGTTGGTTTGTGCTGTCTTCTGGTTCTGTTGTGTAGTACTCTGTTGTGCTTAGGTGATTTGCTTTTCTTCTGTTTCGTTGTGATGCTTGCTTTGTGGCACATTGTTGGGCTGTTGTAAAAGTTTGCTTTTGTAATGCACAGGCGTATTTATTGTGTTCTACAGTATCGTTATTCTGTTGTTTAAATGGGTCATTGAGTTATTTCGTGTTGTGCCAGTGTGTAGTTTTTTTATACTACATTTTTGTGTTGTGTTATGTTGGGTTTTTAGGTTGTGTTGCTGTGTTGTTGTTTTGGTGTGTTGTTCTGTGTTACTGTGTTGTATTTTATTTTGGTGGCATTTGTGTTTTTTTAACTATTTTATTTTTGTATTGCTTTATTGTGTTGTGTTGTTGTAGTGTTTTACTAGGGTTGTTGACTTGCATTTTAATGTGATTGTTTTGTGTTTTCCCTGTTATTTTGTGTGTTGTTTTTTTTCTTTTTGCTCTGTTGTTACAGATATTAACAAATGCTGCTACATTTGCAGCAAAATCAGCACATTCCTTGAAAGTTTCACCAACAAAAACTATTTAGCGCTGTCTGAGTTGGTAACATACAACTGCTCTAGCCCTTCAACTAGTCAAGACACAGGTGAATCCAAAACTGTGGCAAAGACCATGGCTTAAATTAACACTTCCAGTGCATACTTTAAGTGAAACAGGTCCTCCTCTCTGTTAATGAATGGCCAGGCTTTATCTCTGCCCCACTGCCTGTGTTCTTTGCTTAAACCTTTGACACAACCTTCAGCATGCAGGCATGAGTCATCACATGAGGGTCACCTGCAGGTTAGGTGATAAACACTGCTAAGAAGTCACACCAGGATTGTCGGAAAACACCTGACTAATTGTTCAAACAATTAGCTCAGTGTTAGATACAGTCCACTGATATTGAGGCCCTCCAGCATCTTTTGGTTTCAGTTGGTTTCTAGAGTGTGCTGTGTAAGAGAAGAAGCACACACTCATTCACTCGCTCACTCACTTGCTCTCATCACTCCATTTCCAGTTTTGCTTTAGCATTGTTTCTAACGTCAGAACTTGACAGCACTGCCTCTTGAGTAAGTAAGTGTACTCAGTGTAATGCCATTTTGATATGGTAGAAGGCCACCCTCAAATTTGCGATCCAGTGGGAAATCCATTATGAGATTTGTGGATTAATGAGTAGTTTAGTGGTTGGCTTGAAGTCATATTACGGGTTTGGGAGTAGCATGTTGGTGGCTTTCCATCTTTATTCTATAATGTTCTTCTGTTGTTGATGTTAGAAAGTATAGAAACCAACAGATGTGACAAGGTACATATGACATAATGTTGAGCTCTTCCAATAATAGTACTGATCAACAACCTCTTTCAAACACTGCTGCACTCATCATTAATCCTCTATATTAGATTATTGGGGCCCATATTCTGGCCTGATTTATATCTTGGTGGTATGGATAGTCCGTCGCAACGGCGACAGAGTATCCATACTGCCAACACTATGGTCCACCCCCATGATTTAAATGTGTGCAGAACTTTGGTATAGTCACGGCGGAGTCTACTTTGTCTCTGCCATGATTAAAATCTTCCAACGGAGTAGGGCCGTCGGAAGTTGACCTCTAATTTCGCCCTCCTAATTTAGATGGGCATAATTAAAAGTTAGTTTTCGATGCCTGTAACTGCCAGGAAAACCCTGGGAGTAAGGGGCAGTGAAAACTACAAAATGCTCCCTTTGCCATGGGAGAGGACTCCAATGGTTAGGTGAGCATTGTGTTTTTTATTTTCAAAAAGAAAATCCTGCTTTTCATTTGAAAATAAAACAGTTTGCCCTACAGCTCCAGCATGCTTGACGGAGCCATGTGTCACACGGCAAAAAACATTAAAAGGAGCCGCTGTTACGGCTGTTCCTGTCAATACTTTAAGAAATGTCCACCAACTTGGTGATCATTTCATAATTTGTCAGGCAGCGATGCAGTTAAGACAACAGAGTATGTTACTCTGTTGCCCTGACTGCCAAACCTCTGTCTGCCAAATTATAAATTGAGCCCTTAGTCATTTTAGTAAATGGGTATCTTAATGTACTACCTTAGAGATTTTGAAGTGTGGCACCAAACTATAATCCATACTCATAGTCTGAAATCCTCTCTTGATGTCCAGAAGAACCTAGGGGCCTATTAGCAATAACCGGCGATAATTATCGCTAAGCGCAGTTAGCGCTAGGATAATTATCGCCGGCTATCGCAGGTTTCTATCGCGGAGATAGCGTGCTATCAGCAACGCTTATCTCCAAAGCGATAGAAACCCTGGAGAACAGTGTGAATATCGCTTGAAAACAAGCGATATTCACACTGTGACCAGTGTTAGCTTGGCGATAGGGCGAGGGGATTTAGCCATGTAATCCACCTCCCATTGGATTACATGGCTAAGTTAGGGTGAGACCAGGCGTTAACAAACCAGCGCTAAACGTGATTAGCGCTGGTTCGTTAATCACCTCCCCTGCCTCGCTAAAAGGCGATAGCGACCTTAGCGACTGTTTCCAGTCGCTTTTAGGTTGGGAACGCCTACTTTGCATGCCATTAGCGATAAATATCGCTGGCATGCAAAGCGGCACCCAACCCAGTCGCTATCGCCTAGAAGCTGTCGCTAACAGCAGTTAGCGACAGCTTGCTAATAGGGCGTTTGAATTATCGCCGCTTTAGCGGGAAAAAGTCCCGCTAAAGCGGCGATCGAGCCCTTGATAATATGCCCCCAAATCCTTATGCATGTAACTAACCTGTATATTTTATAAACTGTGTTGTACACAAAATAAACCATGAGCAACAAATCACCCTTTCATAAACCCACTTTAGGCCAGAAGTACAAAGGGTTTTAGCATTCGCAAACCCTCTGATTCAGTAAATAAGAGAGTTTGTGAATGCTAAAATCGTTTTTCAACTGTACTAAGCCCATTTAACTATTCGGAAAAAGTTTTACAGATCATTAAATGGGCTTAGGAAACCATACCAAAGCAGTATTTGAAAGGGGCAAGTTTAGGACATGGCTTCCAAATACCGATTCATTGTGGCATTCATTAATGTTTTGCAAATTAAATCTGGTTGTAAAACATTAATATTTTACCAATACCTCAAAGGAGATGGTAACCTGTAGTAAACGAGAAGGGGTCACCAAGGTCACCAAGGGACCCCTTCCCCTTTAGAATTGTTGGAAAAACACATTTTTAGGTCTCGCCTGAGCCAGCGCGCATGCGCTGCTCTGCGAGACATTTAGTATGCGGGTTTTTAAAGTGCTGCTTTTGCCGGCCACCAGCTTGCGGTTACGCGCACAAGCGCGCTCGCACAGCTGCCATCTGCCTCCCTTCCAGCGCGATCACTGCTGCGCGCTCACCACTCGCGATCACTGCTGCGCGCGCACCACTCGCGTGCTTACCACAGAGCGCGTCATTGCGATCACTTTCGCTTTCACGCAACGTGGCCGTTACTTTTACGGGCGCGCGGCCAATGCTTGTTTCTGTCGTTCTTTCCCCTCCAGCATCAGATTTCCTTGAGCTCCTTTTTTTTCCACCTGTTCTCCTTTTCGCCGCTTCCCCTTCCACCTTCTCACCATTTCACCCACTCACTTAGCCCCCCTCTCTTTCGCCTCCTCGCCCCTCTGATCTCCCCTTTTCTCATGCTCATCGGCCTCCCCTTGTCCGCCTCTATATATTCCTGTTCCCCTTCGCCCCCACCTGTTTCCCCGCTGCTGACCCGCTCTCATCTTGCCCTGCACCCCCTTCTCGCGGCCTCTCTGCACACCCGGCCTCTTCCTTCCAGTCACATAGGCTCCCTCTGGCCTCTCTTTTTCCTCGTTCCTTGATATCTCTCCAAGGCCTTTCGCTCACCCACTTCCTTCTTCCCCCATACCTCATTTACCCACCTGCTCACTGTCTCACTCCCTGTCTGCATCGGTTTCATCCTCAGTCACTTTCTCTCGTCTCCCCTTTTCACAAGCCCCATCCCTGTCTCTCTCTCTCTCTCGCTCCCTAATGCCTTCTTTTTCTAATATATTTACATCTCTCTTACTCACCTGGCTCCTCTCTTTACTTCGTTTTGCTACCTCCACTCCCCACTCCTTTACACCCTTCTCACCTGTATCCCTCCCTGTGCCGCATTCCCCCTGTCACACCTGTCTCCTGTTTCTCTTCCTCTCTCTGCTACATTCACCCCTCCCCACCTTGAATCCCTCCTGCTCGCCCCTTTTCACCAGAGCCCCCTTTTGAATCTCTCTGCGCCCTCCCTCCTTTCGTGCCCACTCTCACCCCCTTCTCACCTTCTGTCCCTTCTATCCCTCCACACTCTCTCCCCCTCTCACCTGTATCCCTCGCTGTGCACCCCCCGCCCCCCTCCTCTCGCTACCAGCAGAAGTTGCTGCCCTTATAAGGGCCCCTCTGACTTTAGCCCTGTGCGACCGCCCCTCGGGCCCCCGCCACCTCGGGATCGGCTACTTCCCTAGTGAGACCTGCATTTGGAATCATTAGTTGGTGGCGGAGACTGGAGTTACTGTGTTTTCTCTTTTCCAAAAATAACACTTTATTTTTAAACTTCGAAACAGGCGCTTGTGACTTGGGGCCCTGCATAGTTGTTTGTATAGGGGTCCGTAAAAACTGCTGACAGGCCTGGTGCTGCTAGACGCTCCTCATGCTCTGCCTTGCACCCTTCTACCCCTCTGCCTTGCACCCTTCTACCCCTCTGCCTTGCACCCTTCTCCACGTCTGCCTTGCACCCTTCTCCCCCTCCGCCTTGCACCCTTCTCCCCCTCTGCCTTGCACCCTTCTCCCCTTCCACCTTGCACCCTTCTCCACCTTGCACCCTTCTCCCCCTCCGCTTTGCACCCTTCTCCCCCTCCGCCTTGCACCCTTCTCCCCTCTGCCTTGCACCCTTCTCCACATCTGCCTTGCACCCTTCTCCACATCTGCCTTGCACCCTTCTCCCCTTCCGCCTTGTACCCTTCTCCACCTCCGCCTTGCACCCTTCTCTGCCTTGCACCCTTCTCCTTCTGCCTTGCACCCTTCTCCCCTCTGCCTTGCACCCTTCTCCCCTCCGCCTTGCACCCTTCTCCCCTCTGCCTTGCACCCTTCTCCCCTCCGCCATGCACCCTTCTCCCCTCCGTCTTGCATCCAAGCATTGGCATAGCCAAAAGGTCTCGCTTTTGGGACCTTATAAGTATTTAGTTAAGCAGCACAATATCCTTGGTGCAACAACACCAACTGTTGCATGGCTAAACACTTAGGGGCATATTAACAAGGCGGCGATAAACAATTATCGCCGCTTTTGCGGCCGTTTTCGGCCGAAAAGCGGCGATAATTATATCGCCTTATCAGCAAAGACACGCTATCGCGTGTTTTGCTGATTTTGCTCCCGTTTCCAGCACGCCTGACTTCGCATCGATAATGAGATGCAAAGTAGGCGTGTCTGTGGAAACAACATGGGTAAATATCGCGAAGGCAGCTTCGCGATATTTACAATGCGGGAAGCGATTATTTTAATCGCGTTAAGTATGCTTTAACGCAGGAATTTAACATCTGTTAAATTCCTGACTAAGGCATACTTAACATGGGGGTGGATTCTGTGGCTAAGACCACAGGTCCTATCATCTAGGATATCGCCGTTTCCACATGGAAAACGGCGATATCCACGCTATCTCTGTCATTTTTATCGCCTCGGCGATGCGCGTTGTTAATAACGCGCTAACCGGGCGATAAATTACAGAGATAGCCGGCGATAAATATGCAAGCGCTAAGCGTGCTTTGCGATATTTATCGCCGGCCCTTGATTATATGCCCCTTAGAAGGTCCCAAAAGCGAGACCTATTGGCTATGCCAATGCTTGTTTAAAAGTAGGCAGTTGCCCGTCAGATGACTGCTTATCTCGAAAAAAGTTTGTGAAACTTTTCATTTAAAATAAAATACATCCTGTTTTCCTTGAAGGAAAACGAGCTTCATTTATTTTAACACCTATTGGCAAAGCTAATAGGTCTAATATTGTCCACCAGCCTTTTGGCAATTCTTGTTTTGTCATACTTTTTGCAAAACTTTATTGTTTAGGAAGCTGCCAATCTGTCAATCTAAAAAAAAAACATTGACTAAAGGCAAAAATGTTTTTTGGTCTCAGAAATCACACATTAATATAGTACTCCCTGGCACTGAAGTGAACTGCTTTGTGTGTGGATGTGCTCATTGTCAAAGGGCAGCATGCTGTAACTCATAGTGAAGTCAGTGAATGGCTGAATTGGGCTGATGCATTGCCCCTTTATGCATGCTTGAGTGGGTAAGAGAAAAATGTGAATGACACAACCACAGACAGATGGATGGATGAAGTGTGGCTGAAACACCCTATAAGTAACTATGTAATAAACATAATTTTAATGAAATCAAACTGCCTTGGCTAACACAGTCCTAAAGAAGACAATTATTCTGCCATTGGCAGCCAGCCTCTTGCCTTTGACAAAGAAGGCAAGAAGGCAAGAAAGAAGACAAGAAAGAAAGAAGGCAAAAAGGAAAGAAAGCAGAAAAAAGGAAAGAAAGCAAGAAAGAATGAAAGAAAGAAGGAAAGTAAGAAGGAATGAAAAATGATAGTAAAGTGGAAAAAGGATGAAAGGATTAAGTAAAGAAAGAAGGAAGTAAAGAAAGAAATCTGAGAAGAGGAATGAAGTAGAGAAAGAAAAAGGAAGGAAAGAAAGAAAAAGGAAATGAAAGAAACATGGTACGAAGGAAAGAAAGAAGGAAAGGAAGCAAGAAAGAAGAAAAGAAAAGAAAGAAAGAAGGAAAACAAGAAAGAATGAAAGGATAGAAATATAGAAGGAAGGGAGGAAAGAAAGAAGGAAGGAAGGAAGGAAAAGAAAGAAAGAAAGGCAGGCAAAATGATAGGCCGAAAGAAGGGAAGAAGGAAAGAAAGAAGGAAGGAAGGAAAGGTGGAAAGAAAGAAGGGGAGATGAAAAGAAAGATGGAAAGAAAAAGGAAAGAAAGAAAAGAGAAAGAGAAAGTAAGGAAACAAAGAAGAAAGGAAGGATAGAAGAGAGAAAGAAGGAAAGAAAGCAGGTAACAAGGAGAAAAAGAGGGATAGAAAGCAAGAAAAAGAGAAGAAAAGAATGCAAGAACGATGGAAAGAACCAAGAACAGATGGAAAGAAAGAATCAAGAATAGATGGAAAGAAAGAAAGAAATGAAAGCAAGAAAAGAAAGAAAGAAAAGAAAGAAAGAAAGGAAAGAAACAAGGAAGAAAGGGAGAAGGAAAGAAACAAAGAAGGACAGATATAAAAAAAGTGTAACAAGTGCTGTAAATTGAACACAATTTATTTCCTGAGCAAAGTTTATTAAATAACTAATGATGAAATTGACTCCAGAATAAACGTGTTATGAAATCACATGTATAATACCGAAGCTTTTGGTTTGTGTACTGCAAGCATGGTAAAAAGAGAATAAGTTAATACAGAACAGCTTCAAATGGACGCAATCTGTTATGCTGTGAAATACTGGCGAGTAAGTTAAACAAAGGACACTTCAAAAGGAATTTACAACAGCATTGACAAGAGATAGGAACTGATAAACCTGGAATGCGGACTGTGCTCTAATCTGGGAGAAAGCGTCCTGCTATCACCTCAGGCTCTAAACACAAGGGCAACACTAAAGTAATTATGAAGTAAAGACAAAAACACTGGCACTGATGGGAACTACCTTGTGTGCAGATATGCTCATTGTGAAAGAGCAAAATGCCGTCACTCAGTGAAGTTAACCAGTCGCTGAAGTAGGCTGACCCATTGTCCCGTGCTGTATTCTGTAATGGGAGGAAGCAAAATGTGAATGACGCAACAATATATGAAGAGAGGTGGCTGAAAATCCTTTTAAATAAGTATATTACACATATATTATATATATAATTTTAATAACATCAAAAGGTCTTGGATAACGCCAGACCTAAAAATGATTGCCTTTATTCAAAGCCGTCACAGACATGCATGGTGGTCTGCTGACCCCGGGAGATCACTATCTCTGTGTTGCCAATGAATCGTAGTGGGTTACAATTTGTGACTTACCTCATTAATAGTAATGAGGTAAGCCAATGGAGACCCACTACGATTCCGTATTTTGTGAACCCATCTATTAGTAAATATGTCAGTTCGCAAAAAACCAAGGCATTTGGTAAAAGTCGGTGCGCAAATTCCGACCACTTTTACTGAATGCATTGTACGTACATCTGTCCCTATGAGCCTTACAGAATACATCAGAAAACAATGTGCTATTTCTTACAGCAAGTGCAGAGAGGATGCTAGTATTACATTGTATTCAAGCATTTCTGTTGCACTTTACTTCTTCTTTCAACACACCAAGCACTTTCCAGAAGGTTAAGTGAACAGTAGTGAATTGAAGGGGGAAGGGTATTGGTTGAAGTGTCATCTGTTAGTGTTAGGTTTTGATGTCTAGCTTGAGGCCTGGAGAGAGTGTTACAGACGTGTTTCGGCGGCATATAAAAAGTCTTGCACATAAAGTGGTTAGCAAAGGAATGCGAATATAATTTTGCATGCTGCATATACAAGCCGGCCAGAGTTGTGGTCTGAGGGTCACTACAGGCCGGATTTGCTCTTCAGAATTCTAGGTGGGAGGATCATTCTGTTTTTTGGTAGAGTGTTTCAGAGTTTTCTTAGGACCTATCCAACCATGAGATCTAGTGGAATGCAGGTTGTCTCACATGTAGACTGGTGGGTAGACTGGTGGGTTGGCTCACACACAGGTCTGCTAAGAGAGGCTTCCATCCCGGTTATGAGAAGGTGAGAAGGTAGATAGCTCGAGTAACAACAGGATGCAGCATTGAATCGGTGGGGCAAGAGACAATGCAGCACTAGACGTGTTTGGGCATTTAACCCAAACCAAGATGTAGCCACTTTCAATCTGCTGCCTAGATATTGTGCATCCTCTTCCTGAAGCCGAAGGCCAGATTTAAAAAAAATCACAACTGAAGTTACTGCACTGCGTTGCGTGAAATGGAGAGAGCAGAACAGCGACATGGCATATGTCGCTGTTTTCCTCTCTCCCTGGAGTGGCACACTTTAGGCTGCCATGCGCCAACACCCTTGCACCATAGTGCAAATGTGTGTGTGTTCTGCAAGGAATAGTTTTTGTACTGGAAAGGATACCTTCCAGTACAAAAACTATCCTTTAACACTTTTCTTGCTTTTAAATGTGCTATACAATGCAGCATGCATGCAAAGTAGGAAAAACGCCAGCCTCTAGGATGCATAAGATGTTGGAGCAAATCCATGTCTACAGGTGTTTTATAGACAGTGATCTGTGTCAAAATCCATGGGCAGTTGCTTGGGAACTACCATCTACCACCATGGTGCAAAATAATGCAAAGCAGCGCATATCACAAGTTTGCGTTACTTTGGGAAACTATCCAACATAAAACCTGATTTGCGTTGGATAGTAAATCCCAGCATAACACTTTGCATTTGGTTTGTGTTACAAAAGTAACACAAACTCAGCCCAAAGCATTAGTAGATATGTGCCTCAGTGTTATTCCCATATGTGGATGCTTCTGCTGTGGCTGTTTACATCATCATCTGCTAATATATTTATAGTCAACTACATATGTCTAGTATTGAATCCAGATGTGGTTAGATGAGTCCAGAAGTTATGGAAAACTGAAATCACTGACCTAGTTCGTGGGTGAAGCAAGAGCTAGTGTTTTGCTCTTTTCTACCCCTATTAGCCTGCTGATGGGTGATGTGGAGGCAGTAGACAGGCATTCAGATCCATCACCCCTTGAGGACCTGACGTCTGCTCACTGTGTAAGACTATTCCAAGATGGCGGAAGCCACAAAAATCTTACCCCTTCAGGATTGCCTACCATCACCCTTGGTGCTAAGTAAGTTGCATTGTGGTGACACGTTCAGGAACAAAATCACATTTAAATGTAAACTCACGGTAAGGTGTAAAATTGCCCTTGCTGCAACATCAAGAGCAGTGTTGAAGAACGTTTAAAAATAAATTACATTTAGAATAAAATACATTTATATGCAAAATCACCACTGTTACAGCACCAACAGGAGGGTGACAACACTTGTTGGAGCAAAAAATATTTAAGTCAAAAACACATTCAGATGCAAAATCACCCTTAGTGCAACATTAACAGGTGGGCGGAGACCATTTAAAGTCAAAAATCATATAGATGCCCAAAACCACATTTAGGTGCAAAATCACTCTTGGTACAAAGTGAGCAGGAGTGTGCTATCACATTAAGGTTCAAAACAACTCACTATAGAGAAACATGTGGTATTAAGCTGTCACATTAGGTGTCAAAGGTGTGGGTGGGAAAAGAACCAAGCAAACACAAGGAGATGATGGACGGAGCGCTGAAACTTTTCAGACACTCACCCCCAGTCACAGATCTGGGTTGAATCCATCATCGTTCTTTAGCTCACTTCGCCACCCCAGTTCAGACACAGCTATATGCAAATCAGTCTTGACCCTGTGCCTCATGGGAACAGTCCAGCCCGAACTGCTAAGCCATGTCTTCCCTGGACCGGAAACAAGCATCCTGGGACCGGTTTCGGGCTAACAGCCCTCATCAGCCAGGCTAGCTTGAATCCAGTGGCAAAGTGAGCAAGGGACCCACGTATGGGCATACCCTGCCAACTTAGGGTGAACAAAACAAACACAAGGAGATGACGGACGGAGCGCTGAAACTTTTCAGACACTCACCCCCAGTCACAGATCTGGGTTGAATCCATCATCGTTCTTTAGCTCACTTCGCCACCCCAGTTCAGACACAGCTATATGCAAATCAGTCTTGACCCTGTGCCTCATGGGAACAGTCCAGCCCGAACTGCTAAGCCATGTCTTCCCTGGACCGGAAACAAGCATCCTGGGACTGGTTTCGGGCTAACACCCCTCATCAGCCAGGCTAGCTTGAATCCAGTGGCAAAGTGAGCAAGGGACCCACGTCTGGGCATACCCTGCCAACTTAGGGCGAACAAAGCAAACACAAGGAGATGATGGACGGAGCGCTGAAACTTTTCAGACACTCACCCCCAGTCACAGATCTGGGTTGAATCCATCATCGTTCTTTAGCTCACTTCGCCACCCCAGTTCAGACACAGCTATATGCAAATCAGTCTTGACCCTGTGCCTCATGGGAACAGTCCAGCTCGAACTGCTAAGCCATGTCTTCCCTGGACCGGAAACAAGCATCCTGGGACCGGTTTCGGGCTAACAGCCCTCATCAGCCAGGCTAGCTTGAATCCAGTGGCAAAGTGAGCAAGGGACCCACGTCTGGGCATACCCTGCCAACTTAGGGTGAACAAAACAAACACAAGGAGATGACGGACGGAGCGCTGAAACTTTTCAGACACTCACCCCCAGTCACAGATCTGGGTTGAATCCATCATCGTTCTTTAGCTCACTTCGCCACCCCAGTTCAGACACAGCTATATGCAAATCAGTCTTGACCCTGTGCCTCATGGGAACAGTCCAGCCCGAACTGCTAAGCCATGTCTTCCCTGGACCGGAAACAAGCATCCTGGGACCGGTTTCGGGCTAACAGCCCTCATCAGCCAGGCTAGCTTGAATCTAGTGGCAAAGTGAGCAAGGGACCCACGTCTGGGCATACCCTGCCAACTTAGGGCGAACAAAGCAAACACAAGGAGATGATGGACGGAGCGCTGAAACTTTTCAGACACTCACCCCCAGTCACAGATCTGGGTTGAATCCATCATCGTTCTTTAGCTCACTTTGCCACCCCAGTTCAGACACAGCTATATGCAAATCAGTCTTGACCCTGTGCCTCATGGGAACAGTCCAGCCCGAACTGCTAAGCCATGTCTTCCCTGGACCGGAAACAAGCATCCTGGGACCGGTTTCGGGCTAACAGCCCTCATCAGCCAGGCTAGCTTGAATCCAGTTTTAAAGTGAGCAAGGGACCCACGTCTGGGCAAACCCTGCCAACTTAGGGCGAACAAAGCAAACACAAGGAGATGATGGACGGAGTGCTGAAACTTTTCAGACACTCACCCCAGACAAAGATCTGGGTTGAATCCATCATCGTTCTTTAGCTCACTTCGCCACCCCAGTTCAGACACAGCTATATGCAAATCAGTCTTGACCCTGTGCATCATGGGAACAGTCCAGCCCGAACTGCTAAGCCATGTCTTCCCTGGACCGGAAACAAGCATCCTGGGACCGGTTTCGGGCCAACAGCCCTCATCAGCCAGGCTAGCTTGAATCCAGTTGCAAAGTGAGCAAGGGACCCACGTCTGGGCATACCCTGCCAACTTAGGGCGAACAAAGCAAACACAAGGAGATGATGGACGGAGCGCTGAAACTTTTCAGACACTCACCCCCAGTCACAGATCTGGGTTGAATCCATCATCGTTCTTTAGCTCACTTCGCCACCTCAGTTCAGACACAGCTATATGCAAATCAGTCTTGACCCTGTGCCTCATGGGAACAGTCCAGCCCGAACTGCTAAGCCATGTCTTCCCTGGACCGGAAACAAGCATCCTGGGACCGGTTTCGGGCTAACAGCCCTCATCAGCCAGGCTCGCTTGAATCCAGTGGCAAAGTGAGCAAGGGACCCACGTCTGGGCATACCCTGCCAACTTAGGGCGAACAAAGCAAACACAAGGAGATGATGGACGGAGCGCTGAAACTTTTCAGACACTCACCCCCAGTCACAGATCTGGGTTGAATCCATCATTGGTCTTTAGCTCACTTCGCCACCCCAGTTCAGACACAGCTATATGCAAATCAGTCTTGACCCTGTGCCTCATGGGAACAGTCCAGACTGAACTGCTAAGCCATGTCTTCCTGGACCGGAAACAAGCATCCTGGGACCGGTTTCGGGCTAACAGCCCTCATCAGCCAGGCTAGCTTGAATCCAGTGGCAAAGTGAGCAAGGGACCCACGTCTGGGCATACCCTGCCAACTTAGGGCGAACAAAGCAAACACAAGGAGATGATGGACGGAGTGCTGAAACTTTTCAGACACTCACCCCCAGTCACAGATCTGGGTTGAATCCATCATCGTTCTTTAGCTCACTTCGCCACCCCAGTTCAGACACAGCTATATGCAAATCGAGTCTTGACCCTGTGCATCATGGGAACAGTCCAGCCCGAACTGCTAAGCCATGTCTTCCTGGACCGGAAACAAGCATCCTGGGACCGGTTCGGGCCAACAGCCCTCATCAGCCAGGCTAGCTTGAATTCAGTGGCAAAGTGAGCAAGGGACCCACGTCTGGACATACCCTGCCAACTTAGGGCGAACAAAGCAAACACAAGGAGATGATGGATGGAGCGCTGAAACTTTTCAGACACTCACCCCCAGTCACAGATCTGGGTTGAATCCATCATCGTTCTTTAGCTCAAAAGAACCAAAATGGTTACAGAGCGAGTGAGAGAGAGAGAGAAGTAATGAAAAACGTAAGTGTTAGGCAGACAGGGTCAGAGTGTGGAAAGTTAGGAGAAAAAAAGAATCCAAAGAATGATAGAAGATAAAAAGAGAGCATATGGAAAGAAGGTCGTATGGAATGAAGCAAAAATGGAAAGAAGGAAAGGAGAAAAAAGAAGGAAAGGAAGAAGTAAGGAAGGAAACGTTATTTGGGGAAAGAATTCCAGAGGACCTTCCTTGCAGGGGTGGGGAATCGAACGCTTTGCCCACTCACTTACATCGTGGGAGCCATAAAATTCCAAGTGGGGTATATTTTATTTTTCTGGCTACTCCATTGGTGCAAAATCACCATTAGTACATCAAGAGGAGTGTGGAAACACTTTTAGGAGCAAAAATACAACTCCATTACAGTATATGGTTGCTTTGCTTCACCGTTCGTGCAATGCACTCTTTAGGTAGATGGACTAACACACCTCGTAGCCAGTGGCTAAATGGTGAGACTGAAAAACTCATCTGTCTTGATCCAAAATGTAATTCACACTTTTTATCAAGCGTGGCTAAAGATGATTGACAAAAATTAACCAATGTTTGAAAAGGGCTGACCCAAAGAACATCTTTATATGTATATCTGGTGTTTATTACATGAGTTCTGGCATACATATTAATACCAAAACAATGCAATAAAATATAAAGGCAACATTGACTATAGTCAGACCTAGAAGTCCATCTTTCAGGCTGTCTTTATTACTGTCACCTCTCTTTGGATTGTCCTACACAAGGTAGTGTGTCTACCTTTACTTTCCTTGTAATGCACTAGCATGCGGTTTTCAGGAGGTGCCTGGATCTTGCATTGTTTCTTCTGCGCCATATGTAAAAGGCTTGTGTCTTTTTAATCACTTTGTTTGCTTTTATAGTTTCTTATATTTCTCACATTTAATTTAGATTTATTTGCTTTAGCAGTGTTGCAGGGATTCTGCACGTACACAGAACTATGCGCAGGATTATGGGACCTCGGTGTATAGGGGCTATGCCTTCCTACCATCTTAGTACCCACGAGCCCAGGACCGACTAGCTATAGTGTCTCACTCGCTCTCCTACCCAAATACAGAGAAGCAAATGATTAGACAACCCAAAACACAACACTCCCTGATCTCTCAGGAATCGTGGTGACATGGCAACACCTTTTCGCTCACACTCTCGCACCTGTCCACAATAAGATCTGACCGAGACACGAATATAGTTTAAAATGTTTATTTTAACTAACGTGCTCTAACATGCAGTATACGTGCCACAACTAGCAGAAAATGCATAACAGTAATACAGTTAGCATAGCAGCCAGTCCATACATTATGAAGGGCGATGTCATTGTATAAAGACAAAGGACAAAAGAACTATGGTGCCTAAACTCCCTCCCCTTGGCTTGAATAAGTATTATTATATAATAGAAGATCTCTGGGTTTTGTTAGCAGACCCCATACCTTAGAGCAGTGTTCTTCAATCTGTGGGGCGCGCCCCCCAGGGGGGGCGCGCCACCATCCCAGGGGGGGCGCGCACTCCACCCGAAATTCTTACCTTTGTTGTCTTGTTTTTCCTCCGTCCCACGTCGCAAGTTATCTCCCATTTCAAATGGGGATTTTAATTGGCTGCTGCTCCCGCTTTCTCCAATCAGCACGCAGGAACGTCACCAGTGACGTTCCACCAATGAGGGGGACAGCAGCTGAGATTGCAGGAAGTGCCGCGAAATTTGCAGGCATAAATAAAGCTCCTGCATTCCACTTTTGCTGCCTCTTCTTCCTGTTTCTTGTGAATGCTTTCCTACGTTTTCCTGTCGCCTCGCTGTGAAGGACTGCTGAAATCTGCACAGGTAAGAGGGCTTTCTCGAAGTCGGGGGGGGGAATGTTGGGCTGATATTCGGCCATAGCGGAGGTTTTGATCACATTGTGCGCCTAAAAGCATCCTCGCGCACAGCGCTTTATCTGCGCATTGCTGCACTGCCTGTAAGCAATCTAGCCTCAAAATGTAAGTGCCTCAAGACGTGGCTCTGCAGGGCAGGTGGACGGGGGCTGGCACTTATGTCCTGGATGCTACAGGGCCGTCCTGCAACGTGGTGATCGTTCACCCACTCTGGAACCCTTCTGTGCTGTCGGATTTCAGTGCTGATGCTGCACTGTTTCAGTCGTATATCCATCACCTCGATGCCTACTATTGATGCGCCCAGTTCACTATGTCCCTGCTACCTTAACACTTCCCCCGCTGCTGCAGATGATTCCCCCTTACGCTCACCACAGCCTTGTGTTTGTTGTGGTGTTGTGGATCATGTTCCCATCAAGGGCAGTCTGAGCATTCGTCCTGCACTGGTTTATACTGGACCCAGGAAGATGTTCAGTCAGGCAGGAGACGGTCGACATGGCAGAGAAATTCGACAATCTGGAGGAGCTGTGGCGGAATTCTATGGGGAAGTGTTTGAGGCTTGTTTTAAAATGTGAGCATGTTATTGCTTGTAATTAGATTTTGTTAGTGTGTAAATATCTTAACCGATATATTTCCTGATACGCTTACCATGAGTTTGGATTATCTCTTCGCTAAAGTGCTCAACCATATTCTCACTCAAACCACCTTCTTTAAATTTGTATTCTGTGCCTGCACATAGGCCTAATTAGCTCCTATTGTATTTGATCTTTGACTCACGGCGCTCCACAGTTTTCATTTGCTGTGGTTCAGATTCCTCTCGCAGCTCACACAAGTCCCTTGCCTACTCATTATATCAGCGTCCGAGGCGGAGAGCACATGAATGTTACAGAAGGGAAGCTTTCTAGCCAGAATGTGGTCCCTGCAATGGTATCCCATACATTGCTTATTTCTTCACTTACATATGTCATCATCCCACAGTGCAGCCTTTGCAAACCCAAGCCTGTATTTTTACTGTCAGCCATATAGCGCACGTCTGGCATGTGATAGCAGCCTATTGTAGCGCTTACAAGGCTCATAGTCTTATTCGAGGTCAAGAGTAAGAAGGCTGAAGAACTTTTGAGATCAGTCCCATGTCCAGAGTGAGTACAGTGCTTGTGTGTTTCTCACAATCTGGTTTGTCTTTTCCAGTTAAGTATGAGGGACTACACATATCAGAATGCAAACGATCATTATTTTTTACCTGAGTGTTCAACATGTCACTGATTTTTTTTTATTTGAAAAATGTCCAAGGAAACCATCCTTTTAAATTGTTTTAAAATGTATTTATGTTGGTGATTTCTCAGGTGAGACGCTTCGCATGAAGCTGCTAGACCACTGCCGAGTGTGCGGCTGCAGACCTGCTATCCTCATCAATAAATCTTTATTTGATAATCCCCAGTGGTTGCTACTGCTAATAGAAAGCCAAAACCAACATCATTGCACGGTTTGCAAAGGGATGGTGTGGAGCTGGCAATGATGTTGGTTTTGGCTTTCTATTAGCAGTAGCAACCACTGGGGATTATTAGCTGTTGCACACAATTTTCAAAGCAGTTTTACGTGCCCATTTGAGCAGAGGTGAAAACGTTTGTTTTGAATAGCTTCCAAGTAGCCTCCATGTCATTCATAACATATTGGCTATTCCTGCCATTTTAGTCAAGATAGTTTTGCATTCTTGGACTCGTAATTTCGATTTTAACATGGCAAGTATGGGATAAAACTTAAAAGTAGATCCCGTAACTCCAATGCTTGCTGAAAAATCAGAGCTGGTTGAGAGTTTCGTTTTAATAGTAAATTAATGTCAGTCTCACAGTGGAAATGCTAACTAGAGACAGAATAACCATGAGAATTAGTGAAAAGTGGGAATCCTCATTCGTGCAGAGTAGCCTTCATATTCAGTGTAATACAGCCATAATATTTAGTGTAGGGTGACAGTAATAATTCTAAAGGATAATCAGAGCAAACTGGGCTTCATGATCAGAGCCCTGTGGCTATTGAAATCAGTGCAGAGTGGGCAGCATGTGCAGTCTTATTAGGAGTATGGTCACAGTTCTCTGCCTCTCCCTGACTCAAAACAAAAAGTTGTTGTCCTTGTTGAAAGTCAATGCTGTGGGTTTCAACCCTGATTGTTCAAGATTTTGGTTCTTCATTAGGCCAGGTACCCAAACGGGTCTATGGGAAAAATAAAGTACTTTTTGCAGCATATGCTTCACAAAGGGGCTTGTAAAAATATATGGTGGGAAAGCACACATCTGTGAAACTCATTAAGTGCAGGCTGTTCAAGAATCAAACAAAAATTTGAAGTGTTTTTTATTGTTTTATTTGGTAAGATTTTAGGACCACATCTAACTCTCAATGAAACATATACCAGGTGCTTTACCTAGTCATGAAGTATTGAGTCCTGTTGCACACTTTAGTTCAGTGACTTCTTAAGAGTTTCTCGTTGCTCAACTGGGTGTGATTTCTGATATTTATGTTTCCCTCATCTTCTTTGCTCAATTTTGCTTGCGAGAAAGTCACTCATAGTCGTTGAAATGTCACTCATAAGACACTAACATTATGAAAATGTCACACATAGCAATCTGAAACCTTGGCAGCTCTGCACTTCTCCGGAGACCCGTTGACTTTAAGAGTCCCACACATGGAAATACCAAAAGATTTGGGGGCAATGGTGTGACGTGTACAATGTGGAATGAGGTGTTAGGGTACACTTAAGTCAGAGTTCTTCAATTCTTCAATCAAGGGGGGGGCGCGCCACCATCCCAGGGGGATGTCTTCAGAGGCACCTTTAGGGCAGCAGCCCCTGGGTCTGCACAGAGAAGCTAAATTACACCATTTCAAACCTGTTTGTAAATATTTGGGGAATGTTTAACTTTCTCTAAAATACTCCCGTACTGGAGTTCAACAATTACATAGGCCTCCCAGGCAATTGTGTGGAATGTTGCACTTGGGCTGCATTTAGAAGAGCATAGCAGCCAAGCTGGAAAGTTAGTAGTTTCTTTTAGAATTATGCAGGCAGGCAGCAACACCCACAGGGCTAGAAGGGCTTCAAATTGCCAAAAGAAAAATGCCAGCCATGTATGAACACCCTGCAAATTGCTTGTCTTGGCACTAAATTCGGGTTAAAAATAAAGAAGTATGTATTCATTTGTAATGTGACTTTTCTGTCTTTGTTCCCTTTCAGTCATGGATCTTTCAGGCAGCCCTAGAACACAATTTAAAGTGCTTTCTATTTATATTTGCTGTTCGAAGTATGCACAGATAAGTGCTGAAAATACCGCTTTAGTTGACTGCTTATTTTTGTACCGCCTGGGACATCAAAATAAGGAGCTGGCAACCCTAATCATAAAACTGGAAGTTTGTTGCAGGATCAGCACGTTATTTATTTCCTCGATCCCTGGTTAATGCCATAATAGCAATAGTTTAACTTCTATGTGAAATCCTACGCCACCATCCATAACATGCTGACATACTTCAAATGTCTGGGAATGCACCCTACATTCAGACAACACACACCTCATTTTCGCCCTGCACTTTCACGCTCACCCTGGACTCACAGCGATCACAATGCCCTCACACTGTTCCCCATGCACTCACACCATTCACCCGCTCACCTTGCACTCAGTGATCACTCTGCACTCACAATGCACTTGCGCTGTTCACCCTGTACCTCACCCTGCAGTCACACAAGCACACTACTCACCATGTACTCATGTGACACTTCACTCACCTGTCCCCCTCACTGTTCACTCTGCAATCTATAGTTAACTAAACTCTTATTGCGTTGAACATTATTTGCCGGATATGGCCCGGGATATGCGGGTGGCGGTCAATTATGTAGTGTACCAGATTCCAGAAATTTCTGTCAGGTGGTGGGGGGGCCCGACATTTCAAAAAATTCAGCTGGGGGGGCTCAACTTACAAAAGTTTGAAGACCTCTGCCTTAGAGCATAGATGGGATTTCTACATCGAAGCTGGGTGTTGCCCTTCTCCCCGGAAAAATCCCTCTCCAAGTGTCTGTTCCCCAAAACCTGCATCCCCGTAATATCAAAACACGAGTCTCCAGCCGCAGCTGCAGTGGTATGTTTTGTCTAGGTGCTAAGGCCTGACCAGAACAGAATAACAAGAGGCATTGTTTATCGACCTTGCTTGCAATGTTCAGACTAAACTCCAGCAACAGGCAGAGAACGAACACAGCAGGCAGTTCTCATGTGAAAGGCATAAACAGAGTCTTGCAAAAATAAAGTTATGTAGTAACGTGTGCAAAAGCAGCATCATGGCGGCACTAGCCATGCTAACTTAGCGCTTAGAACAATGTCTCAATCTGCCATGTGACACCCTCCCCTTGGCCAGGTTGTAGCATATAGCAAAACAGAAACCAACAGTCAGCACATCCAAAGACACTCGTGAAAACAGGCCGAATTAAAGAAAGTCAAGTTTTGGAATATGGAGAAGAAGAGGAAAAAAAGCAAAAAAAAAGCCCCATGGCTAGTCTTGCAAAGACAATAAATTACATGCACCGTGGAATGCAATACGTAGCAAAAGGTCATCGCCATCGTTTAAAGCGAAGAGTGACGCCATCCAGTTGTGTAGATATAGGAGCATCCAGAAGCATTGCTGGGTAGCTTGTGTGATATTCGATGAAACTCTGTTGCAGTAGCTGCTGTGTAGCCTCACAGGTATTCCACTGCCCCATAATTCCAAGTGCAGCTGCACGCATCATAGCACCGTCCCCAGAACAGGCCTGATCGTGGGCCAGTAAGGGACCCACCACCAGATCATAATCTGGGTCAGCCTGTGAAGTATTGGAAAGGCAGACATCCAAGGCCCAGTTCAACGGGCATCGTCGGCAATAGAACACCGGTTGCACGCAAGTAAAAAGGCAAAACGGTACGTAAGCTCATAACTCACTCCCAGTGTTGCCAACAGCAAGCATCCAAATAGTTGTTGCATTCAATCACGGTACAGACGCAATTGGCCGGGTCTGTGCAGGACCACTTGATGGGCAGCCATTGCGCAAGAGGAGTAGAAGTACCAGCAAACCGCACGCCAGTGAGAGGATCAATGGTAACCCTCAGAATGCGCTAGAAAAAATAGAATAAATAAAAGCTGGTATTACTCCAAAAATCGTCTGAAATGATGAAACAAAGCCTGATCCAACCAGTTTAAAAAAATGTGCAAGGCCTTCAGTATCAGACGCATTAAATATTTGATGAATAAGTTCCCCAAAATGCAGTGAGAGATTCGTATTCAGAAGTGACTGAATCTCACTGGACGTTGTCGCAACCTGCAATTCGAAGGTCTCTCGAGCTGAAGTGAGAGCGACTTCTTGTTGAAACAATAGCGATTTGAGTCTGCTTAGTTTATTGAAGTCTGTTTTCAAAGTGGGAATGGAAGGCCACAGTGAACTATCTACACTCCCGTGTGGGGGGTGGAAAAAGCACATTGCTGCAACAAGTAACACGATGAGAAACTGTTACTATATACGGAATGCCGGCCCACAAGCCGCAGCAGTTGTGGTCATTCAGGATAAGATAACTCCCATTAGAAAGTAAAGTTAACGTGGGAATAATTGAAGGGACTGGTGTTCCTTTTAGAAAACAGGCCAAATTAGGTACTGATACATTACAAGAGCCATGAAGCTGAACTTGTGTACAAACTAAAGCATGTCCCACTGTAGAATCACAGTCCTCCCCTGTCAGGAAAACCTCCTTATCATCACGTTGACAGTGAAATGTGAACGGTAACTACCACAATTTGTGCAGGAAAGTACTCCCAAGGGGTTCAAATCTACCGATAGGATAATGTTTCATACAGGCAGTGAATTGAAAGAGAGAAATGGGTAAAGAAATAACTCCGTGTATCAACCATACTGAGGAATCAGTCTCTGCTATTGAAAAAGGCAACTGCTGTAGTTTCTCAATATGTAACAATGTGTATGTAGAATCTTTCATAGACATCAGTTTTTGTTTATCCGACAAATTAAAAGGTAAAAACAGGGCAGTAACGTTCAAATAGTCCCATGGCACTTTCCAATTTTTCAACGTTTGCAAAGTCCAACCAAATTGCATTACAGAGCGCAATTGATTCTGACCATGGTACAACACAGACACATCATTCTGCACAATGTCAATAACAGATGAAACAATATTGTCCAGAGTGTAAATACGAGAGGACAATGTATTTATGCTGTTGTCGACCACATTCAAAACTTTACGTAAATTGTCTTGATCAACTTGTCGTAACCTGAAAGCTGCCTCCATCTGGGACAGTTTCCAGATTTCATTATATGCTGCATATGCAAAACGTTTAGGGCGAGGGGACCGTGGACCTAAAAGAAAGTCAGCTAGATCAACTTCACTAGACAAACGTGAGAGATGTTCTTTCACTGAAGATAAAGGTGACTGCCCCAACCACTGTTGACATAATTTACCTACAGAATATGTAGTGACCGAATGTGAGTGTGTGAAACGAGGTTCTAGTCTAGTTGGAGTAAATCCAGTCGATGCATTAGTAAAGTGCAACTGGCAAGCATTAGTACTAACGGGCCATATTAAGCAGCCCAAAGAATTAATCGTGGACGCATTAGTGGTCCAATTACGGATCATACTGTTCAATTAATCTAAAGTGCAATTTGTATATTCTTGCCAGTCATCATAGGCAGCCAACGACGGGAATGAAGGCAAATTTATATTTTTAGAAGTTGCTAAACCAAAACATGTAGGGGCATATTAGCAAGACCGGCGATAAAATTATCGCCGTTTTAGCGGCAGGAAACTGTTGCTAAAACGGCGATAATGGGCTTGCTAATATGCGTTATAGAATTCCAATAGAAGCCCATGTTAGATGTGCAGGACATATAACCTGGGCTTCTATTGGAATTCTATAACGCATATCAGCAAGCTCATTATCGCCGTTTTAGCGGCAGTTTCCTGCCGCTAAAACGGCGATAATTTTATCGCCGGTCTTGCTAATATGCCCCATGTAGTCTGTTGCACACTCTGATTTAGGAACATTAGCTGCGTCGGTATCAAACAAGCACGATGCAACGATTCAGATCTTTGCACCTGCCAATCTTTGGTACCCCAAATGGATTTTAAATCAATTGTATCCTTCCAATAATCATAACCCTTTAATGACAAATCAGTTATGAAAGTTGACGAATGTATCAATTTAGTATGGGTCAGCAGGAATTTCGTATGTGTCGTAGCATTTAACTTGTAATAGTAAGAGGCTGGGTCTGAAAGATTATGGCCTGAGAAGTAGATAAACTTATTTCTCTGAATCTGCGAACTCCCCTGAAATGGTGGAGGACAATGTTCCCATTGCGTGAAATTTACTGGTGGTCTAAATGTGTTAGATTTATGCAAAAAGTGATGACAAAAATGTTGGAAACAAAATAAATCGGCATAATTAGCAGAGTTTAAATACAAATCCTCAGTTTCAAAAGCAGTTTAATATTTTAAATCTGAAAACAGTGAATTTACGGCATTAATATCCCAATCATCGGAATGTAATCCAGGTGTAATAATGTCACCCAATGATACACGAAAGACGTTTGGCATCTGAATCGTCTCCGTCGGGCCGTAGATTTAGAATAGAACTTTATCCCAAACTATGCCATCACCGACAGGGATTGCAGAGATGTTAACCGTGGAATGCTTTGAGTCATACTATTGTCAAACACGTACCAGAGCTTGATCCACCACGGGAGCAGAGGGGCTGAACTTCGCTGCTACGGTGAACTTTTCCCAACTCCCCAACGTCACTGCGAACCAGACATATATCTAGCCCAGTAATGAGGGGGAAAGGGGAATGGGAAGAAAAAGAGAGACTGCCACTGCGGTGCCACTTCTGGCGGAATTTCCCAGGACGGGGCTTCCTTGCACCTGAAACCACAAAGCACAAGATTACTCCAAGTACTGACCCTCCGAGCAGTTAATACCACCCTAAACACCACTATACTACATGTTGTTATACCTGAATCTTACAGTGGAATAGCTTCTCTCTTATAGTAGATTGAAAATAGATTTTGTAGTTCGCAGATTCAATATATGTAAATCTGGTGTTTACTAACAGTCTGATGTTGTCTTTTTCTCTCTTGTAGGAGAAGCTGCTGAACCTTGAAGACTATCTGCACAAGTATTGATGGTAGGTACAAATATATATATATTTATATTTACGTAGTAGAATTCAATGAGAGATGCAGAGTTAGTGATGGATTGATTAGTTGCACTGAGGCAATAGCTGGCAGTCACTGCGCGCAAGCCTTTGCTGATTAGTCTCTTTAGTAATGGTAGTTGCGCAAAAGTAAAGCAGAACGTCTCTGCACAACTGTTTTGCTGATTAAACACTCTTTCCTTTAGAGTTCTAATTGGCAGCTAAATTCCTCTCCTCAGGAACACCAGAGTGGAAAGGAAAACGGTAACGAGACTCAGATGAAAGCTGCCAACTAATCCAAATGCGGTTTTTATATTTTATCAAAATTCAGACTCCGAGAATCTCCTCAAGAGCGAGGAAACACCCAATGCCTCAAGAAATACCTGGAATCTCCCCGGTGACTACAGCTGTAAAGGGGCTTTCAGACCTCCAGAACACGAAGCTGAGACAGGCTGAATTCGGGAATACGAGCGAGAGAATCTCCTCGCCGAAGAATTCCTGTCAAACAAGTAGCACAGGCTCAACACGCAGCTTGCTCCTAAGAAAGACGGTTGAAGTGCGAAGCGCACCAGGTGCGTGAGCACGATAACGGCAACCACTCTGACTATGGGAAACACTAGAATGCTAACCTAACTCTGTGTGTGTGTCCACCATCTTGAAATTCCGCCAAAGGCGATAATAACTTAATTAACAAACTGATGACTGTAACCACTTCGCTATTAGTTGACTCCACTTGAATGGAGTTTGTCTGAATGAATACCCCTGCTTCATTTTAAAAGAGGGCGAAGAATGAATTGGCCTTGAGTGGGATGGCTCAGTCCTGACAGTACCCCCTACCAAGAACCCCCTCCACTCACTTTAGGTTTCTGAGGATGAGTCTTGTGGAATTCCTTCACCAACCTAAGGGCATGAACATTTGAACTGGGCTCCCATGATCTTTCCTCAGGACCGCTCCCCTTCCAGTCTATCAAGTAAAATAACCTCCCTTTCCTGATCTCGGAATCAATTATTCTCTTTACTTCAAATTCTTCTTCAGATTGCACTAGGACGGGAGCTGGAGGCAAAACCTTCCTTAGATCAGGGGGATTTCTTTTGATCAAAGAGACATGAAAGACTGGATGAACTTTAAGCTTACTAGGAAGTTTAACCTTAACACTGACTGGATTTACCATTCTTTCTACAGGATAAGGCCCTACAAATCGAGGTTGAAACTTCCTGTTTCCTTTTAATCGCATGTTTCGAGTAGAGATCCAAACCAGATCTCCAGGCTCAAAAACTGGATTTTCTCTCCTGCCCTTGTCCGCCTGTTTCTTGTAAGAGTCTTTAGCCTTTACTAAGTTTTTGGTGGGTATCTGATAGGCCTTCTGCAATTCATGTACTACTACCTCAACAGCTGGGACATCACTTTCAATCTTACCAACTAACATGTTGGGATGTCTGCCTGAATTCAGAAAAAATGGAGAATAACCCGTGGAAGAGTGTACTGAATTATTATAAGCAAATTGGGTAGTCCAGAGCAATGTTGGCCAATCACCCTCTTGATCCATTAGATACAGGCGCAAATATTGCTCTAGATCTTGATTCACCCTCTCCGTTTGTCCATCCGTCTCAGGATGGAAACTGGTGGACAAACGGGAGTCAACTCCTAAATTTTTCAAAAAAGATTTCCAAAAATGAGACACAAATTGTGGCCCGATCGGAAATCACAACTTTTAGAATTCCATGAGACTTTACAATATGTTGAGTGAACAAGGTAGCTAACTGCACTGCATTTGGAAGAGCTTCTAACGGAATGAAATGGCTCATCTTGGTAAAGTGATCAACTACCACCCAAATTGCTGAATAACCCTGACTAGAAGGCAAATCAACAATAAAATCCATGGAGACAGTATGCTATGGATAAGGGGCTACAGGTAGGGGCATGAGAAGACCCTGCGGAGCCTGTCGTATGACCTTCCCTTTGACACATAGATGACAAGATGCAACATACTGTCTCACCTGAGCTTCCATGCTCGGCCACCAAAATACTTGTTTCAGAAGTTCCAAAGTCTTTTTCACTCCTTTGTGACCGGCCAATGGATTGTCATGGAACAATTGAATTACTTCATTCCTTAATTCTTCTTTTGATACAAAAAGCTTCCCTTGATAGTAAAGCTTTCCATCTTTGATTTCTCTATTGGGCCCTTCCTGAACCCAATTTTGCATTTCCATTGTTGTAAGACTTTCTCTTATCTTGTCTTCCAGTCCAGAGTACAAAATTGTTCCAACAATTTTATCTTCGGGAATTATGTGACTTTCTTTCGAAATTTCTTTACCTTCTCCAGTATTCAAACGGGATAGAGCATCCGCTTTACCATTTACTGACCCCGGTTTGTAGGTCAAGACAAAGTTATAGTCTGCAAAAAAGAGCAACCACCTAAGTTGTCTTGGGGTAAGAGTTCTTGCTGACTTGAGGAACTGTAAATTTCGATGATCCGTAAAGACAGTGATTTCATGTCTCGCTCCTAGCAAATAATGCCTCCATTCTTGGAACGCATCCTTAACAGCTAATAACTCCTTGTCAGCAATTGAGTAGTTGACTTCAGCAGTAGTTAATTTACGGGAGCGATACGCCACAGGATGAAGCTGGCCAGTTTCTATATGTCTTTGGGACAGGATTCCACCTATTGCCAGGTTGGAAGCATCTGCTTCGACATAAAAAGGTTCTCCTGGATTTGGGTGCAACAATACTGGGGCTGTGGTGAAGGTTTCTTTTAGTAACTGGAATGCCTCCTCCGTTTCTGTACCCCAAACAAATTTTTCCTTCTTCTTGAGCAAACGAGTGATGGGACTAACCTTCTCTGAAAAGTTATGAATAAAATGCCTGTAAAAATTGGCAAAGCCAAAAAAACTCTGAATCTCCTTGACAGTCCGTGGAGTAGGCCAATCCTTAATTGCTCTCACTTTAGAATCATCCATAGAAACGCCTTCAGAAGATAAAATGAAGCCCAAAAACTCCACTCGACTAGAGTGAAAAACACACTTCTCCAACTTTACATAAAGTTGGTTCTCCAGCAATCGTTCCAAAATTGCACGAACATGCCGGACATGTTCTTCCATATTAGCAGAAAAAATAATTATGTCGTCGATGTAAACGACGGCAAAACGATCCAGAAATTCTTGTAGAATGTCGTTAACGAAGTGCTGAAAAGCTGCAGGAGCGTTACACAGGCCAAATGGCATGACCTGGTACTCGAACAAGCCAAAACGAGTTCGAAATGCCGTCTTCCACTTGTCACCCTCAGCCATACGAACCAAATGGTAGGCTCCTCTCAGGTCCAATTTTGTGTAGATATGGGCTTCCTTGACCTGATCCAGAAGTTCAGAAATCAGAGGTAAGGGATAACGGTTCTTCTTGGTAACTTGATTCAGGGCTCGGTAATCGATACAAGTTCTCAATTTTCCATCTTTCTTTGGGATAAAGAACAACGGAGAGGAGACCGGGGACTGTGAGGGTCGAATGAACCCACTGGCTAAGTATTGATCCAGATATTCCTTTAGATGTTTATTCTCAGCCTCAGATAAAGCGTAAATGCGACTACATGCCAAAGACACACCTGGTTCGAGTTCGATCCTGCAATCATACTCACGATGTGGGGGTAATTTCTTAGCCTCCTTCTCGTCAAAGACCGAGATCAAGTCGCGATATTCTTCTGGGATACTTTGCACCTCCACTGCACAAATCATTCGTGTCTGTTCAGCCAAACAAGACGATGGAGATGGCTGAGGATCAACTGTACAGGTGTCGAAACAATGTTCCAAACAATATTCTGAGCTTAATTCAATAGTTCTTTTTGCCCAGTCTATCTTCGGATTGTGTTCGGTAAGCCATGGCAGCCCCAAAATCAATTGGAATTAAGGGGCATGAATAAGGCTAAATCTCAAAAAACTTTGATGCCTTCCAGGTCCAATCAAAGTAATCTCTTCAGTGTCATAAGTAATGGGACCAGAGGATAGGTTGGTACCATCTACCGCTCTAACTGGTTCCGGCTTCTCTTTCTTGACAAAACGAATTCCCAAGGTCTTAGCAAATTTGATGTCGCAAAAATTTCCAGTGGCCCCTGAATCAATCATCACCGAAACTTCATCCACATCAATATCTCGAAACTTAATCAGACTGGAAATTATTAAGTGAGGGGCTGACGACTGCAAAGTATTCACTAACAGCTGAGTGTTTGGAGTTGTCTCCTCAGCAGCTCCCACCAGAGCAACTCCATCTACTGGTGGGGCCTGTCTTTTACCCATGTATTGTTCTTTGGTTTCTTGGGACACTCTTTAACGAAATGACCCGGACTTCCACAATACATACACAGCTTGCCACTCCTTCTTTTTTCTCTCTCTTCGTTTGTCAACGGACCAGGTACTGTGCCAATTTGCGTGGGCTTCTCACTAGCCCCAGCCTCGCTAGCCCTAACAACTTCAGATTTGATCCTAACAAATCGGGGCGGTATAAGTCTTACTTCCTTCCGACGTTCATTTCTTCTTTCAAATTGTCGTTGATCAATTTGCAGAACCAGATCGATTAATTCTGATAACTCAGTAGGTCTCTTCAGGATTTGCACTAAACCATCCTTTAATTCGTCCTTTAGACCTCTGTAAAAAATTGCTGCTCTCTTTGCCTCTGGCCAATTAGTTTCTACAATTAATTTGTTAAACTGCGCCAAATAAGCAACCAGCTCACGACTCCCTTGTTTCAAATCTAAAAGTTCGTTACCTGTGGTCTGCAAGATGGCTCTACGGTCAAAAATACGTAGAAACTCCAACTTGAACTCCTCAAAATTGTAAAGAATGTGATCATTGGAGTTAACCAAAGGCATGGACCAAGCTGCAGCATCTCCATTCAGATAAGACAGTATGAAGGCTACCTTGGATTGGTCTTCTTTGAATATAATGGGCCTACATAAGAAGTGTAAAGAACACTGAGTAAGAAAGATCTGAGCCTTGTGTGGGTCACCATGAAATCTCTCAGGAGGGGCTAAAGGGATAGTAGGAGAAATAGCATGGATAACTTGAGTAGTTAATTCTGCTGCCGAAGGAGATGGGGAGAAGGGTTGGGACTTTTGCTCCTTAAGACCAGGATTGGAACTAGCAGCAAACTCGTCAAACCTTTGACGAAGGAAACTAGCTTCCTGACTAGACTTCCTAACCTCTTCCCTAGTCTCACTTAATTGCTTCTGCAACCCATCTAAAACTGAATCTAAAGCCTTGACGTCCAAACCTTCAGCCATTCTGCCCAAGTGGAAGGTTTATGCAATGGCACTTCAATCTGTCAAACACGTACCAGAGCTTGATCCACCACGGGAGCAGAGGGGCTGAACTTTGCTGCTACGGTGAACTTTTCCCAACTCCCCAACGTCACTGCGAACCAGACATATATCTAGCCCAGTAATGAGGGGGAAAGGGGAATGGGAAGAAAAAGAGAGACTGCCACTGCGGTGCCACTTCTGGCGGAATTTCCCAGGACGGGGCTTCCTTGCACCTGAAACCACAAAGCACAAGATTACTCCAAGTACTGACCCTCCTAGCAGTTAATACCACCCTAAACACCACTATACTATATGTTGTTATACCTGAATCTTACAGTGGAATAGCTTCTCTCTTATAGTAGATTGAAAATAGATTTTGTAGTTTGCAGATTCAATATATGTAAATCTGGTGTTTACTAACAGTCTGATGTTGTCTTTTTCTCTCTTGTAGGAGAAGCTGCTGAACCTTGAAGACTAGCTGCACAAGTATTGATGTAGGTACAAATATATATATATATATTTATATTTACGTAGTAGAATTCAATGAGAGATGCACAGTTAGTGATGGATTGATTAGTTGCAATGAGGCAATAGCTGGCAGTCACTGCGCGCAAGCCTTTGCTGATTAGTCTCTTTAGTAATGGTAGTTGCGCAAAAGTAAAGCAGAACGTTTCTGCACAACTGTTTTGCTGATTAAACACTCTATCCTTTAGAGTTCTAATTGGCAGCTAAATTCCTCTCCTCAGGAACACCAGAGTGGAAAGGAAAACGGTAACAAGACTCAGATGAAAGCTGCCAACTAATCCAAATGCGGTTTTTATATTTTATCAAAATTCAGACTCCGAGAATCTCCTCAAGAGCAAGGAAACACCCAATGCCTCAAGAAATACCTGGAATCTCCCCAGTGACTATAGCTGTAAAGGGGCTTACAGACCTCCGGAACACGAAGCTGAGACAGGCTGAATTCGGGAATACGAGCGAGAGAATCTCCTCGCCGAAGAATTCCTGTCAAACAAGTAGTGCAGGCTCAACACGCAGCTTGCTCCTAAGAAAGACGGTTGAAGTGCGAAGCGCACCAGGTGCGCGAGCACGATAACGGCAACCACTCTGAATATGGGAAACACTAGAATGCTAACCTAACTCTGTGTGTGTGTCCACCATCTTGAAATTCCGCCGAAGGCGATAATAACTTAATTAACAAACTGATGACTGTAACCACTTCGCTATGAGTTGACTCCACTTGAATGGAGTTTGTCTGAATGAATACCCCTGCTTGATTTTAAAAGAGGGCGAAGAATGAATTGGTCTTGAGTGGGATGGCTCAATCCTGACAACTATTCAGTATTGGCCAACTGGTGTAATTTGACATGTTCAATGAAAATATATCAATTCTCCTTCCGACCAGGTAGCGGAGGCAAAATTACTGTACGAGTACCCTTTAAGCCTACAACCGGTACTGGTGCATGGTAGGATGGACCAAATTCCTTTTTGTTCTCCACCTTTTCCCAGACCAAATCACCCACTTTAGGAAGCCAGCCAGTTACAGGAATCAGCACCACAGTATCTGTAGATGAGGGCATATGATCCTTCGCAAGAGCATCTCAAGTGTTTTGTAGATCCTGTAACATAGCGCAGTGGTTATCTACATCAAATGTTGCGGCAGCCGCCACAACGTCTAGACCATCAAGGTCTTGCACAAACATTTTAATGCCAAAGAGCATTTTGTATGGGGTCCGCCTACACAGAGATCTTCTAGGGAGATTATTTAGTGCACGTTGGACACCATACAAATGAGTTATCCAACTCCGACCAGTACTTAAAACTCTAGCTGTCAAAGACTGTTTTAAGTCACGGTTCATTCGCTCCACTACGGAATTGCCCTCAGGCCTGTATGGAGACGAATATTGCAGCAGCACCCCCAACGACCTCATCGCTTCCTTGTAAGCCTTAGAGGCAAACTCTGGACCCTGATCAGAATGGAAGGTGCCGCAGGCAAATGTTCCGACAAAGACACGCAAGTCTCTAATGACATTTCAAGCATCAGCACAACGTTGCGGCCAAACCCAAAGGAATCTCGTGCACAAATCCACTGCAAATAAAATATATTTATATGCAGTGTTTGAAGACAAAGGACCGCAGTGATCAAGGTATATGCAACCAAACGGATGATTTGAAATGTAACCTGCGTGTCGGGTGGACGTGCAACTGTGAACTGCTTAATCTGTTGACAAATGTCACAAGACAGAACATAATTACGTGTTTGCCTATACAGACCACGCCACCAATAACACTGCTGCAAGAGGGACACAGTTGCTAATACTCCAGCATGCGCAGATGCCATTCCCTCATGAGCTGCTATGATCAAGGAAAGCCTGCGGTCCTCATTGGGAATCAGATGATCCCCAACGGTCGGTATTGTGGCAAACGGTACTTGCTCAGGTGACAAATGATAAGAATATTTGGAAGGAAACCCTTGTGGGAACGATGTCCCATCCCTCGTCGCCGGTATAGCAGCAAGTATAGCATTGTCGATTTTAGTCATGGATCTTGTCACGGCTGGGACTGAACATGTGGCAACTGCAGATTTGGCTGCCTCACCAGCCATTGAATTACCAACAGCATGTGCTCCCACACGCTGATGGCCAAGAGTATGGATAAAATGTGTGAGCGGCAGACTCTCTTTAAGAGCCGCCACTCGAACCCAAAGCGTTTTATGCTTAATTCCGCTGCCTTTAGAATCTTGATAATCATTTTGTGACCAAAAGAACAAATTATCATTAAAGGATTGCACGCAGTAAAATGAATCGCACACTATAAGAGTGGGAACTGCGGGATCAGCGAATTCTAAGGCCAACAACAAAGCATGCAGCTCAGCCAATTGAGCTGTACAGTCTCGTAGAGTCTGTGTGTGCACCAAAGAAGATTTGAACTCCCCGTCAAGCATAGAACCTGCCACTATTGCACAGGCCGCTGAGTAAGCATGTTTAGAGCCCACTGCCGGTTGAGCAGATCCGTCGGTATAAATGATACATTTGTACCGATCAAGAGGAAGTAATGACGACAGCGGAGGATGAACATGTTCGTACTGTAAGAACTCCTGCGTCTGTAACGATGGGTCAAAGATGAAAGTGACATCAGCCGATGTCAAAGAACTGGCCCACTGAATCCATCGAGGATGCAAAGCTTTAGAATTCGGTACACTCGCCTTTGTGACCGCCTCAAGAGCTGGCACCGGCGAGACCATTAGTATGCGTTTACCCTGTGCAAGAGAGCGTTCTTTAAGAATTGCCATCTGGACTGCTGTAAGGATTTTTTCAATGGAAGAGAAACGCATTTCCGCTGCAGTGTACAAGTGCGATTTGTATGCAATGGGGACTGTATCCCCTTCATTGAACGTCAAGTACGTGAAACCCACTGTACCTGGTACGATTCGTATGACTAAATTTGTAGAATGTTGTCACCTGTTAAGAGGAAGTTGGTCGCAAGCAGATCAGACTGCCACGACCGAAGAACTGCGGTATGTTCCGGAAGCCAGCTGGAAGCTGTAAAAGAGGGTTGTATCAACGCGTAAAGCAGTTTGATACGCTGGGCATAATCAGGAATATATGTTCGTCTGAAATTTAAAAATCCCAGCAAAGATTGTAACTTCTTCAAAGTTCATGGAGGTTGCAATTGTGCACATTTCTCCAAGAAATGAGGGGCTAAACCCCTCCCTTCATGGTTGAGTTCGTAACCCAAAAAGTTCACTGCCAAACAGGCGTTGTGAGACTTAGCAAAATTAAGTTTGTACCCCAGGTCGGCAAAAGACATAATAACGTGATCAACGCGAACAAGATGCAGTATCAACTCGTCATCTGTCAAATAAAAGTCATCAACGTAGGAGAAAGCATCTGGTTCAATGTTATGTAAGAGAGAGACCACACGCGCCGCAAAAGCTCCCAGACTGTTCTTATAGCCCATAGGCAAACGCGTAAATGTTTTTTGATTGCCGACTGCAGTAAATGAGGTCAAGTCGCTGCTATCTGGAGCCAGATTGTGACTGTAAAAACCACTGGAAATATCCAGTGTTGTCTTATATTTTTTACGTACTATGTTATTGCTTAATGCAGAGCTGTGTGTGTTTTGTACGGCAAATGTGCGAACATGACTATTCAAATTCCTATAATCCAAAACAATCCGATATGAACCGTCCGGTTTTACTATCGGAAAAAGAGGATTATTCATTGATGAGACACAGGGCTCGATTACACCCTGATATTCTAACTGGGTCAAGATTTCATTCACGGAGGCCTTGGCGTCTCGTTTAATTGGGTACTGGGCTTGTGGCTGTGGCAAAGAACGTAAAGGTATCTCATGTGCCGGTGAAAATTTGTCCCAGCCCACCTGATTACGATACACAGCCGGCGCTTGCGCCAAAGCCCATTCCGACGCGTAAGATTGTTTAGCCTACTCAGGGACGTTACAAGAAAAACTCGGAAGAATTACGTCTTCGCCTCGTGAAGAAGCTAAGACGAATGGGGGAGGCCAATCAGCCTCCGCCAACAAAATATCATTATAGGAAGTAAGGTTTTCCCAAAAGATCGCCTTAATCGTCCGCCTGATATCACCCTCAATTTGGAGGATTATCTCATAAAGTCTATCAGGGGGTGCAACTCGTGTATCTGCTGTTTCCACTGTTACAAAGGAATCAGTTGCTCTCACCTCCAGACAAGGACGCAGTGCCTCCCGCACTATGGTAACTTCCGCCGCGCTGTCGAGGAGTGTCACAGCCCATCTCCAATCGAGGAGCAGAGTTCTCACTGTCTGAGGCACACTTCGCTGTTAAAGCAGCAACTTTTTTCTTCTGAAACGGAGCACGGTACGGAGGTTGCCCCTCCGTTTTCGGTTTGACGTCAAACTGTTTCGGCTGATCACGTCTTTGTAGACTGGACTCACCCTGTCTACGATCCTGTCTCTCCCCTCCACCGAACTGTGGGTCCGATGATTCCTGAAAGGAACGAGGAGAGCGTTGATCAGGAACCTGAAACCTCTCAGGTGTTTTAAGTTTAGCGCGGTCTCGCAAATCATATCTACGCTCTGAAGCTTCAGGTGTCGGTGAACCTGCACGCGAACCTTGCTTCTGCTGTTGCTGCCGCTTATTTTTATTCCAAGTCTTTTTAGGAAAGACTGGACGCCCCTCCTTCTCTGCCGGGGGCTTATTTTGTGGCTGATTAAATGGTTTAATACCCAAATTATTGCGCCCTAATGACTTATATACTTTAGCAATTATTTTTGGCAATTCCCTCTGTTTATCAACGTCAGCTACTGCCTCTAGGCGCTGACTCACCTGCAAGCTGACTGCTTCCCCTTTTACGTTTGCAAGTATCATGTCAGAGACAATAGGGAATGCTCCAACTAGCCTCATCCCTAGCTCCAGTGCGGCTTTCGCTCCATGTTCATCTTGAACCTTCTTAAGAACCATCGGAAGCACAGTCATGGAAGGGGTGCCAAAGCACAGGGAATAAACCGCCGCAAACACCTTCCCCCAAGTGATACAATCTGCTAGATTTGGAATAAGGCCCTTAGGTAAACTCATGGTTAGTATCCTGTGTTTGTCAACAGGAGACGTGTATGGAAAAACGGCTTCGAGTTGCTCAAACTTTTCGGCCAACCAAAAAGGGAACTCATCCCTATTCTGCGGTCGTTTCCCCATCACAGAATTAATCATGATAGGACTTATGAGCATGCTACCATGCCCTTGTGGTTGAGCAGCACCCGCCGGAGCCGCTGGCACATTACGAGAAAGATATTGTATGACACTTCTATGTATATGAATTAAAGTTGTGTGTAATATTTGTAGCTCTGCAAGTGTAACTGCCTGATAATTTGGATGTGGAGTAAAGCCCACCAAAACAGGCCAGGTGGCCCCGTCGACCAACAATGGACCGAGACGGACCACCGAAACAGGGTAAGGTAGGGAGCCATTAAACCATATGGGGTGCTGCCAAGCCGACAACGGAACTTCAAGCAAACAATATGGACGGTAAACCTGTGGTACCGCTCCATGTTCATATTCATGAAAGAAAGTATTGTTCCCATCAACCGCAGGAAACTTAACCCAGGAGTAAAAAACCTCAAAGCTGTATGCAGCATCTGCCTCTAGGACAAAAATAAAATCCGCTCCTGCCACCAGGACTCCATTTTGGGTCAAATACGCAGTAACCGCCGCTCGGTTATGTGCAGGAATGTTAACTGCCATATTAGACTCTGTGAACAAAACAACAGTGCAATACCGGGTTAAAAAATAAGACTACCTTTTAAAAATCAAGCTTGAAAAACCTATAAAATCTCAAATATAGGAGGTTAACTCCCTCGCACCACGGACGTCTCCGTTACTGGTGAGAGGGTATTGTGGACAAGCACAAGTGCTACTCAGGGGTCTCGCGAATAAGTACCAGACCAAATGGTGGAGGCGCCATGTTGCAGGGATTCTGCACATACACAGAACAATGCGCAGGATTATGGGACCTCGGTGTATAGGGGCTATGCCTTCCTACCGCCTTAGTACCCACGGGCCCAGGACCGACTAGCTATAGTGTCTCACTCGCTCTCCTACCCAAATACAGAGAAGCAAATGATTAGACAACCCAGAACACAGCACTCCCTGATCTCTCAGGAATCGTGGTGAAAAGACACACCTTTTCTCTCACACTCTCGCACCTGTCCACAATAAGATCTGACCGAGACACCAATATAGTTTAAAATGTTTATTTTAACTAACGTGCTCTAACATGCAGTATACGTACCACAACAAGCAGAAAAATGCATGACAGTAATACAGTTAGCATAGCAGCCAGTCCATATATTATGAAGGGAGATGTCATTGTATAAAGACAAAGGAGAAAAGAACTATATTGCCTAAACTCCCTCCCCTTGGTTTGAATAAGTATTTTTATATAATAGAAGATCTCTGGGTTTTGTTAGCAGACCCCATACCTTAGAGCATAGATGGGATTTCTACATCGAAGCTGGGTGTTGCCCTTCTCCCTGGAAAGATCCCTCTCCAAGTGTCTGTTTCCCAAAACCTCCATCCCCGTAATATCAAAACACGAGTCTCCAGCCGCAGCTGCAGTGGTATGTTTTGTCTAGATGCTAAGGCCTGACAAGAACAGGATAACAAGAGGCATTGTTTATCGACCTTGCTTGCAATGTTCAGACTAAACTCCAGCAACAGGCAGAGAACGAACACAGCAGACAGTTCTCATGTGAAAGGCATAAACAGAGTCTTGCAAAAATAAAATTATGTAGTAACGTGTGCAAAAGCAGCATCATGGCGGCACTAGCCATGCTAACTTAGCGCTGTGAACATGTCTCAATCAGCCACGTGACACCAGTAGTGTTACTCCACAAGGGAGCTTGGGGTAGTATACGAGAGGTTGCTGGACCCCTGCTTGGTTTTAATTCTCCCCTCATTAGTTTTGAAGTCGCGCTGAGAAGCGCTGTTTCATCACGCCCCCTTACTCCCCCCCCTGTAAGCCGGCCTACAAAGCAATCGCCACTGTGTATCTGTGCAGCGGGTGTGCCGCGCCAAAGGCAAGCCTGTCTTCACCTAGACAGCACCCAGCGCCAGCCACCCTGTCAGTTTTCGGCCCACCACGCAGATATTGAAGGGAAGAATTACTAAAGCTTAATTCTTCAGGTAAGAAACCTTGCTGCACTATCTTGGAAACTCTGCGGAAAACGGATACTAAGAAATGTCAAGCTTGTAAGCTTGCACTAAGTACCCATAGAATTGGGATGATTAATTCAGTCAATTCAGTCACTATATGCAAGCCTGCATTTTCGCATGCACCTTAATCAATGCCAGATATTTGATAAAAAACAAAATAGAGTTATTGGTAACAAATGCCAATTGGCAAATGCCAATTGGTTGTACTTCTTATTCTAATGACAGCTTCTTTCGCAGAGAATCCCATAATCTGGACATGGCATTTATAATTGAAACCTGGGCTGACCCCTCTTCCGATCCTGATTTGGTGGACGCCATTCCGTCATGATACTCCATTTTTAGAATGGACCGACATGTAAAAAGAGGCAGGGGACTTGCGATAGTGTATCATGACCAACTGACCGCCACTTTTTCGGCAGTCTCATCTATTGTTGAGTGCAAAGCACTCTCTTTTAAGATTGAATTAAATAAACACAACACCAACTCCTCTACTGCCCTCCGGGCCCTAGGCCCACTTTTACACAGGCTTTTAGTCATCAGCTAGAATCCAGATTAAACTCCACAGACTACACGGCTCTTGTAGATTTTAATTTTCATCTGGAGAACCTATTAGACAAAGACTTAAAGCTTTTAATTGATACCATGGCCAGCTTTGGCCTTGCTCAGTTGGTAAACGCCTGACTCGTGGCTGGCCACATATTGGATGGGATTTTCTCTTACAATCCATCTCCCCTAACTTTATGGCAATGTTGCCATTGACATGGTCCGACCACTTGGCGGTCATGTTCGATATAAAATTAACTGACAAATTACTCCCTGCAAATGCTCCCTACTCTGCTAGAAAGTAGCGTCCGTGGCACAAGATAGAATCAGAGGCACTGGACTCGGTTCTTACTAGGTCAAAGTCTAATCCCATCAAAGGCTTGGACCTAGCTGACTCCGACTATCACTATTGGTTAGGTATGGCAGTAAGTCAGCTAGCACCTGAAAAAAAGCACACCAGCTGTAGGGTGACGGCATCTGAACCTCTGACAAACCGAAGGCTCAAAATGGAGAAAGAGTTACGAAACAAACAAAAGAGAAATCTATAAAGACACAATCAGTGAGTATAAGGCCCTGATTCTAGAAGAAAAATCTTCTTATTTTATCCAAAAAAGGGACTGCTAAAAATGCAACTAAAAAACAGTAAAACAACTTGCCAATGCTCCTAAAAAAAGAAAACCCTAACTCTAATCAATCTTTCTGTAATACGCTGGCCTCCTTCTTCCAGGCCAAAGTTGAAGACGTTTACAACGTTTTCGCTGCTAACTCCACTCTGATCGTACGTTCTCTTGATGAGGTTTCCTCTCCTTCTAAGCTAGAAAGATTAGTTTCCTTCTCATCGCTCAAAGCAGATCAGGTCTTCAGCTTGATCAATTCTACAAAGTTGGGTTCCCTATGAACCCATGTCCTCCAAAAACAATACAACTGATCCCCAGAACAATATCATTACATCTGGCTAATATCTTTAATAGCTTGGAAAATAGCATCTATCCTGCCTTTAGTAAAAAAGGCTAACCTGTCCTCTTTGGACTCCAGCAACTACTGGCTAATATCATGTCTACCATTCCCGGCCAAGATAGTCGAAAAAAACATGAATCAGGAGTTGGCTTCCTTCATAAACACCAATATCCTTCTCGACCCTACTGAGTTCAGGCTCAAGATCGGGCCTAGCACTGAATACGCCTTGATTGTGGCATCTGAGGACATAAGATCTATCCTAGACTAAGGAGGAAATGCTGCTCTGATTCTTCTAGACATCTCAGCGGCATTCAACACAGTCAGCCATGACTTTCTGATTGACCGTCTCTACTCCTTAGGAATTAGGGGAGCGGCTCTTGCTCTCCTAAAATCCTTTGTGTCAGAACAAGAACAATTTGTCGCTTTGGACGAATTTGTGTCTCAACCTTTTTTCCTCCCATGTGGAGTGTCACAAGTGTCTTCCTTGGGCCCCTCTCTTTTTAATTTATATGTCACCCCTCTGGCTAGGACTATAAAATATTTTAGTTTCTCAGTAATATCTTACGCTGATAACACCCAATCACAGTCTCAGTGTCCGGTGATCCTGATCAAACCGCAGCCAGATTCCATGACTGTATGCTGCACATAGACAAATGGATGAACAGCAATTGACTAAAATTAAACTCTGGAAAAACTTAGGCACTCCTGTTCAGAAACAATATCTCCTTTTGGTCCCCCAACTGGTGGCCTCAAGAAATTGGTACATTGCCAACGCCGGTCGAGAAAGTGAGGAATCTAGGGATTCTTTTTGACAACAGGTTGACCTTTGAAAGCCAAGTAAATTCGGTAACGTCATCTGCCTTTTATATTCTAAAGATGCTCAGGAAAGTACTTCCATTTATTCCTAAGGAGCTGCAGAAGACTGTGGTCAAGCCCTTGTACTATCCAAATTAGATTATTTCAATATGCTCTACACCAATATGCAGCAAAGGCTTCTAAATAAACTGCAGATTCTGCAAAATGCTGCAGCTCAATTTCTGCTTGGAATCCCCAAGCATCAGTCGGCATCTGAAACCCTTAAAGAGCTACATTTGCTGCCTATAAAGAAGTGCATTGTTCTCAAGGCATTATGCATCGCCTTCCAAGCACTTCACAACTCTGGCCCTGACTATTTCAAGCGCTTCTTCTCGTGGTATATACCATCCAGGTCTTTGCGATCGTCTGCAGCTAAGAATGTAATGGTCCCTAAATTTAGGAAATCCTATTGGGGAGGCAGAAGCTTTTGGCAGGTTTTGGCAGTGCAGATAAGCACTGCCAAAACCTGGAATACCCTCCCTCTTAAACCTAGAGAAATTACAGATCTTCGCCAATTTAGGAAAGGCCTAAAAGTGTGGTTGTTCTGCCAATAGACTTCTTCGATCTTGACAGCTCCTCCAGCGTAATTGTGATTTCACTCTTTCACATCCTTAGGTAGTGGCAGCGCCAAGATGCTTCCGGGCAATCGAGCACTTTATAAATATAAATTTCATTTAATTTCTTCCTCATGTGACAACTTTGGACATCATGTGATTGGTCTAAATCGAATTTTCTTTGCAATATCTGTTGACCTCATCAATTAGATACTCAGAGACATCTTATATCTTTTACAGTATGACGAGATTATTAGCTTAGAAAAGTATGGGCATTCTCAGTTTTTGGATCACTGGACTTTCTGATATTGCTAGAATTGTGGGCAAGTAAGAATCCTTGCATTACATGCAGTGTTTGTGTCAAATGTGGATGTTAGTTGTCATCTGAAATAAAATCTAATGTGTGCAGTTGACGCTACATGTAAGGGCCATGATGTTACACAGAGATCAAGATCAATTTTGCACACTGGCTTCTTGTTGAGGAATCTCCCTCTATCCATCAGCTGAATGCACAGAGAAAATGTCTAGGAATTTAACTGTTTAATTTTCTCGTCAAGAGTAGATTTTTGTTTCGATGAGTGGAGTCGCAGAAGGGATCCGTGGTTGTCAGACCTTCTTTACTGCATCATTGCACTGGAAATAAAATAAATTCATCCTCTGGACCATTTGTTTAATGTTTCTTAGCACACCACTTTCAAAATTCTTGACTTCAATTTCTGATCAAATTATCTGGTGTTAAAACTTAGGATCCCCCTGTGCTCCTCTATTGAGTCGAGCCACAACCCTATCCCTCCAAGAGGATTGAAAGTTCTTTATATGTCAAAGTACTTGAAATAATTCTATAGTATTAGGAGCCAGTATTCTACAAAGGCAGTAAATAGCTCATGGCGTAAAAGATTTGATGTGTGGACATTTTCTGAATTGATGAATAACAGCATATTTAACATTGTTAGCAAAACATGTGTAGTGGATTCAAGTAGTTCTTCTAGCTCATCTAGCTAGTTCTTCTAGCTCATTGTTTTTTGTTTCATAGAGGCTTGTCGGATACTCTTCACACCTCTTTTGTGTGCCGGAACAAAAATGGTTGGTAAAGGTTTTATCCACCCATCAATATTTGATACAAAATTGTTCTTTCCACTGACTTCATTATAAAACGTTTTGACAATCTTCTCTGTTTTTGCTATTTGAAATTGCTCACACCTTTTTGTCAAGCATCCTATTTTTTTCTGAATTATTAGAACTTTGTTTGACTTCCTGGTTTTATTCATACTGTAAGTTGTGTGTTTTCTTTCAAAACATTTTAAATGCTTCTTTTCATGACATTCTTCACCAAATCAATATTTGTGTCATTTCATTTTGGCTATCCAATACTTGACTTCCCTGTTGTTGAACATGAAACCATAGAGTGTGATGGAGCAGGGTTTCGCAAAAAGAAACCTGCTCGAATTAACCCCTCCATAATACTTATTAACAGTGTGTGGTGTAAATTAATACGCAAATCACATGAGTTACATGGGAAACCGCTTTGCGCATGCACATACTAATGTGAACTAATGCATGAAAGAACTAGGTCGCATTTTGCATTGTGTTTCAAAAGAAACAAGACTAATGCACGTTTAGGCCGCATTTTGCATTTTGCATCTTGCTTTGAAAACGATAATAAATAATGCCGCCTTGCATGAAGCTAATGCTAAGAAAAATAATAACAGGGAATAGAGTAAAGGTGGGTGGTAAACAGTGAAGGATGCATTTCCATATAATTAATAATGTATGTGTTTATTTTGTCATAGTGAGCCGAATGGGCCTGTATTTGCTTAAGTTGTCTGGATAGATGAGGGGCTGAAAAATTAGCAAAATGACCTGACAAGACAGACAGAAGTGCTGAGCGCTGCAGATGATGAAAACACTTCAAGGATGAACAGCTCCGAGAACATTGTTTGCCTGCCAAAAGAAGAGACTGGCCGTGGGACTCAGGACTTCGTCCGCAGATGTGGCTGAGAGTTTAATCAAATGTAACAATAATAAATTTGTGTGAACTGGTCAATACATGTTCCATGGGGAAGGAAGTAGAACTATGAGTATGAAGAACTTTGAATGAAATCACGGTGGTGTGATGCACCACCTTCCCAAGCATCCAATGAGCTGTCGAATTCAGTGCAATGTTTCAATTAATGTGGGTTGGACATGTAGGTTTTAGGGTATAACTGGGGTGCCTTTGGAGGTGTGGTTAGAGCGAGCACGGAATTGCAGCGGTAGGAGACTGAGAGGGGAGATGCGTCGCTGTCCGTCGGTTTGCAGAGAGGCCTAGCTGATCCTGTCCCTGTCCTGTTCCTGAAATCTTTGTTTTCCTGATTCTATTTCAGGAGACCCCCACTACTCCCTTGGCGAAGCAAGGGAGAGAAGTGGATGAGTTGTTTTCACTTCTCACAGAAGAAAGTCTGCCCGAAGAATTGAAAAGTGCAGTAAGGATGGATGTATGGGATTTTACAGGAAAGGAGATAGGCCTAATGTCAAATGTAGATCCGATTCAGATTACGGTGAAAGAGGGTGCCATATATCCAAACACTCCTCAGTACAAAATGAGTCCAGAAGTAATTGCAGGAGTCACTCCTGTGATTGACCAAATGGCTGAACAGGGAATTCTGAAAGAGATAATGAGTAGTCCTTGTAATTCACCTATTATAGGAATTAAAAAGCCCAGTGGAAAATATAGAATAGTGCAGGATTTAAGAAAAATTAATAAAATTGTAGTACCCTGTTGTCCAGTTTTGCCAAATCCAGCAGTAATCCTTTACCAAATCCCATGTGATTCTGAATGGAACATAGTGATTGATCTGTGCCAAGCATTTTTCTCGATTCCTTTACATCCGGAAAGCCAGTATTTGTTTGCATTCCGGTTCGGAGACCGTGTTTTGGCATGGTGCCGAGTTCCTCAAGGGTACACAGAGAGTCCATCAATTTTTAATCAGATCCTGAAAAGGTGTTTGTAGACTTTAGTCATGCCAGGGAATTCAGTTCTGGTTCAGTATATTGATGACCTACTGGTGGCATCAAAAACACGAGAGGCATGTGTGACAGATACCATTGCCTTACTGAACCATTTAGCAGAAGGAGGACACAAAGTGTCACCAGCAAAATTACAATTTTGTAAACAGGAAGTCCAGTACCTAGGACACAAAATAGAAAAAGGAGTCAGAAAGGTGACACCAGAAAGAATTAGTGTTATTAAACAGATGAGTCCACCAAAAACACAAAAAGAAGTTCGAATGTTTTTGGGAATGGTTGGATACTGCAGGCAGTGGATCAGTGGGTTCTCACTGATTGCAAAACCTCTACAGAGGTTGACACGAAAAGATGTGAAAGATCCGATTGTGCTGGATGATGAAAGCATGGAAGCTTTTACCAAATTGCGAAACAGTCTTTGTCAAGTACCTGCATTGGGAATGCCAGATTATGCAAAGGATTTTGCATTGTACTATTGTGAAAGAGATGGGTGCGCACTTTCAGTTTTAACTCAAAAACATGGAATGGCACGACGTCCAGTAGCATATTTTTCTGCTACGTTGGATTCAGTGGCTGCAGCATTGCCAGGCTGTTTAAAAGCAGTAGCTGCTACTTGTGTGAGTCTGGAACAGAGTGAAGCAATTGTGATGGGACATCCAGTTAAGGTGTATGTGCCACATTCAGTTGAGATCCTTTTGACACGTATGAGGACCCAGTACATGACCTCTAGTCGGCTGACTAAGTACGAGAGAGTAATCTTGGGTGCTGAAAATGTTACTGTGGTACGATGTACAACCGTAAAACCCTGTTTCCGAATTCCTATTGTGAGGAAGTAAGGGAAGAGGTGGATCATGATTGTGTGGATGTGACTGAGTTATGCACGAAACCTAGGCTCAATATCGAGGACGTTCCATTAGAAGAACCAGACTGTGAGATGTTTGTTGATGGATCATGTTTAAGAAATGAGAAAGGGGAATTGTGTACTGCCCATGCTGTTTGCACCATAGCGGGAGTTCTAGAAGCATCCTGTTTAAAAGGGGTAAACTCCACCCAAATTGCTGAATTGATAGCTCTGATTAGAGCGTGCAAAATTTCCAAAAGCCTGAGGGTAACCATATTCACTGATAGTCAATATGGTTTTGGGGTTGTCCACGATTTCGGACAGCTATGGATGCAAAGGGGATTTCTGACTTCTTCAGGTCCCCCTATAAGAAACAGCAACATTTTAAAAGATTTATTGGATGCTTTACAACTGCCTAAGAAGATTGCAGTGGTCTAATGTTCCGCACATAAATCAGGAGATGATTATGTGACGAAGGGCAACAGATACGCGGATCAAGTAGCGCGTTTCTGTGCACGAAATTTAATTGCTCTAAACAGAGGGATGGAAAAAGAAAATACCAATTGCCATCTTATGTTTTCTTCTTCATTTGAAACTTGGGACGAAATTAGACAGCTGAAGGAAGAAGCAAGTGATGAAGAGAAGGGAATTTGGATAAATTCAGGTTGCAGAAAGAGAGAAGAGGGCAAAGTGTGGGTCTATTTAGACGAAAGACCAGTCATGCCAGACAGTTTACTATCCCAAATGGCAAGGGTATACCATGGAATTGCACATGTTGGAAAAGATGCTATGATCAGGCTCTTCAAGCAATCATGGTATAATCCAAAGTTCAGGGCCATTGCAGAGTCTCTGCCAGAGGTGTGTCACCTGTCAGCAGCAAAATCCAGGCAGAAAAACAGTTGTTAGTTGGGGACGAATTGGAAAGGCAGCAGGACCATTCACCCGACTCCAGTAGGATTTTATTGAACTCCCCCGTGCAATGGGCTGAAATATGTGTTGGTTGTTGTCTGTTTGTTTTCTCGCTGGGTGGAAGCCTATCCAACGAGAAGGAATGACAGTTTGACAGTCGCGAAGCTACTTCTAAGAGAGCTGATACCCAGATTCGGATTTCCAGTCACTTTAGAAACAGATAGTGGAACCCATTTTAACAATGAGATAATTCGGATGATTTGTGCAGCATTACAGATTGAACAGAAGCTGCATTGTGCCTATCGACCGGAAGCATCTGGAGTGGTTGAACAGTTAAATGGCACAATAAAATCTAGGTTAGGAAAGGTGTGTGCATCCACAACACTGAAATGGCCTGATGCTTTACCCCTTGTATTGATGAGTCTTAGAAGCATTCCTGACAAAAAGACGGGTTTGAGTCACGAGATACTAATGGGAAGAGCAATGAGACAAGCATTTATTCCAGCGAACAAACTGATGAATATATCTGATGATCTAGTGCTTGACTATTGCAGAGGATTGGCTGATCTGGTGTGTGCTGTATGTCACCAGGTTGGAGAAAATGCCACTACTCCTCCTTACCACCAGGATATAATCAGGAGATAGATGCCTTGTGCTGATAATGTCCCCAGAAACGCTGTCCTGAAGAGACCCTGTATCAAGAGAGGGTCGAAACGTCGTCGACACTAACAAAAGAGAGAGCTTGAATGATACATTATCCATTGTGTACAGCTCGTCCTTTTGATGTTTACCAATAACCTGCTCTCCCACTTCTTACTTTTTCACTTAGTATTCACCACGTTAGGTTATGGTCACTTCACTGGGGCTCACAAATCACTCTGATGTGCTTGTAATTTTTCAAATTCTTAATGTATAAGGAAATACATCTGTGGTAATGATTGCGACTACAGAATAAATCCTACCCACTTCAGCTGAAGTGAGCACTACTTTGACAAACTTTTGTTTTCGGCTTTTTTTGATAATTTCTTCTATGATATTGTAAAGTATATATTCTTCTGGTAATTTTGCAGTGACCGAATTAGTAAAGTCGGATTTTGAATTCTTATGTCTTAGATTAATCTGAGCTAGTTATATTAACTTGCACATACTGTATTGTTTTGATAAATGAGTTCCTTGTGAACATTGTGTTTTTGCTCCAATGCAACACCCAGCTCCCAAGGACGTATGGGTCGCTCTTGTTTTTTTGAAGTACTTATATACCTGACAAAAGTAAAGGTTTTGAGGGATATATTAAGAATATCACGAAATTACATGAAGACTTGACCCAACTGGAGGTTGACGGTGTCTGGGAGAGACTTGGTAAGAGTTTCTCTTCGGTAGGTAAATGGTTTACTACCTTTGGAAGTAGTTTATTAGGAAAAATAATAATGCCAATGGTTTCAGTAGCTGGAGTAGCATTAGCAATGATAACAATATACAAATGTTGTAAGTGTCATTGTGGAAGAAAAGAAATGACAGAAACAAATAACAAACGAAAAGCAAGAAAAAGAAAAAGAGATGAAATAGAACTAGAAGATATGAAAGGAGATTATTATGACGAGATGAAGGAGTTAGATGAGAAGATGATGAAAATAGAAAAGAATACTGATCTTTAGATAGATAAAGATGGCACTTGGTATGGTGGGTATTTTATGATGGTTCCAGAAAGCCATCAGAGGGGGGATTGATGGAGCAGGGTTTCGCAAAAAGAAACCTGCTCGAATTAACACCCCCATAATACTTATTAACAGTGTGTGGTGTAAATTAATACGCAAATCACATGAGTTACATGGGAAACAGCTTTGCGCATGCACGTACTAATGTGAACTAATGCATGAAAGAACTAGGTCGCATTTTACATTGCGTTTCAAAAGAAACGAGACTAATGCACGTTTAGGCCGCATTTCGCATTTTGCATCTAGCTTTGAAAACGATAATAAATAATGCCGCCTTGCATGAAGCTAATGCAAAGAAAAATATTAACAGGGAATAGAGTAAAGGTGGGTGGTAAACAGTGAAGGATGCATTTCCATATAATTAATAATGTATGTGTTTATTTTGTCATAGTGAGTCGAATGGGCCTGTATTTGCTTAAGTTGTCCGGATAGATGAGGGGCTGAAAAATGAGCAAAATGACCTGACAAGACAGACAGAAGTGCTGAGCGCTGCAGATGATGAAAACAGTTCAAGGATGAACAGCTCAGAGAACATTGTTTGCCTGCCAAAAGATGAGACTGGCCGTGGGACTCAGGACTTCGTCCGCAGATGTGGCTGAGAATTTAATCAAATGTAACAATAATACATTTGTATGAACTGGTCAATACATGTTCCATGGGAAAGGAAGTAGAACAATGAGTATGAAGAATTTTGAATGAAATCACGGTGGTGTGATGCACCACCTCCCCAAGCATCCAATGAGCTGTCGAATTCAGTGCAATGTTTCAATTAATGTGGGTTGGATATGTAGGTTTTAGGGTATAACTGTGGTGCCTTTGGGGGTGTGGTTAGAGCGAGCACGGAATTGCAGCGGTAGGAGACTGAGAGGGGAGATGCGTCGCTGTCCGTTGGTTTGCAGAGAGGCCTAGCTGTTCCTGTCCCTGTCCTGAAATCTTTGTTTTCCTGATTCTATTTCAGGAGACCCCCACTACTCACTTGGCCAGGGGGGTGGTATTTCATTTATCTTTGGGTTTGTATTATTCTCTAACTCGTAATTTGCATAATTTCTTGCAAATGTACTTTTGTCTCTGAAACTTATGTCTCTTTATCGATTCACTCCGTCATAAGTATTATATTGTTTCGCATTATTTTGTTGAAAACTTATGTCTATCTCTCTATCCACTCCCTCATGTGCATATCGTTTTTATGAGAGATGAGTATTACACTGTTGGTATTTTGTTAATTGATTTTCTCTCCTTTTGTGGGATTCATTGTTTGCATTGTAACCTGTATGCGATGAGCATTTATCAATTACCTTTATCTGAGATAAACTTTATTAATCTTATTGAGAGTCTGTGATTATTTAGCTGGTTAGATAATTAGTTAGTTCTATTATTACCATCAACTTCTCAACTAATTGGTCCATTGACCGAGAGGAAAGAGAGTTTACTATATAAGTCTAGTTATGTATTTAGAAATACTAAACATGAATTTGTGAAGGAAATAATTTTCCACGACATTCAAACTTGACCATCCGGCGCAACAGGGATTTGTGAGTTGGGTGAATGTTTATGGGCCATTTGTATGAAATATTGATGATTATCGATCCCTGATAAAGTGGCGCACTGGATCAAGTGTATTGTTTGAAGATTTCACCCAATATTTGGAGGCTAAAACTATGAACCCCAACCATATTTGATAAAAGTGGCTCAGCTATAAATTTGATAATTGATGTACACCCATTCCCTGTAGACTATAATTTGACAAAAAATTACTTACTTGACTTGCTTGGTAGTTTGAGACAAGTTTCTTTTCAGTCTCTCCATATATGTGGAAGCGATAGTGCTGCATCTATAAGATAAGGATAAAACGAGCATTGGCAAAGCCGACAGGTTTCATGAATTTTTGCTTTATGGTAAATGGGCATTGCAAATGTGTGTGCCTTCACTGGCCATCTTTGAAAGCATTTTATTTAATTTTTATGAATCTCATTCAAAGAAGGTTGCTGTGGATATGCACACATCTGCAGCAGCCATCTTTGAATGGGATTTGTAAACATAGGAAAAGAATTACTGCATGTGCACTCACAGGCAGCCATCTTGAAATCATCAAAGAATTGTTAATATGTCCTCTTGCCATTTGCACAGGCGGTAGGCGAAAATCAGCGAAGATACTAGGAGCAGGAGAGAGGGCTGCAGTGCAAGAGATTGCTTGGGGTGGGAAAGGCAGAGGGGGCAATAAAAGAGGGACGACAGGGAGAAAGAGCGAGGGCTACAGAATAGTTCTGCACATGCACTGTAATGCAAGGCCTGACATCAGCAGTGGAAGAACACATAAACCAAATAAAACACTGTGAGACTGAAATTCTCCTTGGGGGATAAACACAACAATAGGGAGTAAAGCCATTGATTCAGGGTCAGAGAAGTGTGATAGAAAACAAAGTCATCTAACATAAGCAAAGGCCTGACTAAAAGCCTGCTCTGTGTTTATGTAAAGTATTGGAAATAACAGGCCCGGACAACAAGCAGCTAAAGCTGTCTATAGCGAAGACCTACAAAGAGTGGCACTGGACTGGAAACAGCAAAGAACAGGAAGCACGTTGTGCTAAAGAGTACACAGTTACATCAATCAAGCTGTTGCAAAATGTGTGGTGCTGCTGTTAATTTGCCGAAGTGCAGAGAGTTCAGAACATCCAAATATGTATGGGGGAGAAGGCGACACACATACAGCGTGAAACATGTTTTCAATTTGGAGAGAACTATTAGAAACATAACACCGAACAGAGTGTAAACTGATGAACATTTTGTTTTGGTTTATAAACAATACAGTGTTCTCCTGTGGTGTCTAGCTAGGGTGGCTTTTTGCTACAAGGAGGAAGCAGGACAGCTGGTGAACAATAGGAGCACTTCTTTTGTGCAGGTGTTTATAGCTGGTGGGCTCTGGCACTTTTTTTTTGCGACCAGGGTGTATTTTTCATCACCAGACTTTGACCCAGAGCAAATAAAACAGAAAGTCAGAAAAGCGAGAACGTGAAGGCTGTGAAAAATAGGAACACGGCAATAAAGAGATAAATCAGTAATGAGAAAGAACCGCCAGGAAGTGCAAGGAGGAGGCATGAATTTTGCTCAAAACTAGGCAGCTATGGTACTCGGCAATCCTGTCACTCAGCAGCATCAGCAGCGTGCTGCTAAGAACAACTTGTGCCCCACACATAATGTTGTTTTTACAAATGGAGCACGGCATAAGAGAATTTTTTAGGGATTACAAACACAGAAGGGTAGGGTCTTTGGGGATTTGCTTTTGGAAAAAAGGGGAGCAAAATGACTTTTCAGTTGCGAGATGAAGTCGAGCATGGCTTTTTGTAGTGGCCACATGACCCTTACGAAAAGGTAACGCCAGTCACACATTTTTACGGTTCACATTCATTCACCCAATAACAACAACCACACAAAATGTACACCATCATATTAAAAATGTAAAAAAACAAGGGCGTGGTGTACTTTAAAGAACCTTGTGTGCCTTTCTATGAGGAGGGAGTCATATTGAGGAAGGAATGCCAAAAGAGGTGCCCATTCGATGGCAAATCTCTCTCTCTCTTTTCATTATGTGGGCAGTCCATCTTCTTCATTGAAAGTAGATGCGGATCATTGTGCAACCAAGCGCCTACTGTTGGGACCAGATTTATCTAAATTTGATGCAGCACTAAGACAATTTGCTGCACTATCAAGATATGGCACATTCCCGCTCTCTTCTTGCGCAGGTGCACTCAGTGCAGCCTAGCGCCAATGCAGGCACCCATGCATCATGGTGCAAGGGTGCCTGCATTACAGGCAGGATTGTTTTAGTGCAGGATACCTCCCTTCACAAAATAGTTCTTAGGGGCGGTTCCCTCTTTCTAAGTGTACTGCAGGGTTTTCTCATTCCCCCCCGAAATCAGTTTTAGGGATTACCCCCCTTCCTTGCTTTAGCTTTTTAGTCCAGACCAGGGCCGGACTGGCCGTAGCGGGCACCGGGCATTTCCCCGGTGGGCCGCCACGGTGGGGGGCGGGTTTGGGCCCCTGAGGGACCGTTTTTGTTACAGGACCGTTTTTGCAGCATAGCTGCAAAATCGGCCCCTGTAACAAAATCGGCCGAAACCCGCCCTGGCAAACAGCTGGGCCGCACCCCCAATCCCCCGGGGGGCCGGCGGAGCACTTTGCCAGGGCCGGTTTTGGTTCCCAGTCCGGCCCTGGTCCAGACCCACTTCCCCTCTTATTTATGACCCCAGGGCCCCCCAGTACAAATCTGGGTAGTCACGACCCTCCCTTAGGTTCATGGTCTGCATCTCCATCCTCCTCCCTCTCGTCTTGGTTAAGAGCATCTATTTTGTTGGGTTCCCTTCTCCGGTCCTTGTCTGTGGCACTGGATTCCTTCCTCTGGTCCTCGTTTGTGGAGTTGGATCCTTCCTCTGGTCTGCATCTGCTTTGGATGTCAGAATCCTCTATGGGACTGTTATGGTGGGTCAAAGTCCAGTGTCCTGGCAGCAGTCTCCTCAGTTCCTCCCAGTTCCTAATCCTGTGTGCAGCAAGGAACTTTCTGATTCCGTGCTTCCCCCTTTATCCTTTCACTTGGAGCAGCATAATTTTGGCTCCATCCTTGCACGTCATAAATATGCAATATACACTTGCACTTAGCACATGTACTTTGTGTTTCCTAACGATATTAATGTAAAGTGTTGTACTTGATATCACTATTGAAGTGCATTCACTGTAGGATTAGAGACTCATATATACACTGTGGGGCATATTCTCAAGGACTTATCGCCGAGTTAGCGGCACTTTATCGCAGCCAAAGTGGCGATAGATTTATCGCCCTATTCACAAGCTGGTGCTAACAGCCGATATCGCCAGTTTTCCTGCGATAGCAGCCGCAAAAAACATCGCCACGGATGACACCGGCAACTAAAGCTAATGAGATGCAGAGTAGGCGTTCCCGTGCAAAAAGCCGTGACAACACCACTTCGCAACATTCTCAACGACCAGCCAGATCGGCGATAAGATCACAAAACATGCGATAAGGCACGTTAGCAGCAGGGAATTAACACCTGCTCTTTCTTGGTATTAAGTCGGACGATAACCTGCACCAGAAATGGGAGCCCAGCCCACTGCCACACCAGAAGAACAACAGATGCCATGGAGCTACTGATCATGCACCTCGGACACCCAAGAGGGCCACAACACCCACCGCCACCACACCCACGTTTTTTTGCCGTCACGGTAATTTTATCGCGGTCATTTGATGGGTTAGCGTGAGACTATCGCATGGTACCGCCGTGTTGAGAATACAACGATAACACGGCGTTATTTTCCCGCGATAGACTGCGATGTGCAAAGTTGCGTTAAGCTAATTTTGCGATAATTATCACACGTTCTTGAGAATATCCCCCTGTGTGCCTTAACCATATTAAATTATGTATTTCTTAGAAATCTACAGAAATGTATTTACTTTAGAAACAAGAAAGACTTATGTAATTTGTGCACTAATGTTTCATGTTTGCATTTATAATGTGGTTCTTAGTCACATTTAAACACATGTACTCATGATTTTATCTGTATGCAACGTGTAACATGAATCTAATGTACTAACATTTTCCATTCATTTGTGGTTGAATGTGCCCACGTATATTGAATGTGCCCGTATTTGGTTCTGCATAAACTACTGTTTTCCATTTTCTACTTGTTTTTCTTTTCCTTGCAGGTATATTCACATGGTTTGTTAGTTTGAGAATAGATACTACACTATACTAGTAATAGAGAGAGAGAGCCTGAGAAGAAGACCTTGACAAAGAACATGGAGAGACGGAGCGTTAACTGGCAGTTTCCTTTCAGTAATGTTACAAGGAGTCGCAGGTGAAAACGGACGATGTCGGTCTCAGGACTGGCCTGGGAGAAATTGTTAATGTTTCAGCTCATAACGTGAGAATGGAAAGGATAATGGAGCCCCATGTCGTTGTTGGCCACTTTTCCTTTGGACTTTGAGAGATTTAGACCTCTATGCTTTACCTTGGACTCTATGCTAAGTGTGGCTAAGGCTAACACTTATACTCCAATCAAGAGAAGACTCCTGGCTGAGCTTCTGAAATGCTAACACCGCCCTTTCCCGCATTTTCTTCATTTCCTGAATTACCTGATTTTTTAGATGCTTTTAGGTTTGAACCATTCTGTTAGTTTGGACTTTAAATTAGATGATTTTAGACTATACTCATGTATAGAAAAGAGAAACAGAAATTCTTCTCTGAGCATCAGATTCTGTTATTAATTTTCTGTATTACTGTAACTGAACTTCTGTTCCGCCTTATTCTGGTATGCCTGAACTTCTTCAGGAGGTTGGGTTATCCAGTTATTCAGCATCTTTACGGCATGGTATTGAGATTCATTTACCTTAACTTGACTGCTAACCTGTAATAAACCTTCTAAACTATAGTCCCTGATTCCTGGTCCTTATTGTGTAGCTAAATGGGCTGCACTATCAATGAGATTGTTTGATTAAATGCTAACTCCCTTTAACTCTCAGTCAGCAAAAAAGGTCTATCTTATAACAAGTGGTAAGAGGGTCGACCCAGCTCTGGATAACACACTTTCTCTATCTGTTCCTATCAATAGTCTTTTCTCTCTCTTTAATAGTCTGTCTTCTTTTTTCCCTACAGGTAAAGACGTGGAGGAGAGGACGGGATGCCGATAGTGAAGAAATCAGTCAAGTCTTTGTCACAGCTCCATCAACTGGAAGACCAGATACTAAGATGGATCCGGCTGCAAATATAGATGGCAGGCAGCAATAGGGCTGATCAAAATGGTGAAATTTCCCAAACTCTTATACTACCGTGCCAATATATCTATTTCCCTCACCAAATTGTTTTTCCTGAAAAACAACCTAGATTAGCTTGGGAAACACTTACCTTACCCTATCATCAGGGTGGATTTGATGCTCCTGACGTGGAGCTAAATTATTTGTGTGCACAAACCCACTTTGCCTATTTTTGGTTCTATCCACAATATCACATGGCTCATTTGGTGGTGGAGAGCTGCGTTGTGGACCCTACCTCCCTCCTGATGCTGCTATGTAAACTCTCTCCTAGACAAGTGGTAGAGATTAACGCAGTGCCTGGGCAAAAGTGGAATTCAGGGCAGGTATCGAAATACTATACACACTAAGGGGCATATTCTCAAGGATCTATCGCCGAGTTAACGGCACATTATCGCAGCCAAAGTCGCGATAAATTCATCGCCCCATTCACAAGCTGGCGCTAACAGCCCATGACACCAGTTTACCTGCGAAAGCAGTCGCAAAAAACATCGCCACAGATGACCCCGGCAACTAACGCTAATGATATGCAGAGTAGGCGTTCCCGTGCAAAAATCAGCGACAACACCACTCCACAACATTCTCAACGACCGGCCAGATTGGCGATAAGATCACAAAACATGGATAAGGCGCGTTAGCAGCAGGAAATTAACACCTGCTCTTACCTGGTGTAAAGTCGGACGACAAACAGCACCAGACAAGGGAGCACAGCCCATAGCCACACATGAAGAACAACAGATGCCCTGGAGCAACCGATCATGCAGCCCGGAGCCCCAATAGGCCAACAACACCCACCTCCACCACCCCCACACCCCCCCCCCCTTTGGACAAACATATTGCACATCAACTCCACGAAATCATGAACCAAACAAATCGCCTGAAGTTGCACAATCACAACACCTAACATACGTGTGGTCAGAAAAAGGGAAATCATACATTCATATCATAATATCCAAATAATACGTTTATTACAGAATAAACCAAAAACAACAATTCTGAAGAGGCATGGCGGGTCTTCTCAGGACATTCAGTAAGTCACAGCCTGCAAAACAGAAATCTGGATAAGAAGGTGTGCCATGCACCGATCAAAGTACAGAGAGAGAGAGCGAAAGAGAGAGAGAGAGAGAGGGAGAAAGAGAGGGTAAGAGAGAAAGACAGAGAGAGAGAGGGAGAGAGGGAGAGAGAAAGAGAGAGAGAGAGGGAGAGAGAAAGAGAAAGAGAGTGAGAGAGAGGGAGAGAGGGAGAGAGAAAGAAAGAGAGAGAGAGGGAGAGAGAAAGAGAGTGAGAGAGAGGGAGAGAGGGAGAGAGGGAGAGAGAGAGAGAGAGGGAGAGAAGAAGAGAGGGAGAGAGAAAGAGAGGGTGAGAGAGTGCCGACACTGCGGACCTAGGCCTCACTGCTCACCTGCTGCTACCGGTGTGTCTCCAACCACGTGCCGGTATACACTGCAGTCCCCCAGGTCCCTTATCTGAAACAGTGTCCAGAGACATGAATGGCAGAGTCCATCATCGCTTGCCTGCCCCTGCGCACACAGGCTGCTGCACCCCAGCTCCTCCCGCTGCCCAGCGGTGATTGCCTGCCCCTGCACAACCAGGCCTCACTGCTCACCTTCCGCCACCGGCGTGTCTCCAAGAGGGCCCACCACGTTCCGGTGGGATCTCCAAGCTCGGGGCCCGCGACCATGGCACCCTTCACATCATGCAGCCCCTCACCGCGGACCACCAGGTCACACACCTGACTCTGGGTCTTGATTTCGCAATGGCAGAGACCACATCAGTGCACACGGCATCATCGCAGGCTGCACACCCGCTCAGCGCTTGAGGTGGCACTAACTCTGTGATCCGCGAGGCAACGCCACGTGGCGGGAGGCCCGCACTGCCCGCTGGCTCAGGCCTACACTGCGGTCCAGCAGGGCTCACACTGATCCTTGCCAGTCCGGACCGCCAGGACGGCGCATCATCGCAGGCTGCACACCCGCTCAGCACTTTAGGTGCCCCTATCTCACTGCACCGCAAGACACCGTCCCGTGGCGGTGTGCCTGTGCCTGCCGCAGTGTATCCGGTGCCACCAAGTCTGTGCACCGCTAGCCATGGACCCTGAATGATTGAGTTCCGTGGTGCGGACGCCATCATGTCACCCCCGGCACTGGGCAATGTGAGGTGGCAGGGCCCTAGGCCCTCATGCATACATGAGAACTACACGGAGACACCCAGTTAGAGAGTGGAAATGGCATCCAGCAAGTGCGCCAGGCCCTTTTTATTGGCAGGGTCACATGTCCTGTGACGCCTGTGCTGGATGGGTGTGGTGTGGGTGTACACCAGCCGTGAGGGAGTGGCTGTGGCATGCTGACAACTAGACCTGTGAGCTGCAGATCCCTACAGTGAAGACCTGGGACATGTGGCGTTGTCGTCCCCCCCTGTGTGCGTAAGCGGAGTGGGCTGTCCTGGCGTATGCCAGTCCAGCGTAAGGGTGTGAACAATGACCCCCGGAGCTCTGGGTGTGGTTCCGTCCTGGGCTGGACAAGGAAGTGACTAATGGATGTGTCTCTGTTGTAGTGTCGGCGCCACCCGGTCCGCAATCGGCAATCTGTCACCCTGTGACAAAAGTCCCACAACATGAGCAACATGGACGTAAGGGGGAATCACTGACCCTACATTCATCCATACTTCCACACTTGAAAGATCATAGACATGACACATCTGTGTGAATATGAATGTTTATTGCACATTCAGTGGAGTGTTGCAGCTGGAGCAGTACAGGGCCATGCCAACCCCACTTTACATTGTTGGCCCGTGGAGGGCCAGCCAGAGTCCTTCAGGGAATGACAGGTACATCAGGAGAGGAGAAGTTCAGTCCGCAATCTGATAGCTGTGTCATTGGTGACCAAACAGAATATGGCAGTCCATGTCGAGGTCCAAGGTGAGTGTTGCAGAGTGCTTCGGGGGACAGTGGAAGGTGATGATGCAGAGGGCAGAACCAAGCAGAAACAGGCCACATGGCGGAGATGAATGCTACTGCGTCCTTCTGACCACAAAGGCAGATTCATCTGCATCTTCGTCCTCTGCTGTTGCATGTGCCTCACATGTGGGTGGTGGTGTTCTGTCTCCAGCACTGTGTGGCAGTGACACCTCAGGGAACGGAAGTGGAATGTCTGCCGCACTGTGTGGCACTGACACATCAGGGGCCGGAGATGTGGATGGGGTGGTAGCAGCAGCATGCATCAGCGCCAGGCCTTGTGGCAGCAATGCCATGAGGAGGGTCTTTAGGGCATTGAGGGACCCAGCTACCTCTCGCTGGTGTGCAGTCGTGGCAGCCGCTCTTTCCGCCTGCATCCGCTCCATGTTCTCCATGATCCTCCGCATGTGTCCCAACTTCCAGGCGAGATCGCTGGAGGCACTCTGGCTAGACAGTCGTTCTTGTCGCAGAGTCAGGACTCTAGCGATGTCAGCCATGGTCCGTTGGAGAGCATGGAGCGGACTGTGGGTGTCCGTTAGGGACTGTGAGTGGTCCCTGATGGGACACATCCCTTACATGCGGTGTGCCTCGGGCTTCTGTGCTTATGCGGTGCTGAGATGTTGCATACCTGTGTGCATTGGTCTCTTGGTGGGAGTTGGGGGTCTGGTGCATGGTTTGTCCGCAGATGTGCTATGCTTAATTGTGCATGTGTGCCATTGTGCTCATCTCCCCCCGTCCCCCCAGTCCCTGGTCGTTACTCACCCTGTTGCTGTTGTGTCCGGTCATGTTGAGCAGTGTCCGGTCCCCCAACTCCTGCCACTGTCTCCCCACTGATGACTGTGGACACCATTTCCTCCATCTCGTCCAGCTCCTCCTGTGGCGCTGGACTGCCACCTCCAGTCTGCATTGCTGCCTTTCGGTTGTTTGCGAGTTTCAGCTTGGTTTTGCGCTTCACGTCATTCCTGCGCCTCTTGACCTCGTCCAGTGTCCTCCTCAGCACTCCGACTGCATTCACCTTGTCCACGATGGTCTGCCATATTCCATTTTTAGTTGCCAGTGACACAGTGGAGGTAACGAACAGTGGTTGATGGTGTTCTGTCACCTCCATTATCAGGATCCTGTTTTCCTGCGGACTGAACCGCTTCTTCCTACTCTTCTTGTCCTTGCCCTTCCCTGACCCCGAGGTGTTCCCTTCCTGCCCAAAACCAATCCTGTCTGTAACGCAAGCACCCTTGCACCAATGCGCAAGGGTGCCCGCACTCAGTGCACCAGCGCAGGGAGATGGCAGAAACTTGCCATACCGTAATAGATAAGACACATTCACCTGCACTCTCCCCATCATGCAGAACAACGCAGGAAGTTGTCTTGCTGCGTTGCATAACTTGTTAGTAAATCTGCCCCTGGGTTCCGTAATTTACTTCTGCCTAACAACCAAGCATGTTGACAGGGAGTGATGGAGCCCCATCACTGGGTACACAGTAATGTGATAAGGAAGGGTAATGACTCCTAAAATGCCTTGCCAGACTCTAGTCTTAAGAGCGCCTCTAGTAAGGAGGTGGTCTGGTTTAGTATATGTTGGTGTGCTGCAATGTATAACTCTACCTGTATAATATTCTCTAGTTGTATAAGGAGAGCCAATGAGAGTTCAGCATCCTCACCGCCATAGGACTGGTGGTGCAACAGAAGAACCATTTCCACATCACCAGCCCGGCACATTACAAGAAAGTGCCGCAGCATGGCACTGCAAGCCCTTTGGCTGCGCCACGCTGCTGCACTTTCAAAGCGCAGGGATGCGTCATATATACAAGGATATGACAGATCCCTTTGTTCTCCCCTGAGCTGGCGCACAATTAGCTGCCATGCGCTGACGTAGGCGCCCTTGCACCATGGTGCAAGGATGCCTGCGTCACGGTGTCCCTTCCTGCACATAAACAATCTGAAATGGCGTTTTTCAACTTTTATGTGTGCTGCATTAGCACACATAGAACTTGTAAAACGTCATTTTTTTAAATGATTGTTTATGTGCAGCAAGGGACACCTTCCTGCACATAAACAATCATAAGAGGTGATTTCCTCTTTTCTATGTGTGCTGCAGAATGCAGCATGCATAGAAAGAGGAAAAAAAGAGAAATGAATACATTTCTCCTCGTTGCGCCTCCCTACGCCTCCCCTGGGGAGGCATCGTATTCAGACGCATTTCCAGGTTTACGATTTCTCGTAAATCTGGAATTGTAGGAGAAGCCGTGGGTGTTTCCTGGGAACACCCACGACAACACCCATTGAACGCCTCTTTCACGCAAAGTGCTGCGTGTAAAGGGGCCGTATTTACAAGGACAGGAAAAGCCACGCAGGGTGGCTTTTCCTGTCCTTGTAAATATGGGGCAGAAAAATGCTTTGCCGGTGCGTCACAAAAAGTGATGCACCGGTGGCGGAAGGTATATAAGCCCCTGCATTTAAAGTTGCCCATTTTGCTGGTGTACATTATTCCCAAAACAGCTCCCAAGTCCCTGCCCATTGCCACTTTGTGGAAGAGAAAACTGTGACCCAACATGTCATATTTGTCAGTGCAGATCTGCTGTCACTTATGTGATCCCGGAAGGCAGACCTTCAAAGTTTTAATCACAAAGGGATTGGGTCCTTTTAAAGCAGAAAAGTGGCTAGACACGGGTAAACAAATATCATTAATGGCCCTCCTGCTAAATGTAAAATTATTATCATACAAACAACACACTTGTAACGAAAGCATGGCGTGAAAAACATCACAATAATATTTTTATTAACATTTGTGCTTGCATTCGCATTTCATCAGTTCAGGGAGCATATAAACAAAGTATAAAGATAGTGTACACATTGTATTGCAAAAAGAAGAAAGTAAATGAAGTTAACCACCAGCGATTATGAAATTAATGAAGAGTTGCTGGTGAATATTAAATAAAGCAGATATTATCTGTTCCTTTGTACAACACAAGAATCATTATCTATTATTAACATAAATTCTGATGTATACGGAATACTAAATGCACAAGGCCAATTTTTCAAAAGTCAAAAGTGGGGCCATGGTGTAGATATGTTCATTAGTCGCGGCTTTGAAGACATACTCCCAACCTCTATGGTGGGAAGACCAGACCCTCTGTCTGGGGGTGGGCTGAAGAAACATCTCTTTAATGGACATATCATGTTTTGTAGCCCTCTGTAGTTTCTGTTTCAGGACATAGGTACATGTTGACAAGCAAAACTTGCCCCACCTCTCACCTTTCATCTGGGACTCCAACCATACAATGAAGCTTTTGCATTCTCCCAAGTACAGGCTAGGCTCTGCTAGCTATCAAGTACTTCCCAGTCAGATGCACCTCACTCAGAACCATGTGTCCCTCTGCCTTGGCCTCCAGCTATGGCATCTCGTACTCAGTCCAGTTGGAACTGTGACCTTCCATCTATCCATGTTCTCTACTCTTTCAGTTCCTCGCTGCTGCAACCAGCATCAGGACATTTGAAGAAAGCAACAGCAGCAAAAGCATCCATATCCCATATCATGGGAGCTTTCCCCTTGTTCCTCTGGCCAGCTCTTCAATAATGTTGTTCTGTGGCGAGTAAGATTTACTGACCATCACCTTTCTGATGTTCTTGTCACCGCATACCATGTGGCACAGCAGTCCCCGTTCTCGGACAGGTACTCGCCACGAGCATGGTTGATCCCTCTGGTTTTTGAGGTAACCTTAAATTGGCTGTGATGATTCTTTCAGTCACTTCTCCCAGTTGTCTCATGTCAGTTCTGGTTCATTCCTGTTCCTGACCCAGACACTGGCATCCAGGACCTTCACCTTCATACCACTGTCTTCCCCTCTGGCTGAGTCAGTGGTGCACCTCAACATGCCTTTGCGTCTGTCATTCTGCGGCCACTTCTGCTACTGCACCCTGCCACTCTCGGTTCAAGAGGGCCCTGGGACCAACCTGGACTTCAATATATCATAAGCACCAAAGCACACCAAAATGTAATTAATATATTCCTTAATAAATTGAACGCTGTCTACAAGAAGTCCAAGTTATTTAGTCCAATTCCATATGTGCTATCTAAACACACAGTCCACAATAAATGATCCGCATCCGAAGAAATTGTTCCGTTATCACTTTTTATTTCATACACAAACGGCAGCCGACGGGCGTTTCGCCCTCCTGGGCTTTCTCAAGGCTTACTTCAACTCTATTTATGTATTATGTATTCAAAACAAGTCGTTTTCATAAAAAATATTGGTTGCCTCTAGAATCACTGAGAAATACACAATCCCCTCTACTGAAACGGCAGGGCAAATGGGAGCGAAACCTGGGGGAACTAGATGAGGATGACTGGAGGGAGGCCCTGTTATTTCCTGTGACGGTGGTAATAAAGGCGAGTTTCTGACTGATTCAGCTGAACATAATACACCAGACATACTATATACGTACTTTAGGGCGGGGAGTGCAGACTGCATTAGGGGTTGTGCACTGGAAGATAAATTCTTACACATGCTCTGGAACTGCCCCCGTCTGCGGGCCTTCTGGGCAGCTATTAAAAATTCCTTGGCAGAGGCAACGGGGCTGCCCCTGGAGCTATGACCAAAATGGTCATTACTGGGTATATGGGGCCCGTCGGATCACGCCCGATACCAGAAATCGTTAGTGAATTTGGGCTGCATGGTGGCCAAGCGGCACATTGCTCAAAGGTGGGGCTCGAGACTTCCCCTTACACATCAGGATTGGGAACTTGGTATGGAATATTGTAGAATCATGGAAAAGGAAGTTTACAAAGGGAGAGAATGCCCGAGGAAATATGATATTATATGGGGAGGTTGGGACACTAATGTAGGCTAAGAGAGAAGACGCGGATGATACATAAATGTAACACGAGTAGAATGAGGAAACAAGAGTAACTAGCGGATAGGCTTCAGGGAATTGGGAAGGTTGTTGTGGTTGGGAGATTAAGGACATTTCGATTGACTCTACCTCTGTGGGGTCACGGAGCCTGGGCCTGGGATGAGTGGATGGTGGGTGTTTCTTGTGATTTTAATGCTAATTTATCTGTTGAAACATTAAAAATAACATTAAAAATAATAAAAATATATTTAACAATAAATATAGCGGAGCCATTTGCCACCTAGTTTCCCACCGCACCTGTTAATTTCCACGTTTCAGATGCTAGCACATCACTAAACGCCAATAGAATCACCCCCTCCCCCCCTAAAATGCAGCTTAAATCGTGAAGTGGCATACACACACCTCCTCCCCAGCAGCTGGTTGCCTTTTCCCACCTTATTGCCACTCCTGGGAGTATGAAGTGCTTCTCCCAGTCATATCGGAGTCGCTGAGCATCCATCTGAGAGGTTGAATATGCCCACTCAGTCCATGACTTTCACCGCTCACCAACTGGAATCTGGCACTACCTTTGTTACACTGATAGGAACCCACCATCTTTGTTGAGAAACGCTCTGCCATAGAGGTCTCATCCGCGGGCTGTATATCCTACTTCCATAAGTTAGAGAGAAACGGTACTTCCATCTGCTCTGGGATCACTCTTCGTTTTAGCACCATCCTCTTCCTCACATGAACACGGAGGTTATGCAATGTTATTAGCCAGGGAAGCCAAAGTGCAAGGGAGTCTCCCTAACAAAAATGACCCTGCATAGCCAGGCTCCCATCTCAGATATTTTAATTGATTATCTTGCTACTTCATGTCTAAATTTATGGAACATGGAGTAATCTGTGGAATATCCGTGGTGATCATGGGTAGCGTGTAGTCCCCAGATCTTGCTGCTTTGGTTGCTCAGCTTCCTGCCATTTCACCCATGCCCGGAAATGTATGGCTCAGTCACACGTAATTCTCTGGAAACTATCTGGCCTCCAATGGCCAATGTTCACCATCCTGTGCTGCCCCTCTAACCCACTTGCAAGCATGTCCAAGTCAAAGGATACGTGTAGTTCTTTCCTCTAAAAACGGAGGTTAGGTCTGCTGAATGTGAATGATATGCTAAGTTTGAAGAAGGTACACACGACATCAGCAACACAAATACAATACAATAAAAAGTTAGAGTGTTTGCGTGTGTTGTGTGTGAGATACTACTTACCAACTTACTTGCGAAATAAAGGCACTCCTGAAGTAAATATCACGAGATAAAGGTACTTCTGATGTACTTACTACAATGTAATGGCTCCTGAAAGGTGCTGAAGCAGACATCATTCTGTGCACATGCACAGCCTGAATCCAGCCAGCACCAGCTCTGTAACTCTCATCACTGCTGGCCCTTACTTCAGCGAAAAGCACTCAGCATAGATGGCTTCAGCATCCAGACCATGCTTAACGGTAACCAGAACCAGTAGACATTAAAAACGGACATTGAGACGGGTCCCTATCGGGCCCTAAATTAATGTCCTTAACTGTACTGGCAAAAACAATGATCGATTTCCGAACAACGAATGTAAAAAGCGTTAAGATGATCAATCTGTGTCAGCGATTGAATTCCTGTTTACATTGCACATGTTTTACTTAACCTTGCATTCCCTAAGGGTTTTTGCTATTTCCAAGATGTTGTTTCTTTATTTGTGTCTGTGTAGCATATTACTCTTCTGTTTTGCATAATTTGAACTGATTCTTCTCCAGGTGTAACGAGGCGCGATTGAGAGCTCCGGAGTTGAGGCTGAAGGCAGTGCGAGTTTCTCACAGTGCCTGCCATCCAATCCTTGGCACCTCTGCAGAGTGCACTGAGCAATGTTCACCCATTGCAGTTACAATTGCAAGTCTGTAGGAATGTGTGAAGGAGGTACACAGCTGTCAACATATTGACAAAGCAAAAATTAAACAAAATACAGTGCTTACAGGTGAGTGGTTGCGTTGTGTATTTTGGGGAGTGGTGAAGTGAAGCAGATGCGAAGAAGTGCATTCAGGAGAGAGTGAAATGAGGCTGCTGAAGAGGAAAGAGATGAGGTGAAAGATATGCAGACGATATGAGGAAAGAAACCTGGTATACATGTCTACCATAGAGTGAATGTAACAGGAGTAACTGAGACACGCTGAAGACCTCTACACCTTGCACAGGCCTCAGTCGTGTTTAATTCACAGCCTCAACACATTTCATAATGGAGACATTTTCAATTTTGATTATTTACAACAAAATCATTGTTACTGATTTATCATAAATAGCGAACAACCACTAACAAAGCCACTAGTTCTTGCTAGTTTTAGGTGTATATCAGTTGTTGTGTTATATGGCAAGATGCAATAACAGAAAGTTCAGGGAGGAATCCAAATACCGGCCAAATGGCACACTAAGTGAATCACGGACTTGTAGTTTACATGTTTAAGGCATGCCGTTAATTAGATAGGCCCACCTCTTTTAGACACTCCCCACTACTTTGCATCCTACTTAAACTCCTGTCTTGATACTACATATTTCCTTAAGGTACATACATGTAGAATTAATATTAGTGAATCTATACTTACCTATACCTACCTACCTTTACCCACTTTCATTTAAGATGTTCTGGCAGTTAATATTCTGGCTATTTTTGCAGCACAATATTTTTGTGCTCGGTATCCTGACAAACAACATTCGGCTTCTGATTACACAAGCTACTCACAACAGATCCAAACATTTTTCTCAGTTTTTCATAATTTTTTTAAATAATTTTATCTTATTTAACTGCTGCGTCTTCACTTTAACAGTGGCCCCGCTTCTCTCATAAGGGTTGTACGTGCACTTTACAATCAATACTTAGCATAGTATAGCCTGTTACAGAAGTCGTTGCAATAATTGCAAATGTTTACAAGTTGATGTGCTGCATCATACATCACATAATTGGTGACCACAGTTCCCATTAGTACACCTATTAGCAACAGGGCCGGCTTTAAGGCAGTACGATCGGTGCAGCACACACAGAAACAGCAAAAACGAGGAGAAATAAAGCATTTCTCCTCGTTTTGCCAAGGTAAGACCAGGTTTTCCCCGGTCTTAATTTTGGCGCTGCCCCATATTTACGCCAGCCTTGTAAATAGGGGGGCAGTGTAAAAAATCAATGGGTGTTGCGGTGGAACACCCACCACAACACTCATTGCCCGCCCCTTTCACGCTAAGTATAGCGTGAAGGTGTGCCTTATTCACAAGGCGGCGATAAGCCACGTTAAGTGGCTTAACACTGCTTTGTAAATAAGGTGAAGCCCATATCACTAAAAGTGATGTTTCTGTGGCGATAGGGGCTTGTAAATATGCCCCATAGAATCAACTTCACTAGTTAATGGACTGAGCGAAAGGCTTTTTTTTTTTCGTCTGGAGGAGGAAATACAAAACCTACATTCTTACATGTAATTCAAATATGGTAGAACGAATTATTGGGTCCGTTTCACTAGTCATACAAATGCAGTAATAGTTATACTATAAACATTATTCTGAAAGCAGCAATCATTTCAAATGGGAACTCTGGTTTTAGAAGAATTTCAGACACGTTGCATCGTCTATTGCTGGAAGAATCCTAACATGTTGCATCTGATTTTATTATTACTTCAAACCGTATGCTGCTGAAACGTCTGATATAGATTGGTGGCTACCGCCACCTTCAGGACACATGGGGAAACTGCCTTTGGATGAACACAAGTAGCTTTTAATGAGTTATTTACAAGTGATTAATGACTTTATTTTCTTATTACCGGTGAATTGTGCGCCAGAACGCTCGTAATTTAGGACTCATCGCAGGCATACAATGCTCTCCTACTGATTGTAAGCTGCGTTAGTTGCCTTTATTAGCTGCATAATGCAGTTAACCCTGCTGCAAAAATTTATATTCCATTGCCGCATAATTGAAGAGGCAATAAACATGATACACTGTAGTTATTAATCTTATTTGACTAAGATTGGTCGGCGAGAAAATATATAATTTGAAAAACATGCATACATTTGGTAAATTGCCGCCGCTAAAGTGGTAGGGAATAAATCAAATACAGCTATAAAGTTTATATAGAAACATGTTTGGTAACAAATGTGAGGGAAAAGTTGTGAAAAATTAGTTCTTATACACATCATTTAAAATAAATCTATATCATAAAATGACCATAGCAGTGTATTGTCTCTGTAAAGTTCAGGCCTACACTGCCACCTGCTGAGTAAAACAAAATACTTTTTTTAAAACATGAAATAACATTTCCCATACGCCTTTCAAAAGAAAATACGGAGAACCTGAAAATGTGGCTTTTTGATGGGGAGCTTGCAGATATAAAGGAAGAAAGCACGGACGATTCCCGAAATTATAATACAATTCTGAGAAAGTCCAAAACATCTACATTCTTTGTTTTTAGAAACCAGATCTTCTTTGTTAGCACACTTGCATTCAAAAAGTCAGAAGCCCCAATCCTTCAGTCTGTTAGGATAACTATTACTATAAAAGTATCTGTTCTCAATTGCTTTACCTTAATTCATCATCTTCACGTTGAAATAGCTTATCACTACCCAGTACGTGCACGAAATCCATGTAACAGTCACATATCAAGCAGTAACAGAGAGAAAGCAATGAAAGAGCCTTATTAAGGATGAATCAATCGAAAGCACTGGCTGTAATTGCCGATTACTGCAGGTCACACAATTATGTTTTTAGCAGAAGGGAAAAATACTGCCCTGAGGTAAAGTTCTCTCTACTGTGAAACTGTAGCAGTACAATTATTACCGACAGTCCTCTGTCATCAGTCCCGACTACAAATCAAAATAGCACCTGCAAATAGCCAAAACTGCAGGCAGCAAAAAAATACAAAATGATAAACCTCATACCTACCTCCCAAATTATGAACTTTGGCCTGTGGTTATTGCCCATTTGAGTAATGGTGAAAACTGGTCTCATCCTTGGCCATACAAATAATGTGGCATTTTTTCTTACACTGCAAGCAGTATATTTCAACGCTTGGCAGTGTTTGTTTATTGGGTAACCATGCACAAAAAATAGATGTTACATCTATAGTATTGAACACAAGAAGTGCTTCTATACCTACAGGGTTACAGTAATTTTAACTACCACTTAGATCAACGGTTCACGAGGCAGTACACCAAGCAGTGTGGTAATTTACAATCAGTGGTATTTCTTGTACAAAGATTCATATTGTGATTCTTTTTCTAGTTGCTTCTTTTCATAGCTTTATCGCCGCACAACAAGAGGCATGCATTTGTCATTACCTGCAGAATATCAAAACAGATAGAGAAACTTAGTTATTCGTATTGCTTTGCAGCCGTTCCCTCCAGGTATGTTGCTTGAAGCCACAGCCTAAACTTCATTATTATTATGTCCATGTAAGGACATGCCTCTTTTTGTATGATCGCCCCCAAGTTTTTTGACTGATGCTTCTGGTTTTTCGACCCTGAGAGTGCACTGAGGCCTGCTAACCAGACTTCCGTGCCAGTGCCCTGACCCTAAAGTGTATATTGAATTGGTTCTACCCAATTGGAAATGGCTAACTTACCTGTAAGTCCATAGTAAATTGTATTCTGGTTAGAGGGGTACCCCAGGGATTGTAGCACTAGTTGTGCCACTCTGGTGGTGCCCCAAGTAAAACAAGTCCCTCAATCCACCACTGCAGACTGGTAGAGCAGCTGTGTATTGTTAGCCGAGCTTCGCTGTTGAAAGCAATGGCAAATTAATCACTTCCCCTGGACAAGTGTGTATGTCACCCCTCTGGCCTACCGAGCCCTAAAGTCAGGGTGCAACATATGACACAGGAAGGACATGTACTTTACATGTCCTGACAGTAAAACATGTGAAACAACTGTTTTTACTATGGAAAGACTTGGCGCCCAGTTAGCGACTACAGGGTTACACGCTGACCCCTCAGCTGTGCTAACTCCTGAACGGTGGAACCAAAGTGGGCGATCTAAGGTATAAAAAAAAAACTTGTTACATTAAGCCAGACTTGTATCTCAAGTCAAAATTAATGTAACTTGTTGCAGTGTGCATCTATTGCAAAGCTGCCACTTTGCTGCCTTTAAAACTCTTGTTTCTTCCCAGGCACACGAGACAACTTTCTACCCTCCTGGAGAGACATGCTAATGACTCTCAGGAAGGAGAACAATGAGGGATTACAGGCCAAGGAGGTGGCACCTCCCTCCTGCAGAAAGCCACTTGGGCGTTAGCCCCAAAAGGCAGGCTTCAAAGGTAAGTCGCCTTGAAAGGCAGATGTGTAGCACTGGAGGGGAGGGCTTCCCCATTGCTGAGGTAGACAGGCTGGCACTGGAGGCATAGAGGGGAAACCAATTGTCAATCCGGTTTCTCCAGGGGTGTGAAACCCTAGTAAGGTCTGTACACCAAGAGAGGGGTCTCGCCAGTATGGGAGTGGACAGAATGGTGCATCCTGGGATAGCCAGATGCCACACTCCACAGAAGTGCTCACCAGGTGGGAGGCAACCTTGTAGCGCATTGGCTACCAACTGCATCCTGCTTTCCAAGCTTAAAGAGGGCACCCCTGACACCTAGACTTCACATCTCAACCAACTTGGAAGAAGGACTGAAGGACTGCCGTGCTGCACCGAGGGACCAGCAAAGCGGGGCTGCACCAATAAGAACTGCACCTGCGGGCTTGTGAAGAGAGGGACTGTGCCTGCAGAGTCCTGCTCAAGGAGAAGTCGCCTCCAAGAGCCCAGTCAAGCCAAGAGAACTCCAAGGGCCAGCTGGCTGTCCTCCTTTTTGCAGCAGCAGGACACAACAGCTGAAGAAGCCTGCTGAGGCAAGTTGGTAGCCCAAAGTCTTCAAGTCGCTACCAGTGCCGCTGTGCAGCACCAAGGACCAAGATCCGACGCACAGAGTTGCACCCGAGTTTGCTGAGCCTGGGAGTGCTGTCAGAGAGTAGCTGGGACTCTCAGGAGGGAAGTTATGAACCCAGGAAGGATTGGCCTGTGACCATGACAGTGGGCGACTAGTGGTCCAGTGGCAACTGGACTTCGGCCAGACCGGAGAGGACTTCATGGGACGTCAACCTTGCAACCAGGACCCCCTCACCATCTACGTGGATCCAGGAATCCCTACAGGAAGACCCCCATCGACCACATCGCATCCACAGCATCCATGGATTATCTTCAGGATCCTTTATCCCTTGCATCGGGACCACTCCATGGGAATCCCTTGCAACACTGATAAAGTGCATGGAACTGGTGAAGGACTGTTTCTTCTGTGAAGGCAGCTGCTCTTGAGGATCCTGCTGGTCCTCCGGAATAGCTCTATGCCAGAGTTGGCCGCCCAAGGGGCATATTAACAAGGCGGCGATAAACAATTATCGCCGCTTTTGCGGCCGTTTTCGGCCGAAAAGCGGCGATAATTATATCGCCTTATCAGCAAAGACACGCTATCGCGTGTTTTGCTGATTTTGCTCCCGTTTCCAGCACGCCTGACTTCGCATCGATAATGAGATGCAAAGTAGGCGTGTCTGTGGAAACAACATGGGTAAATATCGCGAAGGCAGCTTCGCGATATTTACAATGCGGGAAGCGATTATTTTATCGCGTTAAGTATGCTCTTAACGCAGGAATTTAACGTCTGTTAAATTCCTGACTAAGGCATACTTAACATGGGGGTGGATTCTGTGGCTAAGACCACAGGCCCTATCATCTAGGATATCGCCGTTTTCCACCATGGAAAACGGCGATATCCACGCTATCTCTGAAATTTTTATCGCCTCGGCGATGCGCGTTGTTAATAACGCGCTAACCGGGCGATAAATTACAGAGATAGCCGGCGATAAATATGCAAGCGCTAAGCGCGCTTTGCGATATTTATCGCCGGCCCTTGATAATATGCCCCCAAGTACTTCTAACTGACCGTATTGACACACTTACCTAAGTTTTCCTTGAAAATGTTTCTAAGTGTCCAATTTGTTGACTTTGCCAAGGTCTGTTTGAGGTTGAGTGAAATTGCATGGCTTTATTATTGCTTGTAAAATCTATATCTCCGGAACCCTTTGGTGGATCTTTTTCATTCTAGTGTCTAAAATCTTATAAAAATTCAGTCTATTTTTATAAATTGGTGTCCGATCTCTTTAGTGTTGTGTCAATTTCTTCTTCAATTGTTTTGATGCTGTTTAAATGCTTAACACTAGTTCCTCTGTGTAAGCCTTGCTGTTCAGTGCCACAGCTACTCAGGGTTAAGCAGTTGAAACCTACTGGACCTAAAGGAGTTGGTAAGTGTATTACATGGTGTGGTCACACAATCACACCATATAATACACCCCATTTCCTCACAGTCCACCTAATTAATGGTACCTATTTGTTTATTAAAGTAAAACTTCCATTCAAGATTTTTATAGTCATTTTTAAAACCGGAAAAAAACATAGCAAATGTGACTGTAGGAAATCCGCTATTCTGTGTGGTCACCCTGTATTTTTCGCCTTTTGCTGGCTTTAGAAGTCTGCACACTTTAACCCTGCTAACATGTGGTAAAGTGCCTGTGCTCCTCCTTTCAACATGATGAAATGTGTATCCTCCTAATTGGACTATTTAACTTATGTATAAGTCTCCAGTGTATGGTACAAGATGTAACCCAGCCTGAAAGCTAAATGCAACTAGTGGACTGCAGCACCTACTGTGACATCCACTATGGTGGCAGTGTAAACACGACTTCAGGCCTACCCTGCATAGCCTGACTGTGGCAGTTTAAACACTGTGAAGCGATCTTTAAATTAAAACCATTTGACAGGTCAGAACCTCCCTTTTAAATAATAATGTCACCCTTATATAAGTCTTTTTAAGGCACAAGGCAGGGTACATGGTATTTAAAAGTAGGACAAGTATATATTTAATGTTAACATGTTCTTACATTGACTAGCACACAAAAGCCATTTTTCACTGTGGCAGGCCTAGCTGTCCTACGTAGAAATCCAGAATACAGATTAAAATCCTAATAATGTATCTCAGGAATGGGACAAGTTAGAAAAATAATTAAACAACTATGTTTCATAGTTATTAAACATCCAATTCAATGGTGATGTCATATTTGCATTAAATATTAAGGATAAGTAACTTTTAGAAAGTTACCTTTTCCTTGCCCGAAGTTCCCCTGGGCTAAATTGGCATTTGTTTTCCCACTTCTGCCAGTAATTAGCATTTGAATAGGTGAGAAAAAGGTAAGGTGTGGTAAGTTTCCCAGGAGTAAACAATGAGCTGACCTGGCATTCAGGTTGGCCTGAATGGATAGAGATGACTCCTCCGAACCTGACAAAATATGCAGGGTGGGGCAGGTTTGAGATCACAGTGTCAAAGTCTACCAGATTTCTGTCCCTGGGTTAATTGGGGGGTACTGTTACTGCTTCAAACTGGATTTGGTTAGGTGTGGTAGGACACTAGGATTACCATAGTACAATCAGAGCAAACCTCAGAAACCCTGCACCTCCACCCTCTATCCATAGTATACTCTCCATACACAAACACCTAGCTGTCAGAGCCAAAGTTTAGTGTGGCCAAATATTTTGTCAACTTGAAAATGCCCAAAATGGGTAGGGCTTGCCCTGGGAACTTTTACACAATTGGTAAGAAATGGAGTAAAAAATAGATAAACAGAAGATAAAAATGTAAAAATGTGAATTTGATTAATTGGATTCATTCATTTATGAACGCGGCTGTGCAGCTTGAATTGGGAACAGATGAGATTTCTTTTTGTTCGTTCATACTTTCAAAGCGCAATCGGGCGGAGCGCAGAATAAGCTTGCAGGCCTTCATAGCTCTGAAGCAGTTGAGCACAAAAGAATAAGGAGTACAACGGAGTGCAGTCTACCACTACTGTTTTACATTTATTGATTGTTCCGTCCATTGGTGAGACTGCACCCATGATAAAAGTGGAGTCACGTAACAGTAAAAATGAAAATGGGACAACTGATTGTGAGAACAATGATCAACAGCACAGGAGATGTGTTTCCGGTCATGGAAGACAACTATCAGCATGGAAACATAATAGGATTTAAATTAATTGTCATTTTGCAACTCCATATGTGAACACAGACGCTTTATTAACTGATATAGCAAGAGAGGAAATGTCAAGTCTGGATTACTTGTTTTAACATGTACTGCATGTCTATCATTATGTAGTTCTGGTGATGCTGGACTAGTTTGTTGGTATTTGGGGTATTGGGGAGCCAAGAACATCGAGTGGGAGAATTAACAAGGCATGTTGGGAAATGTAGTATCAATAGGCAGCCAGTGGGAAAGAGGGCTTGCGTTGAATATACGAAGTCCGTTGTTTGTTTTTTACAAACACACGTGGCAGATCACCTGTGGTTAATTGGAAGGGTGATATACAATCGAGCGGGTTTAAAACAGTTTATTTAGTTACTACCGAGAATGGAACTGTTTGCCTCGGCACTCGAGGGAAAATTAACGTGATGACATGAAATTAAATAGCTTAAAACCGCTGAAATTAGTTTGAACCGAGTAAGATTGGTTCACGATATGAATGCAGTTAAACATTCGTCACGGTAAGCACACTTATAATTATTGCTTCAAAGGGGATAGGAAAGGGGTTTCATTGGTAAATATGGGGTCAAAGGTGGTATTGAAGCATTGGAGGCTTTAATTTAGTCACAGAGATACGTGGTGGAATAGAAGGACAAGGCGTTTGGGTGTTTAACAGTGATTGTTTTTCGATTTGAGGAATTACCAATGGAATAGAATTTTGGTTGGGCATTAACAGATGTCGTTTTGCATGCAGCATTTACAATTGGAAAATACACAGAGTAATGTAGTTGCATCAAGTCTGTCAATTTAGTTAAGAGTGCAACAATTATGCTGATGGTCTTTTTTATGAACTTTTGTATTTTAGATACCCCTGACAAAGGGAATAATCCCGAAATGCATTGGGTATTTTACAAATAAAATCGTGACATGTGGAAACGTCAATCTCTCCTGTGCTTTTGTGGAAACCCTTGAAGGATACTTGAATGGGTAAAACGAATCGAAGAATTTTGAAAAAGGTGAAAAGAAATGGAGTAAAAAAATAGATAAACAGAAGATAAAAATGTAAAAATGTGAATTTGATTCATTGGATTCATTCATTTATAAACGCGGCTGTGCAGCTTTAATTGGGACCAGATGAGGTTCCTTTTTGTTCGTTCATACTTTCAAAGCGCAATCTGGCGGAGCGCAGATCAAGCTTGCACGCCTTCATAGCTCTGAAGCAGTTGAGCACAAAATAATAAGGAGTACAACGGAGTGCAGTCTACCACTACTGTTTTACATGACTGAAAACAATGCCATGTCCCCAGAGGGCAATGTCGAAACCATTACAGGGCAAAGGGCATGAACTTCAGACAGAAATAATGGGCCACTCCACTGAGCCCAGTGCCAGCTGGGCACAGCCAAAGGCTATGCCTCTCCCCATTTCTGTGGTCGAAGAACAAAAATCCATCACACCTGTAGGAGAGTAGGATCTGCTTCACATGGGTACCCCCACTTTTTGCTGATGCTTCACTGTTTTTCGACTTTAGTCTGGCTGGGGCCCTGCTAATCAGAACCCCAGCCTAGCTGCTTCCTCTCTAAAATGGTTTCCATGTGCCCTAGGCACATCTCTGATTGGAATCTGGAGTGCCCTTGTAAGTCCCTAGTATATGGTATACTATGTACCCAGGGCATAGGTACCTCAGAGGCCTGCCAGGGGCTGAAGCATGTATTATGCCACCCCTGGAAGGCCAGCCAAAATGACACCACAGGCCTGCTACTGCAGCCTGAGTAAGGTGGTGCATGCACCCCTTACAGTGGTATAGGCTACCTATATCACTACCATTGCACACACCTATAAACCTATAAGTCACTCCTATGGCAGGCCTTGACAATCCTGAAGGCAGAGTGCTTGGTTTTTATGTGAGAGGGTGCCCCTGCATGAGCAGAGCCCCTCTGCAGCATTCGGAGTACCTCCTCTGATGCTGTTTGCAGTGCAGCCTGACCATATACTCTTAAGTGCATTATATCCTCGCGGTAGAATGCTAACTTTGGACTGGCTGCACCAAAACATGTCGAGTTTGGTGTCAAACATCTTGGAATACTACCCCCCGCCAGTTCTGGCGGCGGGGGTAGCATTCCACCCTTCTAGAGGGAGAGACATGTACCCACCGGCCTACCCGGTAACTTCTTTCCAGAGCCCTGGCATCACAAAATGGATGCCGCTGCCACAGACACGAGTCTGGCCTCCTGCTGCTGACCGAAACTCCGGCAGGGGAGGCCTGGACAATAGGTTTCCTGTCCCAGGGAGGTGTAACCACCTCCCCAGACAGGATAGTGTGTATTGGGGCTGGGCGGGAGCACTCTCTGGTGCTTTGAAGTCCTGCACTGGGGGCACATTTGGTGTCCCTGTGCATACCCCAGTTCAAACCGGCTCAGGGGCTTCCAGCCCCTGCTCTGGCGCGAAACTGGACAAAGGGAAAGGGGTGTAACCACCCTCTGCCCTGACCCTCCCATAGGTGGGTCCCCAGAGTATGTCCAACCCCTAACTTGGTATAAGTATGGGACCCCAGTCCTTAGGACTTTAGATTTACCTGGACGAAACTCTGACACAGAATCCTGGACCTTCGACGCTCTACTTTAAGATTAGAGGACTGAAGAATCTCCCTTGGGGTCAAGGAGTGACTCCCCTGCTTGGCAGGCACCAAAGAAGCAATTGTCCGGTCTGCATCGCTGAAGCTCCCGCCGGACGCCGAAGTCTTTGCATCACCAGAGGTGGATTTCCAGACTTCGCCGAGGCTGCCCTGAGTCCCCAGCAAAGCTGAGGCCTGTAGCTGTCGTGGGTAATGTGGAACCGTGACCCCTGGACACCGAGCACATTTGCAAGTGCATCCTCTTCCTGGGCTCCCACGAAGTTGTGCTTTGGGCTCCGAGTAGCCCCCGCCTCCAACACCGACTGCACTGAAGATCACTGGCCTCCACTCCACGAGTGTCCCGTGAGCCAGCTCTAAGTGCGTCCACTCGAGGCTCCTTCGCGGTCGCTAGTCCATTGGCTAGTAGGCCCTCCCGAAGGCCAATCTTCTTCTGCTTGGGCTTCCCTGGTTGCTCCAGGCGTGCCCTGACTTACCCTCGCTGGGTGAGTCCCTCAGACCTTGCTGGTCTGCACCACCGTCCTTCTTCTATTTCCACGAGACTTGCCGTTGCCAAGGCTTGTTGGGTCCAATCCGGTCGCCGACACATTAGCAATCGACAGACGTCATGGCACAGCTCGAATCCAGCTCCTGGTTGTCGTCGACGCCTCCTGGACCTCGTGGCTGAAGAGTCAAGACGACCATCAACCTACCTGAAGCACCCGACATCGGTGGGCATCCGCTCATCGCCTTCCTGGTCACTGGCTAGTGACCCAGACTCTGTCCCCTCTGCTTTCAGGTTCTTCAGATCTTCGATCCACCTTTGGATCCACCCGAACACTTTCGACTTGGCCGCCAGCAGCACTTTGCAGCAGATCGCCATTGAAAACGACGACGAAACCCGACCCCGAAAGACACCTATGCACCCGGCTTCCCTGGGTGAGGTAACTCGAGTACTCCGGTGCTCCCGTGGGTATAGACTCTAGAACGACCCAGTTCTAAAAGGGTTTGCTCCAAGTCCTCCTCTAAGTGTCCCTTTTCTTTAAAATTCCAACCGCGACTTTCCCCATAGAAGTCAACGGCGATTCGCGGCTGTGTTCTCACACTGCACGCGTCCCCCGTGGGTCCCCTGTGTCACTACCTTGGGTGGTTCCTTGTGGTCCAAGCACTTCTACAGGCTCTAGGCCTTGTGTCTAGCTCAGTCGTGGTTCTTATACCACTTTATTGGTATATGGTTTGGTACGCCCCTAGGGCTCAAACGTGTATTTGTGCTATTACTGTTGATAACTAACTTATAACTTATGTACTTCGAACTCTAGCCTCATAAAGAGACTAGAGGGGTGTGTTTAGCAATAAATACATATATTTTGAATATATACCTGGTGTGGTCCTCTTTCATTTGGTCACTCAAGAGATTATAGACTGGTAAAACAAGCTGCTTTACATTCCTTCAAGACTTAGCCTGAAGGCTGCTCTCCATAGCTACCACTAGGATAGCTTTCAATAAAGGTTGTCTTTAACCTATCTCCAATAAGGGGTTGTTTGGACTGGTGCAAGGTGCCCACTATAAATAGTGGACAGCATATACCAGGCCAACTTCTCACATTGGTGTGCAGCGTGTGGGATTCCAGCTTGCTATTGTTTTACCAGATAATCTCAATTGAATTGATCAACTGAAAACCACTAAGGGTACCTTAGGTACATATAAATCAAGCTTAGTATACAGTAAGTTCTACTGAACTTAGAGTTGTGTGTTAAGGGATAGCACACCCTTTCTACAACTCAAGAGAGTTTAGTAGGCCACACTAGAGTAGGTAGTGCATACACCACACCTCACTAGTAATGTCTTCAAAGCCAGGACCCAGTGAGTCCTTGCCAGAAGCCAGTGGGCTTCTTCCCTCCAAGTATGATAAACTCCCATTCTTGGAATTGAGAGCATTATGCAATACTAGGAAGCTGAAGGCAGGCAAAAGTGCCAGCACCCAACACCTCAGGGAGGTGTTACTGGCTGATGATCTCAGCAGACCCCTAGGGTCTGAAGGGGTAGGCAGAGAGGGTGGGGCAGAAAATGAGGAAGGGGTCAGGGGTGAAGAAACCCAGGCCCCCCCTCTGAAACTGGCCAGGAAGGTGACAATGACCTTGACCTGGAAAACCCAGCTATTCCTGTGGATGAAGGGGAGGATCAGGATGACCTCACCTTTGTCCCCCCAGGAAGAGTTGAGAGTGTGCCAAGAAGGGCTAGATCTCCTTCTCAGGAGTCTAACCACTCTGACACCTCAATAGGGACCTCTGTCTCTTCTCATAGGAGAGAATCCTCTCATGACAGGAGAAAGAGACTGATTCAGTATGAGCAAGCCCAGCTTGAGCTCAGAAAACAGCAGTTGGCTATAGACAGGGAGTCCCTAGATCTCTACAAAGAGAGAAAAAGATGGGACTAGAGTCCCATGGTGGCAGCAATTTCCCCAGAGATAGGGAAAGGTCTTATGACCATAGAAACCTGAGCAAGATTGTCCCTCCCTACCAGAGTGGGGATGACATCCACAAATGGATAACTGCACTGGAGAGGGCCTGTAAAGTACAGAGGGTCCCTCAGGAGCAGTGGGCAGCAATCTTGTGGCTCTCCTTTGCAGACAAAGGTAGAGATAAGCTCCTCACTGTTAGAGAGGAGGATGCTGATAATTACACAGTCTTGAAGAGTGCTCTGATTGATGGGTTTGGCCTAACCACTGAACAATACAGGTTAAAGTTCAGAGATACCCAAAAAGCACAGACTCAAGACTGGGTGGACTTTGTTGATTGTTCTGCCAAGGCTCTGGAAGGTTGGTTATTGGGCAGTAAGGTATGTGACTTCACAGGATTGTACAATCTTATCATGAGGGAGCAGATTCTTAATAATTGTCAAAATCAGCTGTTGCATCAGCACCTGGTGGACTCTGATCTGACCTCTCCCCAAGAATTGGGAAAGAAGGCAGACAAATGGGTCAGAACCAGGGTGAGGCAGAAGGTACAGAACCAAGGTGGTGACCCAAAGAAGCAAGATTCTAAGAACTCTGATAAGGGTGGGGAGAAGGGTAAAGACCAGAAGTCTTCACAAGGCCCCCAAAAATCTTCTTCAGGTGGGGATTCACAGTCTAACAAAGGGAAAGGCCAAAAGAAACCATGGTGCAAGGTCTGTAAGCAAAAGACCCACTGGACCAGTGATTGCACCAAGTCCAAAGACTCTACTCCAGCCCCCACCAATGCCCCTAAGGCACCTGCTCCCCCTAGTGCAGTTACAGTTGGTGGTGGGACTACACAAGCCAAGGGTTTAGTAGGGTTGACCCTGGGTAAGGAGATGAGCTCTGACCTAGTCAGAGAACTCACTCAGGCTGTCCTAGTCTGTGATGGAGGCATGGATGTGACCTCCTCTGTGAGTCCCAGTAATCTGGGCAAGTACAGGCAACAGCCCTTAATCAATGGAAAAGAGGCTTTGGCATTTAGGGACACAGGGGCAAGTGTCACCATGGTGACACAAGACCTTGTGAATCCTGGGCAGATTATACTTGGTGAAATGTACCAAGTGACCAATGCTAGCAATGTCAGAACAGACCATACTCTGGCAGTTGTTAACTTCTCCTGGGGAGGGGTAACTGGCCTTAAGAAGGTTGTGGTAAGTGCAGACCTACCAGTTGAATGCTTGCTTGGCAATGATTTAGAAACTTCAGCTTGGGCAGAAGTGGAGCTCAGGACCCATGCAGAAATGCTGGGCATCCCTGCAGATGTGTTTGCTGTGACCAGGTCACAAGCCAAAATGTCTAACACTGAACAGGCCTTGGATTCTGGAATAATGGACCAAGTGCCCTCCAAGAAGAGGAGTAGTAGGGTAAAGGCAGTGCCTTCCCCCTTGGCTCAGAAGGAAGATCAGTCTCTTGAGGGGGATGATCTCAGTCCTGAGGAAGGAACTGTCCCAGAGGAGCTTGAACCTGACCAGGTTGAGTTCTTGGGGACAGGGGCCCTTCCAGGGCAGATCTGAGCCAGGAGCAGCAGAGCTGCCCCTCTCTTGAACCCCTCAGACAGCAAGCTGCTGCTGAGGCTGCTGGGAAAGCTAGTGGTCCCCATACTGTGTATTGGGATGATGGACTCTTGTACTCAGAGTGTAGAGACCCCAAGCCTGGTGCCACCAGGAGGTTGGTTATACCTCTGAAGTTCAGGGGCTTCCTATTGACCCTAGCCCATGACATTCCCTTAGCAGGTCACCTGGGCCAGAACAAGACTTGGGACAGAATTGTCCCTCACTTTCACTGGCCCCACATGTCTGAAGACACCAAGGAGTTTTGTCGCTCCTGTGTAACCTGCCAGGCCAGTGGCAAGGCAGGTGGCACTACAAAGGCCCCCTGATACCACTACCTGTGGTGGGGGTTCCCTTTGAAAGGGTGGGGATTGACATTGTTGGTCCCATGGATCCCCAAACAGCATCTGGGCACAGGTTTATCCTGGTGGTAGTGGATCATGCCACCAGGTACCCAGAGGCTATTCCCCTTAGGACCACTACAGCACCTGTGGTGGCAAGGGCCCTCCTGGGAATTTTCTCAAGAGTGGGCTTCCCTAAGGAGGTTGTATCAGACAGGGGTGCTAACTTTATGTCTGGATACTTGAAAGCAATGTGGAAGGAGTGTGGAGTGACTTACAAGTTCACCACACCCTATCACCCACAATGCAATGGTTTAGTTGAGAGATTCAACAAAACCTTGAAGGGCATGATTAAAGGGCTCCCAGAAAAGCTTAGGCGAAGATGGGACATACTCTTGCCCTGCCTTTTATTTGCATACAGGGAGGTGCCTCAAAAGGGGGTTGGCTACAGCCCTTTTGAACTTTTGTTTGGTCACCCTGTCAGGGGCCCATTGTGCTTGGTGAAGGAAGGATGGGAGTTACCTCTCAAGCCCCCAAAGCAAGACATAGTGGACTATGTACTTGGTCTCCGCTCCAGGATGGCTGAGTACATGAAAAAGGCAACTAAAAACCTTGAGGCTAGCCAGGAACTTCAAAAAGCCTGGCATGACCAAAAGGCTGTACTGACTGTTTACCAGCCAGGACAGAAGGTGTGGGTGTTGGAGCCAGTGGCCCCAGCAGCTCTCCAAGACAAATGGAGTGGACCCCATACCATTGTTGAACAGAAGGGTGAGGTTACCTACTTAGTAGACCTGGGAACACCCAGGAGTCCCCACAGGGTTCTCCATGTCAACAGATTAAAACCATATGTGGACAGGGCAGACATGGGCTTGCTCATGGCTACTGATGAGGGACAGGAGGAAGAGAGTGACCCACTCCCTGACCTGCTCTCACAGAACCCTGATGATGGGTCAGTGGATGGTGTAGCCTTGGCAGGCAGCCTCACTGCCCAGCAGCAAACTGATTGCAGACAGGTGCTCAATCAGTTCAGGCACATATTCTCACTGACACCCAGTCAGACCACCTGGTGCACTCATGAAGTGGACACTGGGGACAGTCTGCCTATTAAAAATAAGATTTATAGGCAACCTGACCATGTCAGGGACTGTATCAGGACAGAAGTCCAGAAGATGTTGGATTTGGGAGTTATTGAACCCTCAGATAGCCCTTGGGCTAGTCCAGTGGTCCTTGTGCCAAAACCTCACACCAATGGTGGGAAAAGAGAGATGAGGTTTTGTGTGGACTACAGGGGTCTCAATGCAGTCACTAGGACTGATGCCCATCCAATACCTAGGGCAGATGAGCTAATAGACACTTTGGCCTCAGCCAAGTATCTAAGCACATTTGACCTGACAGCTGGCTACTGGCAGATCAGACTAGCTGATGATGCAAAGCCAAAAACAGCATTCTCAACCCCTAGTGGGCATTATCAATTTGTGGTGATGCCCTTTGGTCTGAAGAATGCACCTGCCACTTTTCAGAGGTTGGTGAATACAGTCCTTACAGGTCTGGAAGCCTATAGTGCAGCATATCTAGATGATATTGCTGTCTTTAGCTCCACCTGGGAGGATCACCTGGTCCACCTCAGAAATGTTTTACAGGCCCTGCAGAAAGCAGGCCTGACTATCAAGGCCACCAAGTGCCAGATAGGGCAGAGTCAGGTTGTGTACCTGGGCCACCTTGTGGGTGGAGGCCAGGTTCAACCCTTGCAGAGCAAGATCCAGACCATCATGGACTGGACTGCTCCCACTACCCAGACTCAGGTGAGAGCCTTTTTAGGCCTGACTGGGTACTATAGGAGATTTGTCAAGGGGTATGGATCAATAGTGACACCCCTGAATGACTTAACTTCCAAGAAAATGCCCAAAAAGGTTCAGTGGACAGTTAGCTGTCAAAAGGCATTTGATGACCTAAAGCAGGCCATGTGCACTGCTCCCATTCTACAGAGTCCTGATTACTCCAAGAAGTTCATTGTCCAAACAGATGCATCTGAATTGGGGGTAGGGGCTGTACTGTCACAATTGAATGATGAAGGTCAGGATCAGCCAGTAGCTTTTATTAGCAGAAGGCTGACCCCTAGAGAGAAACGTTGGTCAGCCATTGAGAGGGAGGCCTTTGCTGTGGTCTGGGCTCTGAAGAAGTTGAGGCCATACTTGTTTGGTACTCACTTCCTTGTTCAAACAGACCATAAGCCCCTCTTATGGCTAAAACAAATGAAGGGTGAAAACCCCAAACTGCTTAGGTGGTCCATTTCCCTACAGGGGATGGACTTCACAGTGGAACATAGACCTGGGAGTAACCATGCCAATGCAGATGGACTCTCTAGGTACTTCCACTTAGAACATGAAGACTTAACTGGGCAAGGTTAGTTTAATGTCCCTACGTTTGGGGGGGGTTGTGTAGGAGAGTAGGATCTGCTTCACATGGGTACCCCCACTTTTTGCTGATGCTTCACTGTTTTTCGACTTTAGTCTGGCTGGGGCCCTGCTAATCAGAACCCCAGCCTAGCTGCTTCCTCTCTAAAATGGTTTCCATGTGCCCTAGGCACATCTCTGATTGGAATCTGGAGTGCCCTTGTAAGTCCCTAGTATATGGTATACTATGTACCCAGGGCATAGGTACCTCAGAGGCCTGCCAGGGGCTGAAGCATGTATTATGCCACCCCTGGAAGGCCAGCCAAAATGACACCACAGGCCTGCTACTGCAGCCTGAGTAAGGTGGTGCATGCACCCCTTACAGTGGTATAGGCTACCTATATCACTACCATTGCACACACCTATAAACCTATAAGTCACTCCTATGGCAGGCCTTGACAATCCTGAAGGCAGAGTGCTTGGTTTCTATGTGAGAGGGTGCCCCTGCATGAGCAGAGCCCCTCTGCAGCATTCGGAGTACCCTCCTCTGATGCTGTTTGCAGTGCAGCCTGACCATATACTCTTAAGTGCATTATATCCTCGCGGTAGAATGCTAACTTTGGACTGGCTGCACCAAAACATGTCGAGTTTGGTGTCAAACATCTTGGAATACTACCCCCCCGCCAGTTCTGGCGGCGGGGGTAGCATTCCACCCTTCTAGAGGGAGAGACATGTACCCACCGGCCTACCCGGTAACTTCTTTCCAGAGCCCTGGCATCACAAAATGGATGCCGCTGCCACAGACACGAGTCTGGCCTCCTGCTGCTGACCGAAACTCCGGCAGGGGAGGCCTGGACAATAGGTTTCCTGTCCCAGGGAGGTGTAACCACCTCCCCAGACAGGATAGTGTGTATTGGGGCTGGGCGGGAGCACTCTCTGGTGCTTTGAAGTCCTGCACTGGGGGCACATTTGGTGTCCCTGTGCATACCCCAGTTCAAACCGGCTCAGGGGCTTCCAGCCCCTGCTCTGGCGTGAAACTGGACAAAGGGAAAGGGGTGTAACCACCCCTCTGCCCTGACCCTCCCATAGGTGGGTCCCCAGAGTATGTCCAACCCCCTAACTTGGTATAAGTATGGGACCCCAGTCCTTAGGACTTTAGATTTACCTGGACGAAACTCTGACACAGAATCCTGGACCTTCGACGCTCTACTTTAAGATTAGAGGACTGAAGAATCTCCCTTGGGGTCAAGGAGTGACTCCCCTGCTTGGCAGGCACCAAAGAAGCAATTGTCCGGTCTGCATCGCTGAAGCTCCCGCCGGACGCCGAAGTCTTTGCATCACCAGAGGTGGATTTCCAGACTTCCCCGAGGCTGCCCTGAGTCCCCAGCAAAGCTGAGGCCCGTAGCTGTCGTGGGTAACGTGGAACCGTGACCCCTGGACACCGAGCACATTTGCAAGTGCATCCTCTTCCTGGGTCTCCCACAAAGTTGTGCTTTGGGCTCCGAGTAGCCCCCGCCTCCAGCACCGACTGCACCGAAGATCACTGGCCTCCACTCCACGAGTGTCCCGTGAGCCAGCTCTAAGTGCATCCACTCGAGGCTCCTTCGCGGTCGCTAGTCTGTTGGCTAGTAGGCCCTCCCGAAGGCCAATCTTCTTCTGCTTGGGCTTCCCTAGTTGCTCCAGGCGTACCCTGACTTACCCTCACTGGGTGAGTCCCTCAGACCTTGCTGGTCTGCACCACCGTCCTTCTTCTATTTCCATGAGACTTGCCGTTGCCAAGGCTTGTTGGGTCCAATCCGGTCGCCGACACCTCAGCAATCGACAGACGTCGTGGGACAGCTCGAATCCAGCTCCTGGTCGTCGTCGACGCCTCCTGGACCTCGTGGCTGAAGAGTCAAGATGACCATCAACCTACCTGAAGCACTCGACATCGGTGGGCATCCGCTCATCGCCTTCCTGGTCACTGGCTAGTGACCCAGACTCTGTCCCCTCTGCTTTCAGGTTCTTCAGATTTGCGATCCACCTTTGGATCCACCCGAACACTTTCGACTTGGCCGCCAGCAGCACTTTGCAGCAGATCGCCATTGAAAACGACGACGAAACCCGACCCCGAAAGACACCTATGCACCCGGCTTCCCTGGGTGAGGTAACTCGAGTACTCCGGTGCTCCCGTGGGTATAGACTCTAGAACGACCCAGTTCTAAAAGGGTTTGCTCCAAGTCCTCCTCTAAGTGTCCCTTTTCTTTAAAATTCCAACCGCGACTTTCCCCATAGAAGTCAACGGCGATTCGCGGCTGTGTTCTCACACTGCACGCGTCCCCCGTGGGTCCCCTGTGTCACTACCTTGGGTGGTTCCTTGTGGTCCAAGCACTTCTACAGGCTCTAGGCCTTGTGTCTAGCTCAGTCGTGGTTCTTATACCACTTTATTGGTATATGGTTTGGTACGCCCCTAGGGCTCAAACGTGTATTTGTGCTATTACTGTTGATAACTAACTTATAACTTATGTACTTCGAACTCTAGCCTCATAAAGAGACTAGAGGGGTGTGTTTAGCAATAAATACATATATTTTGAATATATACCTGGTGTGGTCCTCTTTCATTTGGTCACTCAAGAGATTATAGACTGGTAAAACAAGCTGCTTTACATTCCTTCAAGACTTAGCCTGAAGGCTGCTCTCCATAGCTACCACTAGGATAGCTTTCAATAAAGGTTGTCTTTAACCTATCTCCAATAAGGGGTTGTTTGGACTGGTGCAAGGTGCCCACTATAAATAGTGGACAGCATATACCAGGCCAACTTCTCACATTGGTGTGCAGCGTGTGGGATTCCAGCTTGCTATTGTTTTACCAGATAATCTCAATTGAATTGATCAACTGAAAACCACTAAGGGTACCTTAGGTACATATAAATCAAGCTTAGTATACAGTAAGTTCTACTGAACTTAGAGTTGTGTGTTAAGGGATAGCACACCCTTTCTACAACTCAAGAGAGTTTAGTAGGCCACACTAGAGTAGGTAGTGCATACACCACACCTCACTAGTAATGTCTTCAAAGCCAGGACCCAGTGAGTCCTTGCCAGAAGCCAGTGGGCTTCTTCCCTCCAAGTATGATAAACTCCCATTCTTGGAATTGAGAGCATTATGCAATACTAGGAAGCTGAAGGCAGGCAAAAGTGCCAGCACCCAACACCTCAGGGAGGTGTTACTGGCTGATGATCTCAGCAGACCCCTAGGGTCTGAAGGGGTAGGCAGAGAGGGTGGGGCAGAAAATGAGGAAGGGGTCAGGGGTGAAGAAACCCAGCCCCCCCTCTGAAACTGGCCAGGAAGGTGACAATGACCTTGACCTGGAAAACCCAGCTATTCCTGTGGATGAAGGGGAGGATCAGGATGACCTCACCTTTGTCCCCCAGGAAGAGTTGAGAGTGTGCCAAGAAGGGCTAGATCTCCTTCTCAGGAGTCTAACCACTCTGACACCTCAATAGGGACCTCTGTCTCTTCTCATAGGAGAGAATCCTCTCATGACAGGAGAAAGAGACTGATTCAGTATGAGCAAGCCCAGCTTGAGCTCAGAAAACAGCAGTTGGCTATAGACAGGGAGTCCCTAGATCTCTACAAAGAGAGAAAAAGATGGGACTAGAGTCCCATGGTGGCAGCAATTTCCCCAGAGATAGGGAAAGGTCTTATGACCATAGAAACCTGAGCAAGATTGTCCCTCCCTACCAGAGTGGGGATGACATCCACAAATGGATAACTGCACTGGAGAGGGCCTGTAAAGTACAGAGGGTCCCTCAGGAGCAGTGGGCAGCAATCTTGTGGCTCTCCTTTGCAGACAAAGGTAGAGATAAGCTCCTCACTGTTAGAGAGGAGGATGCTGATAATTACACAGTCTTGAAGAGTGCTCTGATTGATGGGTTTGGCCTAACCACTGAACAATACAGGTTAAAGTTCAGAGATACCCAAAAAGCACAGACTCAAGACTGGGTGGACTTTGTTGATTGTTCTGCCAAGGCTCTGGAAGGTTGGTTATTGGGCAGTAAGGTATGTGACTTCACAGGATTGTACAATCTTATCATGAGGGAGCAGATTCTTAATAATTGTCAAAATCAGCTGTTGCATCAGCACCTGGTGGACTCTGATCTGACCTCTCCCCAAGAATTGGGAAAGAAGGCAGACAAATGGGTCAGAACCAGGGTGAGGCAGAAGGTACAGAACCAAGGTGGTGACCCAAAGAAGCAAGATTCTAAGAACTCTGATAAGGGTGGGGAGAAGGGTAAAGACCAGAAGTCTTCACAAGGCCCCCAAAAATCTTCTTCAGGTGGGGATTCACAGTCTAACAAAGGGAAAGGCCAAAAGAAACCATGGTGCAAGGTCTGTAAGCAAAAGACCCACTGGACCAGTGATTGCACCAAGTCCAAAGACTCTACTCCAGCCCCCACCAATGCCCCTAAGGCACCTGCTCCCCCTAGTGCAGTTACAGTTGGTGGTGGGACTACACAAGCCAAGGGTTTAGTAGGGTTGACCCTGGGTAAGGAGATGAGCTCTGACCTAGTCAGAGAACTCACTCAGGCTGTCCTAGTCTGTGATGGAGGCATGGATGTGACCTCCTCTGTGAGTCCCAGTAATCTGGGCAAGTACAGGCAACAGCCCTTAATCAATGGAAAAGAGGCTTTGGCATTTAGGGACACAGGGGCAAGTGTCACCATGGTGACACAAGACCTTGTGAATCCTGGGCAGATTATACTTGGTGAAATGTACCAAGTGACCAATGCTAGCAATGTCAGAACAGACCATACTCTGGCAGTTGTTAACTTCTCCTGGGGAGGGGTAACTGGCCTTAAGAAGGTTGTGGTAAGTGCAGACCTACCAGTTGAATGCTTGCTTGGCAATGATTTAGAAACTTCAGCTTGGGCAGAAGTGGAGCTCAGGACCCATGCAGAAATGCTGGGCATCCCTGCAGATGTGTTTGCTGTGACCAGGTCACAAGCCAAAATGTCTAACACTGAACAGGCCTTGGATTCTGGAATAATGGACCAAGTGCCCTCCAAGAAGAGGAGTAGTAGGGTAAAGGCAGTGCCTTCCCCCTTGGCTCAGAAGGAAGATCAGTCTCTTGAGGGGGATGATCTCAGTCCTGAGGAAGGAACTGTCCCAGAGGAGCTTGAACCTGACCAGGTTGAGTTCTTGGGGACAGGGGGCCCTTCCAGGGCAGATCTGAGCCAGGAGCAGCAGAGCTGCCCCTCTCTTGAACCCCTCAGACAGCAAGCTGCTGCTGAGGCTGCTGGGAAAGCTAGTGGTCCCCATACTGTGTATTGGGATGATGGACTCTTGTACTCAGAGTGTAGAGACCCCAAGCCTGGTGCCACCAGGAGGTTGGTCATACCTCTGAAGTTCAGGGGCTTCCTATTGACCCTAGCCCATGACATTCCCTTAGCAGGTCACCTGGGCCAGAACAAGACTTGGGACAGAATTGTCCCTCACTTTCACTGGCCCCACATGTCTGAAGACACCAAGGAGTTTTGTCGCTCCTGTGTAACCTGCCAGGCCAGTGGCAAGGCAGGTGGCACTACAAAGGCCCCCTGATACCACTACCTGTGGTGGGGGTTCCCTTTGAAAGGGTGGGGATTGACATTGTTGGTCCCATGGATCCCCAAACAGCATCTGGGCACAGGTTTATCCTGGTGGTAGTGGATCATGCCACCAGGTACCCAGAGGCTATTCCCCTTAGGACCACTACAGCACCTGTGGTGGCAAGGGCCCTCCTGGGAATTTTCTCAAGAGTGGGCTTCCCTAAGGAGGTTGTATCAGACAGGGGTGCTAACTTTATGTCTGGATACTTGAAAGCAATGTGGAAGGAGTGTGGAGTGACTTACAAGTTCACCACACCCTATCACCCACAATGCAATGGTTTAGTTGAGAGATTCAACAAAACCTTGAAGGGCATGATTAAAGGGCTCCCAGAAAAGCTTAGGCGAAGATGGGACATACTCTTGCCCTGCCTTTTATTTGCATACAGGGAGGTGCCTCAAAAGGGGGTTGGCTACAGCCCTTTTGAACTTTTGTTTGGTCACCCTGTCAGGGGCCCATTGTGCTTGGTGAAGGAAGGATGGGAGTTACCTCTCAAGCCCCCAAAGCAAGACATAGTGGACTATGTACTTGGTCTCCGCTCCAGGATGGCTGAGTACATGAAAAAGGCAACTAAAAACCTTGAGGCTAGCCAGGAACTTCAAAAAGCCTGGCATGACCAAAAGGCTGTACTGACTGTTTACCAGCCAGGACAGAAGGTGTGGGTGTTGGAGCCAGTGGCCCCAGCAGCTCTCCAAGACAAATGGAGTGGACCCCATACCATTGTTGAACAGAAGGGTGAGGTTACCTACTTAGTAGACCTGGGAACACCCAGGAGTCCCCACAGGGTTCTCCATGTCAACAGATTAAAACCATATGTGGACAGGGCAGACATGGGCTTGCTCATGGCTACTGATGAGGGACAGGAGGAAGAGAGTGACCCACTCCCTGACCTGCTCTCACAGAACCCTGATGATGGGTCAGTGGATGGTGTAGCCTTGGCAGGCAGCCTCACTGCCCAGCAGCAAACTGATTGCAGACAGGTGCTCAATCAGTTCAGGCACATATTCTCACTGACACCCAGTCAGACCACCTGGTGCACTCATGAAGTGGACACTGGGGACAGTCTGCCTATTAAAAATAAGATTTATAGGCAACCTGACCATGTCAGGGACTGTATCAGGACAGAAGTCCAGAAGATGTTGGATTTGGGAGTTATTGAACCCTCAGATAGCCCTTGGGCTAGTCCAGTGGTCCTTGTGCCAAAACCTCACACCAATGGTGGGAAAAGAGAGATGAGGTTTTGTGTGGACTACAGGGGTCTCAATGCAGTCACTAGGACTGATGCCCATCCAATACCTAGGGCAGATGAGCTAATAGACACTTTGGCCTCAGCCAAGTATCTAAGCACATTTGACCTGACAGCTGGCTACTGGCAGATCAGACTAGCTGATGATGCAAAGCCAAAAACAGCATTCTCAACCCCTAGTGGGCATTATCAATTTGTGGTGATGCCCTTTGGTCTGAAGAATGCACCTGCCACTTTTCAGAGGTTGGTGAATACAGTCCTTACAGGTCTGGAAGCCTATAGTGCAGCATATCTAGATGATATTGCTGTCTTTAGCTCCACCTGGGAGGATCACCTGGTCCACCTCAGAAATGTTTTACAGGCCCTGCAGAAAGCAGGCCTGACTATCAAGGCCACCAAGTGCCAGATAGGGCAGAGTCAGGTTGTGTACCTGGGCCACCTTGTGGGTGGAGGCCAGGTTCAACCCTTGCAGAGCAAGATCCAGACCATCATGGACTGGACTGCTCCCACTACCCAGACTCAGGTGAGAGCCTTTTTAGGCCTGACTGGGTACTATAGGAGATTTGTCAAGGGGTATGGATCAATAGTGACACCCCTGAATGACTTAACTTCCAAGAAAATGCCCAAAAAGGTTCAGTGGACAGTTAGCTGTCAAAAGGCATTTGATGACCTAAAGCAGGCCATGTGCACTGCTCCCATTCTACAGAGTCCTGATTACTCCAAGAAGTTCATTGTCCAAACAGATGCATCTGAATTGGGGGTAGGGGCTGTACTGTCACAATTGAATGATGAAGGTCAGGATCAGCCAGTAGCTTTTATTAGCAGAAGGCTGACCCCTAGAGAGAAACGTTGGTCAGCCATTGAGAGGGAGGCCTTTGCTGTGGTCTGGGCTCTGAAGAAGTTGAGGCCATACTTGTTTGGTACTCACTTCCTTGTTCAAACAGACCATAAGCCCCTCTTATGGCTAAAACAAATGAAGGGTGAAAACCCCAAACTGCTTAGGTGGTCCATTTCCCTACAGGGGATGGACTTCACAGTGGAACATAGACCTGGGAGTAACCATGCCAATGCAGATGGACTCTCTAGGTACTTCCACTTAGAACATGAAGACTTAACTGGGCAAGGTTAGTTTAATGTCCCTACGTTTGGGGGGGTTGTGTAGGAGAGTAGGATCTGCTTCACATGGGTACCCCCACTTTTTGCTGATGCTTCACTGTTTTTCGACTTTAGTCTGGCTGGGGCCCTGCTAATCAGAACCCCAGCCTAGCTGCTTCCTCTCTAAAATGGTTTCCATGTGCCCTAGGCACATCTCTGATTGGAATCTGGAGTGCCCTTGTAAGCCCTAGTATATGGTATACTATGTACCCAGGGCATAGGTACCTCAGAGGCCTGCCAGGGGCTGAAGCATGTATTATGCCACCCCTGGAAGGCCGGCCAAAATGACACCACAGGCCTGCTACTGCAGCCTGAGTAAGGTGGTGCATGCACCCCTTACAGTGGTATAGGCTACCTATATCACTACCATTGCACACACCTATAAACCTATAAGTCACTCCTATGGCAGGCCTTGACAATCCTGAAGGCAGAGTGCTTGGTTTTTATGTGAGAGGGTGCCCCTGCACGAGCAGAGCCCCTCTGCAGCATTCGGAGTACCTCCTCTGATGCGGTTTGCAGTGCAGCCTGACCATATACTCTTAAGTGCATTATATCCTCGCGGTAGAATGCTAACTTTGGACTGGCTGCACCAAAACATGTCGAGTTTGGTGTCAAACATCTTGGAATACTACCCCCCGCCAGTTCTGGCGGCGGGGGTAGCATTCCACCCTTCTAGAGGGAGAGACATGTACCCACCGGCCTACCCGGTAACTTCTTTCCAGAGCCCTGGCATCACAAAATGGATGCCGCTGCCACAGACACGAGTCTGGCCTCCTGCTGCTGACCGAAACTCCGGCAGGGGAGGCCTGGACAATCGGTTTCCTGTCCCAGGAAGGTGTAACCACCTCCCCAGACTGGATAGTGTGTATTGGGGCTGGGCGGGAGCACTCTCTGGTGCTTTGAAGTCCTGCACTGGGGGCACATTTTGTGTCCCTGTGCATACCCCAGTTCAAACCGGCTCAGAGGCTTCCAGCCCCTGCTCTGGCGTGAAACTGGACAAAGGGAAAGGGGTGTAACCACCCCTCTGCCCTGACCCTCCCATAGGTGGGTCCCCAGAGTATGTCCAACCCCCTAACTTGGTATAAGTATGGGACCCCAGTCCTTAGGACTTTAGATTTACCTGGACGAAAGTCTGACACAGAATCCTGGACCTTCGACGCTCTACTTTAAGATTAGAGGACTGAAGAATCTCCCTTGGGGTCAAGGAGTGACTCCCCTGCTTGGCAGGCACCAAAGAAGCAATTGTCCGGTCTGCATCGCTGAAGCTCCCGCCGGACGCCGAAGTCTTTGCATCACCAGAGGTGGATTTCCAGACTTCCCCGAGGCTGCCCTGAGTCCCCAGCGAAGCTGAGGCCCGTAGCTGTCGTGGGTAACGTGGAACCGTGACCACTGGACACCGAGCACATTTGCAAGTGCGTCCTCTTCCTGGTCTCCCACGAAGTTGTGCTTTGGGGTCCGAGTAGCCCCCGCCTCCAGCACCGACTGCACCGAAGATCACTGGCCTCCACTCCACGAGTGTCCCGTGAGCCAGCTCTAAGTGCGTCCACTTGAGGCTCCTTCGCGGTCGCTAGTCCGTTGGCTAGTAGGCCCTCCCGAAGGCCAATCTTCTTCTGCTTGGGCTTCCCTGGTTGCTCCAGGCGTGCCCTGACTTACTCTCACTGGGTGAGTCCCTCAGACCTTGCTGGTCTGCACCACCGTCCTTCTTCTATTTCCACGAGACTTGCCGTTGCCAAGGCTTGTTGGGTCCAATCCGGTCGCCGACACCTCAGCAATCGACAGACGTCGTGGGACAGCTCGAATCCAGCTCCTGGTCATCGTCAACACCTCGTGGACCTCGTGGCTGAAGAGTCAAGACAACCATCAACCTACCTGAAGCACCCGACATCGGTGGGCATCCGCTCATCGCCTTCCTGGTCACTGGGTAGTGACCCAGACTCTGTCCCCTCTGCTTTCAGGTTCTTCAGATCTTCGATCCACCTTTGGATCCACCCGAACACTTTCGACTTGGCCGCCAGCAGCACTTTGCAACAGATCGCCATTGAAAACGACGACGAAACCCGACCCCGAAAGACACCTATGCACCCGGCTTCCCTGGGTGAGGTAACTCGAGTACTCCGGTGCTCCCGTGGGTATGGACTCTAGAACGACCCAGTTCTAAAAGGGTTTGCTCCAAGTCCTCCTCTAAGAGTCCCTTTTCTTTAAAATTCCAAGCGCGACTTTCCCCATAGAAGTCAACGGCGATTCGCGGCTGTGTTCTCACACTGCACGCGTCCCCCGTGGGTCCCCTGTGTCACTACCTTGGGTGGTTCCTTGTGGTCCAAGCACTTCTACAGGCTCTAGGCCTTGTGTCTAGCTCAGTCGTGGTTCTTATACCACTTTATTGGTATATTGTTTGGTACGCCCCTAGGGCTCAAACGTGTATTTGTGCTATTACTGTTGATAACTAACTTATAACTTATGTTCTTCGAACTCTAGCCTCATAAAGAGACTAGAGGGGTGTGTTTAGCAATAAATACATATATTTTGAATATATACCTGGTGTGGTCCTCTTTCATTTGGTCACTCAAGAGATTATAGACTGGTAACACAAGCTGCTTTACATTCCTTCAAGACTTAGCCTGAAGGCTGCTCTCCATAGCTACCACTAGGATCGCTTTCAATAAAGGTTGTCTTTAACCTATCTCCAATAAGGGGTTGTTTGGACTGGTGCAAGGTGCCCACTATAAATAGTGGACAGCATATACCAGGCCAACTTCTCACAACACCCACTTGCATTTTCAGGGAGGTCACTAACAGAAAGAAAGTTGGAAACGTATTACTCTAGTCACCTCTTATCTTTCGCTCTACATGTTTCTTTTTGTCGTTCATGCCTGCTGTTTCATTCTATTGTGATGAGTCTTGCTATCTGAACCCATTAAATGATAATGCCCTTGTGAAAGGCTAGGCAAGTGGAGAATGTTATGCCTTCAGCAGAGCCACCATTGCGGTGGCTCTTTGGAAGGCACCATAAATTTCCTGCCATGTTTAATGTTGCTGCTGTTGAATGTTTTTTGCTCTTCAAAAACAAAATCCCAAGTTTGTGTTTGAAGAACAAAAAATAAATGTCCCTGATGCAGTGGGACTTTTCTCCCAGCCTGTGAGCGTCAGTTTTTTGCTTTCCTGTTTGGGACCACCGAATTTCCCGGGTGATCCTGAAAAAGAAAAAATGATTTCAGAACATCAGCCCTAAATAGGTCGGAAGGTTAAAGGTTCTTGCCGACATAGCCAGAGGAAGCTCTTTCAGCACAAACATGCAGTTTCCCCTATTCTTAATAGATAGGCAAACCTAGGGGCCTATTTACAAGCCCCTTGTGACACTGGTGCATCACTTTTTATAAGGGAAAAAGTGACGTACCGGCGGCGCAAGGGGCTTGTAAATAAGTCCCCTAGACTTTGGCAAATTGTGTACTTCACCATATTTGTGACATGCATAGTAAACGGTTTGCCAAGCTCTAAATAAGGCCCTAAGGGGGATATTCACAAGAAAATGGCGCAGCGCGGCACTGCGAGCAATTTAGTAGCTCATGCTGCGTAATTTAAAAAATGCAGGAATGCACTGAATTCACAAGGATACAGAGCACCCCTGTGTTTTCCCTTGCGCTGGGGCTAAAAATAGCTGTCTAGCGCCAAAGGACACCTTTGCACCATAGTGCAAGGGTGCCTGCGTTGCAGGGAATCATCCCTGCAACGCAGGCACCCTTTACTATGGTGCAAGGGTGTCTGTGTTGCAGGGAATGATTGTTTGAAGGGACACATTCCTGCACATAAAACAATCTTTAAAGGGGATTTGCTCTTTCTATGTGTGATGCAGAATACAGCACACATAGAAAGAGCGGAAACGAGGAGAAATAAAAGTATTTCTCCTTGCTGCGCCAATCTAACGCCTGCTTTTCAGTGGTGTTAGTTTTTGGCGCTGCCTCAGATTTACCCATCTTTGTAAATCTGGGGCAGCATCAAAAAGCAATGGGTGTTGCGGTTGGAACGCCCACAGCAACTCAAATTGCACGCCCCTTTCAGGCAGATATCTGCAAGAATGGGGCCCTTATTTACAAAGCAGCGTTAAGCCACTCAAAGTGGCTTAAAGCCACTTTGTAAATACGGAGCAGGGCATAGCGCCACCGGAACGTTGGATAAAGGGACGTTCCAGTGGTGCAATCCCATTGTAAATATGCCCCTTAGTTTCCTTTTAAATAGATTAAAGCCATACCCTAAGCCTGATTAATATTAAGAATTTTTACAGCTAGCTTTGATATCACACTGTTATTCCTGCTCCTTAATCTATGGATATTGAATAGCTTGGAATTGCATATGAAATAATATTATTCATCTTGTCAGTACTAATCTTCTAGTTTCTGAAAAATAAAAAGAAACAACACTGAGTATTGACTCACTTCTTACAAACCAAGCTTTGCCTTAGTGAAAATGCGTGGCATGTCCTAATTCAAAGATGTAGCTGGAAGGGACTTATTATTTCAATGATGAGTGCGTTATAGAGCTTCTTTCTTTGTGTGGTTATTCACATACTTACAATTTCTATGAGAACATATCTTCAGTGGAATATCAGGCTTTCCCCTTTACCTCTATTTGGACATCTAGATGATGATTTTATGTCTTCACGTTCTCTCTGAGGTCTTTTCTTCGTTGTTAGAGCAAACATAGCGATTTGATTTATATACTCTCTGTGCGGCTATCTGTGAAGACTTAACTATAAGGAATAACTTTGCTTTTTAATGACTATTTGTAGGTACATCAGCCACCTGTCAGTGGATTAGCTGTTTTTATGTCAATGAAAATCTGGCCTCTCAATCATCTCAGTGAGCCTGCCATGGAACCTTGGGGACCTAAAGGTTCTGATGGCAGGAGTCAATCCCCACTCCCAAGGTTTCTGGTCCTGGCCCAATCCAGTGACCAGAGACCAGCCAATGCTGTGCCACCCAAGGCAGGATGCCATAGACACCTGCCTGCTGTGAGTGGAAATGTAGCCATCTTGAATGCTTGTCATACTATCTATTGGCTGCCTATGGTACGGAAGAGTTTCATAATGTACGTGTAATGGCAAGTCAGAGTGGTCACTGATTACGTTATATAATGTCAAGTGTAATGTAAGAGATGATCTAATTTGTGATGTCATACTTGAAGTCATAAGCAGTGCTGTGAGGTTGAGGAGTTATGGTTGCAAATATGACCATAACTAGGGAATTTTGGAGCTTTTTAGGTTTCGGATCATACTCAGTGTCCCTTCATGTAATTTTTGATTGCAAACCGGACCTTAACTAGGGAATTTCAGAGCTTTTTAGGTTTCAATTCATAATCATGATGTCCTTTCATGTGATGTTTTCTTGTGGATATAATTTTAATAACAAATTATCCCGTGATCCTACGAGTCAATCATAATTCCACTTTATCTAATTTTTTGGGGAAAGTAAATACATTTTGGATGGATCATGAAATGTTCACATACATCGGTTATAAAAAGTTAACATTGGTTAAGGGGAGTAAAATTGTCATAAAGGGTGGAGTCCCTAAAATTACATTTCTAATTTTATTTCCCAGGTGGGCGAGTCTAAAGAAGAAAGCATCAGACTTGGCATAATAGGAGAACGCAAGTGTTATGGGCTATGTTATGCTGTACTTTTACTGTTCATATTTCCCTATTAGTGCCATTTGTCCCTGTTACCGGGCAACACTACAGTGTTTCGTTTGTCACCCATGACAGCATAATGGTTTGTTCTGTCCAGCTGCGCTGTTGGCAGTTGGATTTGAGTTGCTGCATGGGCTAGTGGTCTGTTGTTTCTCTCCTGAATAAATACTACCAAAAGGACCTTAAAGTGCGTATTCTACTTTGTATCATTGGCGACGAGTTGTGCCTGCGAGGGGACAGGTATTTCAAGACCATCAGTTTCCCCACTAACCCATGAGGACTGAAGCAATTATACGACTTACTAATTAATATCTCCAAGGACTGGCGGAGATTCAGGTACTCTCTGTGTTGCCTCAACCTGTTCATATCTAATGTAATTCACTCCTGAGGCAGAGTGCTATTGTGGTGGACAACTGCATTTTCTGTTGTCTCTCAACTAATCGGTTGCGTTTCAAAAGTGAAGGCCGCCCTTGGTCTGCGCGCGCTGTGTGGAAGAAGCCTTGTGACGTCTCCTACCTTCTGGTTTCCTCTGCATGATGAGTGAATTCATTGTTGAGGCGTTTCCTTGACTACGGGACACAAGTACCAAGAGAAAGGACGCGTTTCCGTGCATCTGTTTCTGGCTAGGAAGCTTCAGTGGCTGCGTCGGATATCCATAGGCGCCTCCGTTTCCTGGTGCGCAGTCGGGGTGCGCGGTGTGTGCTCACTTTCCATCACTTTCAGCGTCAGTCTACTTCACGTTGGGCATGCACGGTGATGCGCACACCTTTTCACTCATTTCGGAGCATGCGCAGTGGTGTTCTCACTGTCCGTTTCAGCGTCTGTTCCCGTCATACTGAGCATGCACGGTGATGCGCACACCATTCTAGTAATCTCGTAACTTGGAATTTGCATGTGGAGCGTATCAGTGACACGCTCACTTTCTCATAACTCCTGCACATTCTAAATTTGCATTTGGAACGTCTACTGTCTCCTTACAGATTTGCTATTCAACTCCTGGAGGTACTGTTTTATTTATTCTAGCAGCGCGGTGATGCGCACACTTTGGAGTACTTTTTCTCTGATGTTTAGTTTTCAAGACTTTTAACCTACATTCGTTCTGGTTCTGATAATATTGCTTTTCAATTGTTGTTGACTATTGTTGCTCCATTATGGCATCTTCTAGCATGTCTCAACCCCCCCAATTTCTTTCTGACAAAGGTGACCCAATTTTACCTTGAAATAGATGGAAACCATTGTTTGATTCTTATTTACTGGCCATTGGGGGCAAAACATTTTCTGCTTTAAGGAAACAAGCTGTGTTGCCACACAATCTGGGGGTTGAGGGGAGACATGTATATGACAATTTGGATGAAATTGTTTTGGGGCGTGGAGAAGGAGAGCCACGCAACACACCCAAATGTTTTTGATATGTCTGTCATGATGCTTGAGAAACATTTTGGATCAAAAATCAATGTAGTGTTGGAACGCCATAAGTTTTTCCTCTAGAGTCCAGGGTAAGCAGGAGAAGATTGGTAGTTATGTAGCGACCTTGAAAACATTGGCATGTACTTGTGAATTCGAACAGCTTACTGACTCTCTCGTGAGGGATCAAATTGTCAGATGTACGAATGATGGCAAGGTTCAGCAGAAGCTTCTTGCAAAAAATCCTGATCTCAGAGACATTAGCCATTGTGGAGGGTATGGAGAACACCAATATGTGGGTGCGAGAAATGAGGGTGGATAAAGGCAATGATATTTCCCTGGAGGAGAAGGTGGTTCACGAGGTCAAGAAAGAGGGTGTTAAAGGGAATGAATTTAAAAAAGTGTTCACTGTGATGTGGATAGAAAATTGCCTGATTCTGAGCATGTGGTTGCAGGAACAGCAAGTCTAGCTTTAAATGTTTCAGATGTGGGAGTGAAAGCCATTTGTCAAATATCCCCAACTGTTGTGCAAAGTTTTTCACGTGCAATAAGTGTGGCAAAAAGGGGCATTATGCTCGTGTATGTCGTGGTGCTAAAGGCCAAGTTGTACATTGTGTGGAAGAAGAGAAGAAGTATATGTTGAGCGTGAGAGAAGATGGTGTTGTGGATGGAGACAAATTGGAGATGCCCGAGTGTGAGGTTTTAATTGATGGCAAACAGTTCTCAGTTTTGGCTGACTCTGGTTCGCCTTATACTATGGTTGGTGATGTAAATTGGGAAGTGGTGTTTGGTCAAGATAAGGTTGAGCTGTCTCCACCAGATATTAATCCTGTAGGTTATGGTGGTGTTAGGACGGATGTTTTGGGCTATGTAGTCAAGAGGATTCAGTTCAGAGATAGGGAAACTGTTGGGAAGGTGTATGTGGCAAAAAGAGGTGATAACCTTCTAGGATGGAGACACCAAAGAGACATGGGGATCACTTTAAACCCCAATTCAACAGAGAAACTTTTACTTTTGTCCTGTGGTCAATTGCCTGTAGATGTGTGTTCCCAGTTTCCAAAAGTTTTTAGCAATGACCTGGGGTTGCTCAAGAATTTTGAGCACAAAATCATTTTGAAGCAGAATGCCCAGCCTAGCAAGGTGAGGAAGGTACCTCACATGATGATGGACCCATTAAGTCAAGAGTTGAAGAGGTTACTAGGTGCTGGTATTATTGAAGAGATTGAATGTTCGGAGTAGTTGGCCCGATTGTTTTGGCATCTAAGGATGGGGGCAAAGGGATCCGCATGTGTGTGGACTTGCGCGGGCTGAAGAAGCACATTTGGGTCGATAGACAGCCCTTACCGAACATCTCAGAAACTCTTGCTCTTATCAAGGATTCTAAATGTTTCAGTGTCATGGATTTGTCCTCCGCTCACCACCAGGTTTTGCTTCATCCGGATTCAAGGTACTTGACATCCTTTGTGACTCCTTTAGGTGCTTTCAGATTTATCCGTATGCCTTTTGGGCTAGCATCTGCTGCTGCCTGCTTCCAGAAAGTTATGAACAAAGTGCTGGATGGGTTGTCCAAAGTTCTTATTTTTCAGGACGACATCCTTGTTTATGGGAAGGACCAACAAGAGCACGACAAGCAGTTATGGGAAGTTTTGCAGCGACTCCAGGATGCTGGTTTGGTGATCAAGAAAGAAAAATGCAAGTTTCGGGTATCATCTGTAAATTATTTGGGTCACACAATTTCTGGGGAAGGGATCAGTCCTAAGTTAGATCTAGCTGAAAGTATTTTAAAGGCACCAACACCTGTGAACAGACCATGTACGATCCTTCCTGGGGTTAGCTGAGTTTTGCTCTAAGTTTGTTCCAAATTTTGCTTGTGTGTCCTCTCCATTAAGGCTGCTACTCAAGAAGGGTGCCAAATTCACGTGGTCTGATGAGTGTACTCTCGCTTTCAACACTATCAAAGAAGTAATTGGCGTATGCCTACCTTGGGACATTTTGCTGCTTGTAAAAAAAACTGTGTTCTCTACTGATCCTTGCATGCTTGGGTTGGGAGCTGTCCTCTCACAAATTGTGGATGGTGAATCCAGGATTGTTGCTTTTGCTTCCCGCTCACTCAGGGGAGCGGAGGAGCGTTACTCTGTGATTGAGCGAGAAGCACTTGCAGTCTTTTGGGCAATTCATCATTTTAAGTTCTACCTTTGGGGTCTGCCTGTGGTTGTCAGGTCTGATCATCGTCCTCTGTGCCAGATTTTTACCTGCAGGGAGGTTGATAATCTCTCTCCAAGGATCAAGTGTTGGATGGAAGGTTTAACTGAGTTCAACTTCAGGGTTGAGTATGTGCCTGGCCCGAAAAATGCTGTTGCCGATTGCCTGTCCAGGATGCCTTTGAACCAGTGTGGCGTGGAATTTGAGAATTCTCTTGTGGCGTGGGTACATGAGTCAGCAGTCAATGTGGAAGAGTGGTCTTTGGCTTCTCAAGGTGACAAGGATTTGGAAATGATTAAAGAGTACACTGTCAGGGGTTGGCCAGCCGACAAGGAAGTGCCTGAGTCTTTGAAGTGTTTTTTGAATGTCAAGGATGAATTGTGTGTGTGATTGATGAGAAGTTGTTGAGAGGTAATCAGGTGATACCTCCTCCTAATCTGAGGTGCAAGCTTATTAACTTGGCCCATGAAGGACATCTTGGGAGGAACCTAACCAAAGCCAGGGTTCGTGAGTGGTATTGGTGGCCAACTATGGATCGGCAGATTGAGGATGAGGTGAAGGATTGCTGGGAGTGTGCGAATAGTGACAAGAGCAAAAAGGCGCACACAGCTCCCCTGTCGCCTGTGGAGATTCCCATTGAACCATGATCCAAGTTAGGATTGGACATTGCTGGTCCTTTCGAATTGTTTGCACATGATGAACGTTATGTTTTGTTGTTGGTAGATTACACCTCTAAGTGGGTGGTGACAAAATGCATGCCTGCTGTTAATACTAGAACTGTTATTGAGTTCCTTTCTGAGGAGTTTTCCAGGCAGGGCGTTCCCAAGCATCTCATCACGGATAATGGAGTTCAGTTTGTCTCACATGAGAGGAGTTATTTTCTTAAGGAATTGTCCATTACAAATTATAAGACAGCCTTGTATTCTCCGCAAGCCAATGGTTTGGCAGAGAGCATGAATAAATTGGTGAAAAGTTGTGCTCAAAGGGCTCTACAGACGAAGTCTTCACTCAAGAGCATGCTCTGAGAGACATGGTTGGCTCCACGCAACACACCCAATTGTTTGACCTTGGTTTTCCCCTTTACTGTTTTGAGAGGTAGGAAGCCTCATAAGTTAAATCCCGCCTGGTTAAGAATGGGTGTGGTTGATGAAAGGAGGGATGAGCAGCTTGTGTCTAAAAGGAAGCTTCACCAAGAGAAATATAAGGACAAGTTTGACCAAAGGAATTGTGCTCTTGGCAAGGTTTGGAGAGTTGGGGATGAAGTGTTAATCAGAATTCCAGGACTCTTGAAGAAGGGTCGTTCCAGATTTATGGGTCCTTTTGTTATCAAGGAAGTGAGGAGGAATGTTGTTGTGTTGAATTCTGGTGATGTGTGGAGTATGTCCAGATTGGTCAAGTGGAATGGTGGTTCCAACGTGCTTGACCGCGCGGGTCCTTCTAATGACGTGGTACCCTGTGAGGCACACGGTCCTGGTGCGCATGATTCTAGAAACTCTAGGAGGTTGAGATTCAGACCTACCTGGCACCGAGATTATGAGATGTTTTGATATGTTTCTGTTTTGCTTGCACCATTATGATGTATCTTGAAACGTTTTTTTTTTTCTAGTCTTGCTTTTTGTTGTTCTTATTTTTGTGCTAATGTTTTTCTGAATTTTCTTCCCTCACCTATTACATTGTTTCTTTTAACATTGTGTGAGGGGAAGTTGTGTTATGGGCTATGTTATGCTGTACTTTTACTGTTCATTTTTCCCTATGTAGTGCCATTTGTCCCTGTTGCCGGGCAACACTACAGTGTTCCATTTGTCACCCATGACAGCATAATGATGTGTTCTGTCCAGCTGCGCTGTTGGCAGTTGGATTTGAGCTGCTGCATGGGCTGGTGGTCTGTTGTTTCTCTCCTGAATAAATACTACCAAAAGAACCTTAAAGTGTGCATTCTACTTTGTATCATATGAAATGTTCACATACATCCGTTATAAAAAGTTAACATTAGTTAAGGGGAGTAAAATTGTCATAAAGGGTGGCGTCCCTAAAATTACGTTTCCAATTTTTTTCCCCAGGTGGGCGAGTCTAAAGAGGAAAGCATCAGACTTGGCATAATAGGAGAGCGCACGGCCCCTGGCGCCTTTTTTGATTTGGTGTAAACCGGTCCAACAGTTTTAGAGAAACGCCTCAAAAACATGAGATAGGAAAATGCATGGCATGGCTGTTAGATTTGTGAACATTCATAGACCTGGAAATGTGAAACTTAACTCTGCTTCTACGTGGGTAAAAAGAGCTCATTATTTTGTTTTATTATTGTTTCGGATTATTTTGTTCTATTTGACAAACTGTGAAGTTTGCTGAACCCTTTATGGACAACATTTTCTTGAGGACAATGGGAGTGGACGTCAATTCACCAAAATGCAAGGGGTGGCATAAGTGACATCACTTGCACTTTGATCTTCACTTTGACTCAAACACTTGCATATACAGTCACACACTCTGCTTACACATACACACATTTGCATACTCTCTCTTACATAAATACACTCAAACCCGCAAGCACACACACAACATACATTAAAAGCATTTGTTTTACTTACCTTAGCAGCCAGGGAAGGCCATATTCCAGCTATTTGTACTCTATTTTTTATTACACTATTAGCGAATAATGTAATTTTATTTAATATAAGTATAATAACAAATTGACAGAAAAAGGGAGAATGGAGCTCCAACCGACATCCATAAGGGCTAGCTGCTCCTGTGTTCATGGCACTGATTTTGCCACCTCTGAGAACAGGTGTCGCAAAGGCAGTGCCAGGGGTCACAAGGGGCAAGCCAGGGGTCACAGCTGCGACCCCTAGCAACCCCTAAATGACATCAATGGCCATGGGGTGTGGTGGACATATTATTAAGAGTTGCAAAATGTCATCCCAAAACCAAGAAAAATGAATAATCTACATTTATGGTGACTGCTACTCATTGTCTTTTCCCTTTAGTAACCTGAAGGTATCCCAGCCACCTTTTGGCAGGCAGGACCACACACTGTTTCTAACGCTGTTTAAAATACAGAGCTTTACACACCGATACAGCATGCCCCCTCCCAACACCCATGCGCGCCCCCTGAAGATCCCTTCAATTTGAAAAATGGGACTAGCTGGAGTGTGATTTCTGACCAAAGGCATAGGGTTTGGCAAGACAGCATTGCAAATGAGAAACAGCCTACAGACCTTAGAGTAATGGAGTCCCCATAAATGTAACTTTAACCTACTGTTATGTTCTGGCCTTTCCTATTCTCTAGCTGTGGTTAGATTCTACTACAACGGAGATTGGGAAAGAGAGGGAGAAAAAGAGAACAGACACAGCAGGCTCCACAGAACCTCCTGGCAAAACATGGCATCACCCCAGGAGGAAGCCTGAAGAGTGCAGTACCAGTAAAATGCATGACTAGCCCATGAGAAGACATGCCCATGAGAGAACATGCCTCCACATCACTTTAGACCTGGCGCAGTGTGCTTTGCCACCAAATGAAGGCTGGGTTTCATTAGCCTGTATCAATGGAGGATACAAGATGTTATCCATTAACAATCATGGTATTAATAGCAGCTCAGCGAGCTTGTCCTCAAAAGTAACAAAAAGTTGATCCGATGTATGCAGATGCCTGGTTCAATCCATATAAAAGTGCAGTACGTGCTTCAAGTCCAAATTATGCAGATTCTCATCAGCAGCGTACACACAAGGATATGGAAGGATAGTCAGAAGAATTATTCTCTTGTTCACGTGGAACTTGAACTGCTTTCTGGATGGAGGAAGCGTTTGACTGAAGAACTGCACTTTGTCAGTGATAGATTGAGAGGAGTTGGTGAATGCAAAGGCCTTGAGGTTGCTTTTGAGCATAAGCTATGTTATGGTCACGAAAAGGAATTTTAGATTACAGGGTACCATTGTCTTGGAACCCTTCGCATTTGCCTGGAAAGTACCTAATTAAAGTTTCATAATGTTGGGGAGATTCCATAATAGTTAATAGAGGCACCAGGCCTATCAAATGTCTCTTGGTGGCCTCATTGGTCATGGAAGACTCTCCTAACCTGCTTTGGTAAGCCCCTACTGGTTAGAGGTACGCACCAACCACCCCCAAAGATGATGGACCCAGGAACCCATACGCCACCCTCCTTGTTGCAGTACTAAATGCTTCTCAATACAATGGTAGCAGTGAGATTATAAAGATGCACATCTAAAATCCTAAATAAAATAAGTGGTGGTCAAAGAGCATAAAGTACAAAGAGTGAAACTCTAATATCAAGTGCAAAGTGGTGCTGCCAAACAACGCAGAATGTTCCCCTATATTTAATATCTCTTCTCGATCACAATGAAAGGAAAGTACTAGAACAAGGGTTGGGATCTATAGTTATGAAATGTCCAGAGTTTTTCAAAATTAACACTGAAATATTCCAGTTATTTCGGAAAGTCAGATTGAGGATTATTTTTTAAAGACAGACCCTTGGACGATTCCAAAGATAACTCTGGATTACAACTGACCAGTACGGTCTACCCCATCACAACTCATGCCAGCAGAAATCCTTACTTTTAGAATTTGGTCATGAAGCAGATTCATACATTGGAAGGGAAAAATGACTATCTACAATATAATATCACAAAAGAAGAAAAAACAGCATTAGTGAATTTGAGCAAAACAGACAGACCACAATCAAATTGTTGGAGGGTGGTTTTCACCACACAGAAACCAACACTGAATGTGTTATCTGAAATAACAAGACACAATTCTGAGAAGCAGGAATTGAGTCAGGAGTGACACTATTTATTTAAACAACTAAACAATAAATGTCAAGGACACATCACTAATCAAGAGCAAAAACATGCAGTCTTGGCAAGTTTAAAATCATGGCAATTCAAAGAGAGAGTGAGAGAGAAATTGAATATCAATGCACAGTAAGGCCTTATTTAATGTTAACCAAATCAGCTAGCCGGGACCCCCTCAAGTCGTGAAATACACTGTGAAAGGTGGTCAACGAGTTGGGCAGTAAGCTGTTCTTTTATACAGTTTTAATGAGGAACTATTGCCTGCAAAGTTTAACTTTAGCAGGTGTTTGACCGCAGAACATAACAAAAGCTGAACATTTTATTCAAAACAATTTGCGTCACTTCTCAGAAGCTTTAAAGCGGAAGCTCTTTCTAAGGTTTTTGATTATTTAAGCCATGTCTCCTCTTAGCCCATCTTGTTCTTCTAGATGACAGATGCATCCTGTTATTGCTACATCTTCTTGATGTTCAGAATGATGTACACCCAGAGGACAGGAGCTCGGAGACTTGTTCATCAGAAAGACAGTGACCTGAGGTTATTGGCCTTCATAGGAGAGATACATCTGAGGTTACAGGAGGGCATGAGGCCTACTGCCTCTTTAGACGCTCAAGGCAGTGTGGACAATTTTAGCACAACCCTGTCTATGGGCTGACAGGGACATTTGAGATTCTCATGCTTCAGATGTGGACAGAAAGAACCTGGAGCACTATATTGTAAAACTAGAACCTGCTTCAAAACCTGCCGATAAGGTTGGGGCAATCATTATACAAGACACTGAAGCATATGAAAATGAAATACTAAAAGAAACAATACAATAAACTGCAAGGTAATCTGTAGTGATGGAAATGAAGATCAAGTCCACGTAGGTTCTTGTAAGAATAGGTATTTATTGAGTAAGATGGTACAAGGTGGTAATTCATAAATATTAGGTAATAAGAATAAGATAAAGACCCCGCCAGGAGCTGTCACCTTTCAGCTCAGTCCCAAGCTCCTAACTGACAAGCTCAGAACCCAACGTTCTAATGTGTCATCATGAATAATCACATTCCAAATGATGACAGCAGTGAATAAGCTGGGAAGCCGATACTACACATCTTCCCCTTTTATACATTTTGCAATTGCAACTAAAACTAGATGTGAACAAGGCAATTACAAATAATAACAATGAACGTAAGAAAGAAAAGTAGAAACGGGGTAAGTAATAATATGAAGAAAGGAGAACATAAATATAGGAACAGTTGAACACAAGAGGTGATGAATGAAGAAAGATTTAAAGTGAGAAGAGTTAAGAGAAGAAGTAAAGGAAATCCAAATGATGACAGCAGTGAGTAAACTGGAAAGCCAACACTACACATCTTCCCTTTTATACATTTTGCAATAGCAACTAAAACTTAGATGTGAACCAAGCAATTACAAATAATAACAATGAACATATGAACATATGAAAGAAGAAAAGAGTCAAGCGAAGTAGTAAAGGAAGGTGAATAAAAGCAAGGAATAAGTCAAAAGACAAAAGTAAGCAAAGCAAGGAATAGAGGAAAGAAGAAGGAAAATAAGAAAGAGAACACATCCTCTCTTTAAAGGACAAAGAGAGAGATAATACGAAGGTGGACACCGAACACAAACGTTGAAAGTATCGCACAATACACCAATTGGCCAGACTGGAGAAATTGTGAACCAACAAACGAAGAAGTGAAAGGTAGAACCACATAAAGAATATATAAGAACAAAGGAAGTGCTCCACATAAGAAAACAATTAGTAAACAGAAAGGTGAAATTTAACACCTAACAGGAGCACGAACAGAGGAAAACCTCAGTTGCCAGTAAGAATAATTAATTCTGAATGAAACCTTTTTTTTAAAAAGGGCTGTGAAAATCTGGCATAATAATCACATAAAAGCGTTAAATGCACTGAACATTTAAAACTACATTTCATGTAGCGTACGTCTACGCATAAGAAAATGTATAGAAGAATAAAACTTTTGCGCAAAAGGAAAAACATTAACAATAATAGAGCTCATGAAGAATAAGTAAGCAGTACTGAACCTTAAAGGTTGACGTCAGCATTTAACATTTGAAACCGGTAAATGTAGACTAAGATCGTCCACTCATAAAGAATACAGAAATATGAATTAATTCATTAAGTAAGTTCAATAACAGAACTGCGTGATGCATCATAAAAATGTAATTACAAAGAAGAATTTATCATTAAAATTAAGAGTAACTGAAGAACTGGTAAATATTTATACCTACTGCATATAGCAATCATATAAATGGTATTGAATCATAAATGGAAATATAATGAGCATAGAATCATACAGGAAATTAAAATCAAGAATTAATACCATGAAAAATTTACGTAATTAAAGAATTGGTAATTATACCTGCTGAAACCTAAAATCATATTGCATATAACATACATCAAAATATATTTGAAACAGAAACTGGTGAGTGAATTCTCACCCAATATGTGATAATTGATAGTAAAAACAATAAACTAAAATAAGTAAAGTGGTCACCGTTGTCAATCGTTAGAAGAAAAACAATAAAATAAAATAAATAAAGTAGTCACCGTTGTCAATGTGCTTTGAAAAGAATTAAAGGATGTAAAAGGCTGTGCGAATCAGCGCAGAGAATTTGCAGCATGGACGTAGCAGAATTACGTAAAAACAATGAACATGCAGCAGGGACAACGAAAAGTAACTTGCCGTAAAATATAAATATATTACATGGTGTGCATGTCACCGAAAGACATGCGCAGCATTTACATTCTTGTAATGAAGAACTTTTGAAGAGTAGAAAAAGTATCTGTGTTACCTTCACTTTGAATACCATTAACCTGTTGAACCTTGTCATAAGAGACTCGCCAGTAACTTGGAGATTTAGGTAGATGAAATTGCCCCCAAAAGAGAATCGGAATATCTGAAGAGAATAAGGAGTAGCTGCGTGATGATGAAAACTTTATTGAAACTGATGCAACCAAATAAAACGTGGTTGGTAGAAAGCGCGATTGGCAATAAGGTTGGTGCGCCAATCTCAAAATGGCGGCACGTTTCGTGTGTCGTGTCGAGTGGCTGAAGGCACGAATTTGCACCCAACTTTAACGTGCAGCAGACATGACGCGGAGGAAAGCGTCACGACGAAGAAGACATCAAAACGACGTCACAGAGGTCCATGGAGGGAGCAGAACGAAATGTGCACTAGGAGCAACTTTTGAATAGGAAAGGCTCGAGCTTGTTTTAACGAACTTCGCAGGTAGGACACTATTTTTTTTTTAAATGAAATTCGCAACATTTCATGAAACGCGCTCCATACCTTTGCTCGGAAACGTTAACAAATCCCCAACACGTACGCTTAGTGAGACTAAAACACCGGAGCTTGAACTTTGCTGCAAGCAGTGTGTGCGTCTCATTGCCCCGAAATGTCCACAAAATTTTCAAATGCTCATCACCGTAGTTTTTAATCACGTGTTTGGCAGGCAAGAGAAATAGCAGTAAGTTGCTGAGGGCACACATGTAAAATAAGGACAGCATCGTGGTTAAAGTTGGCAGGACATCAGCATTAAAGTTGAAACAAGGAAAGGTAAATCACTGGGACGCTTAACAGCGGTAAAACGCATGAAGCAAAGACTGGTCGCTGTGAAATGGGAGTTAAGTGGCAAGTAGAATGAATCACTGCAGGCGTAGAAATCAATTGCTGCCTTAGTTTGAAGAATAGTACTTAAATAGCAGAAAGTATAGCAGGGACTGGCAGGTCAAGATGAGGACGACCAGTAATGTGGAATGGTCACTGGTGGGGTTTTTTAGCGTGCCAGTATGCTTAAGAATACGTAGAAAAATCAGGAAAATGTTCTTTACCTTGAAGTTCATAAGTCCATTGGAGTAGTAGGCAGAAGTGCCCAAATCGTCGCCAAATCTGTAGTGATGGAAATGAAGATCAAGTCCACGTAGGTTCTTGTAAGAATAGGTATTTATTGAGTAAGATGGTACAAGGTGGTAATTCATAAATATTAGGTAATAAGAATAAGATAAAGACCCCACCAGGAGCTGTCACCTTTCAGCTCAGTCCCAAGCTCCTAACTGACAAGCTCAGAACCCAACGTTCTAATGTGTCATCATGAATAATCACATTCCAAATGATGACAGCAGTGAATAAGCTGGGAAGCCGATACTACATAATCCTCTCAGGGAGATTCAACAAAATGTTAGGAGTATAACGGATATTGGGCTGAGCTTGGGGATTATATCGGAGAAGGAATATGCATTCCTAAATATACCATATCCCAGAACACTGATAATCTATACATTACCCAAGATACATAAGGATAGCCAAAACCTACCTAGGATACCAATAATTTCAGGTTGCGGATCAGTTCTTGGGCCACTGTGTAAATATGTCGACTTAAAACAATAAGTACCTAGGATTTTTTCCTACATGAGAAACAGTATGGACTATATAAATTGTACTGAAAATACTGACTGTGACACAAAGAAACAGATTTTGGTGACCCTCAACAGATTCATTATACACTAATATTCCACAAAAAATGGCTCTTGATACAATACATAAAATCCTTAAATCAGAGCCACAAAGAGACCACCCTGTGGATTTCCTTGTACATCTAAGTGCCTTGGTAAAGAACTACTTCCTGTTCAAAGGCTACTACTAGCTACAAAAGAAGGGAGAAGCGATGGGAGCCTGTTTTGCTCCAAGCATAGCGAGTTTGGTTGTGGCTGAGTTTGAAAATGATAAAATTCTATCGCCCACTAATCCCTACAGATCTAATATCACCATATGGAGAAGATATATTGACAACATGTTTTTGATATGGGATAGAGACAGCCAACTCCTATTTGAATTTGTGGAATAGCTTAACACACAAGACCCTCACTCAAGATTCACCCATAACTACAGTAAAGGACAGATAAATTACTTTGACATTTTGGTGAAAGACAGAGGAGATACTATATATACAACACTATATAAAAAACGTACTGATAAGAATTCATTATTAGCGTACAACAGATTTCACCCCAGGTCATTGTGGGATAATCTACCTATGGACAATTCCTCCGCATTCAGGAGTGTTGTACTCTGAAAACAGATTTTAGAGAAGCAGGGATCTTAGCAACCAAAATAATAGAGAGGGGATACCCCTATAAAATAGTACACTACACATTGAAAATGGCATGATATTGTCCTAGAGAGTCTTTGCATACCCCTTAAGACAGGTCCAATAAAAACAATGAACGCATGATTTTGGTCACCACCTATAATCCAGTCGGTAATACAATCAGCAAGATCATCAATAGATACTGTACGTAATACGGGACAAAATTAACAACCCCCTGTTTGCATATAAAAGAAATAAGAGATTATGTGGTGAAGGCAGGCATATAGAGAACCTCAAAAACCCAAGACTATAACAGAAGCATGGCGACTGCCATCAATTGTAGGCCACTTCAGATGTGGGAAATGCCAAGCCTGTAGGTTTACAGCCGATACCAAAATTATTGAGGCAGCGGAGGTTAAAATAGAACTAAGCGGCCATTCTAATGGTAACAGTAAAAATGTGATACACATTATTATTTGTCAGTGTGATCTCATATATGTGGGACAGACAACTCAAATGGTGAAACAGAGGATCTACCAACATTGGAGCAGGATAAGATGCCACACAGAGGGAGCATCACTCGTCAAGCACTTCGTTGAGTTACAACACACGGGGGACATGATAAGGTGGTGAGTGTTGGAAGTGGCTAAGCCGGACTCCAGAAGAGGAAACTTGAATGAACTGCTAAACCTCTGAGAATGCAGATGGATGGACCTCCTTAAGAGCACTGTAAATGGACTGAATGACGTATGCAAACAGATCTGTGGTGGCGACTTTGACTCGTACATAAGACATGCTTGTGAGGTTTCTGTTGGTACCCAAAGATTGTAACGTATGGCACGCTCACACTACAGATTCATTAAAATAATTGTAAAACGGTTATATGGAAAATGGCTTGGTTGGTATTCACAGACTGTAACTAATGTGTGCAGAGACATGCCGGCATAACAAGTTAACCCTGTGTTATCTCATGTTATAATAACTTATAAAGTGTGACATGTACCCGTAGGTGGCAAGGCGCTAGCTGAAGTGAGAACTGCTGCAGTACTTGTTGATTTCCTAATTTGCAAAAAGCCATATTTTTAAAGCCTTGCTAAACATCAACAAATTTGATATACCTCTGATATGGGGAGGATGTAGAAATCACTCTTTTGCTGTTGAGGTCACAAAGCTTCTTTCCCCACAGTTTGCAAGCCTGAATCTGTTAACCTCCAGTTTCTGGGCACCCATAGATCAAAGATTTCTCCTTGGTCTGTAACATTTTCTTTTAAATTCTTTTTATTGATGACATCTTCAGCACTTTACAAACATATAGCAAATCAGTACACTGTGTATTACTATTGCATGAGATATGCATTATCATCTTCAAGTCCAACATTTTATATCTGTTTACACAATACCAGCCAGGTTTACTCGCTTTGTAAAGTAATATGGTGCTGTTCCCCCCTCGGAGGCTCACAGACACCCCCTCTATAATCGTTCCATTTTCCCCATATTTGTGACCATTTTCTGGGACAGCCCCTTGATTCGTATATTGCCCATTCCATTAGCATGCATCAATCCATGTCCCTCTTCCATGCAGTGGTTGTTGGTGCCTCCCGCGCTCCCCACAGTCTTGCGATGTTATGTTTAGCGATACTCATTCCCAGCGTCACCCATATTCGCTCTTTGCTATTTAGGTCTGTGGGCCCCGAGACATTCAACAGGCATAGCCCCGGCCCGGGTTCTATTTTCGACCCCCTTACTTCCTCAATACATTGTGTTAATGCTAACCAGTATCTTCTAATGTGTGCACATTCACAGATGATATGGATGAATGTACCCTCTTGTCCACACTGTCTACTGCACCCGGGATCGTCTCTGTACCCCATTTTCACTAGTGCTGGGCCAGATAGGTATGTTCTGTGCAGTACTTTTAGTTGCACCAATCTGAACTTGGAGGGCATCGCGATTTCTCTGGGGGATGCCAAAGCTTCTTGCCAGTCCTCGTCCTGCAGATCCGTGACATCTTGTTCCCAGTGTGTGCAGAGCTGTAGGAGGGGGTCAGGCATATTACTAATTAGTTTCTGGTATGTCAGTGAGATAGCTCTGTTGAGCATATGTTCGTCCAGGATTCCGTCTTCGAATGGGGAGAATTCAGGAAGCGACGTACCCCTCGGGATAGCCGCTCGCAGGGCGTGTCTTATCTGTAAGTATCTGAAATTCTCTTTTCTGCCATTTCAAATCCCGTTTGCAACTGTACGAAGGGGATCACATCCCCCTTATTCCACAAGTCCCCCACCCGGGAAATACCTATCACATCCCAACAGTCAAAGCCCTTAGTGTTGCGTAGGGTGCCAAATCGTTCTGTGTCCCAGAGAGGGGCGGCCTGTATAATTTTCCCTGCCCACCCAATGCTCTTGTTGACTGGGTGCCATATTTGGACCGCGTATGCAGTTGAGCCTGTTAATTGCAACTTATTAGGGTTAGAATAGAGTATTCTTGCAAAGTTTCCGTTTGGAAGAAGCCACCTATCCATCTGGTATCCTGGGTCGTCTTGAGGCCGATATATACATTGGTTGATGGCTGCTAGTTGTGCCGCCCAGTAGTATTTTTTGACATGCGGGAGTCCTATACCTCCGTGGTGCCACCCCCTTGTTAGTTTTTTGGTCGAAATGCGGGGTGGCTTCCCTTCCCACAGGAGCTCTTTCTGTTCACCCTCTATGGCTTTAAAGTAATCTGCTCGTACTGGGCCCGGTGAGTTATGAAGAATATATAAAAAACGTGGTAAGGACATCATTTTAAATAATGCGGAACAGCCCAGCAGGGATAGTGGGAGTGTCTTCCAGTGTTTCACATCACTCCGGAGCCACTGCAAAGGGGGCAAGAGATTACGCTCGTAACACAGTGTCGGGTCTTTGGTGACATAGATGCCCAGATATTTAAATCCCTCAGTTGCCTCTGTAATCGTATAGCCCTAAGGGACGGGAGGGAACTTGCCTCTCAACATATAAATGACAGATTTGGACCAGTTTATGCTGTATCCCGAGTACTTTCCAAAATTAGTGAAAATATGGAGAGCTCTATTTATTGAGGTGCCGGGCGACGCCAGGTACAACAGAATGTCGTTGGCGTAAAGGGAGATACTATCCTCCCAGCCCTCTGCCCACTTGAGTCCCCTTATGATTGGATCTTTCCGTATCCACATTGCTAAGGGCTCCAACATTAGAGCGAAGAGCAGCGGGGATAAGGGACAACCCTGCCTAGTTCCCCTCTTGAGGGCTAACAATGGGGATTTACGGTTATTGACTACAACCTGAGCCATTGGATCTTTATACAGAAGTTGAATCCAACTCAGGTGATTGGGTCCGAATCCCATCCTCCTGAGGACTGTGAACATGTATGGCCATTCAATCGTGTTGAACGCCATTGTGGCGTCGAGGGACACCACCACTGAATCTTCCTGTAGTGTGTCAAGTCTACCCATCACACCGTGTAGGCGTTGCAAGTTGGGGGAGGTGTTTCTTGCAGGCCTAAAACCTGATTGATCAGGATGTACAAGCTTCGAGATAACCTGAAGCAGACGGGTGGCCAGTAGTTTAGCCAAGATCTTAACTTTGGCATTGAGCAAGGATATTGGCCGGTATGAGGAGCAGTTATCTTTGGATTTACCGCTTTTGTGAATAACCACTATCGCGGCCATTATTTGGTCTGCGGGAAGAGATCCCTGTTTCTCGCTTTCTAAAAGCATCTTGGTGAGATGCAGTGCTATCCTGCCTGGGGCTAGTTTGTACATCTCGATGGGTAGTCTGTTGGGACCCATCGCCTTCCCAGCTTGCATATCTCTGATGGCTCGCTCGACCTCTGAGCTTTCGAGTTTACTGTCCAGCGTCAGGCAGTCTTCTGCTGATAGGACGGGGAGGGGCATATCTGACAACAGGGACTCCGCCTCTTCTTCCGTGGAGACCGTTTGGGATTTGTAAATTTGTGTAAAGTGTTTCCCAAACTCGTCTGCAATTTCCTGGGGGTCTGTCACTTGTACGCCAGACTCCCCTTTTAGTTCTACTACTAGTCTGTTTGCCTGTACTCTACGATCAAGCCAAGCCAGCAGTTTTCCTGCTTTATCTCGACCTCATGGATCCTACTGAGTGTGGCCCTATGCTGCGCCTGCACTGCGTCTGTAACTAGGGCCATGTATTCTTTTGTTTTTATCTTTAACAAATGTTTTATATTGTCAGCATCCTCCCCTCCAATTGTAGTATCTCGGCCTCTAAATTGGTGAGGTTTGCATTTTTTTCTTTCCGGATTCCAGCAATCTGGGAGACTGCATGACCCCTGACCACTGTTTTGAAAGCTTACCAAAGTGTTTGGGCTAAATCCACCGAGCCTTCATTCTCTTGGAAATAGAGCTCGATTTCTTGTATAATTTTTGTTTTGACTGGTGGAATTTTAAGGTACCACGGGTTTATTGGAGCTATTCTACCAGCTTGTGGCTCTCCCACCTCCACCAGGTCCCAGACCGGGGAGTGATCCGAGATGCCTCTTGCAAGATGACGCAACTCTTTGATCTGTCCCATCTGATTTGAAGGCACAATAATATAGTCAATTCTTGAGAGACTATTGTGGGCCCCGGAATGTAATGTAAACTGTGTTTCCACAGGGTGGAGAGCAAGCCACGCGTCCACCGTCCCCAAGGCTCCGATGAAGCCATGGATCTGTGTCATCGAGGGCGGCGCATCTCTCGGGGGCCATCTATCCAGGTGGCCCGATACAATTGTGTTCAAATCTCCTCCGATTAATAGACGTCCCTCGGGAAAGGCAAGTAGAAGATCCCCCAAATCCCAGAAGGCCAACGTGTGGAGGCCCGGCAGGACCTTGGTCTATAACATTTGAAGGAATGCTGCAGAAAATCAGAACTAATGCCATGGAGGGCATTATGGGCCAGGCAAAGGGACTTAAATTTAACACGTTGCCTGACCGGCAGCCAATGAAGTTTAGCAATAACCTGTGAGATGGACTTGTGTTTAGGGATACGGGCCAAAGTTCTGGCCGCTGCATTCTGTAATACCTGAAGCCTATTTAAATGTTGATGCTGCATATTCAGAAAAAGGGCATTACAATAATCTAATTTGGCTAACACCAAAGTCGAAATTACCATTTTAGTGGGAGCTTACAGGAATGAAAGGAACAACTTTTTTAAGCTTCCTGAGGATTAAAAAAGCAGAAGATGTAACTGCATTAGCCTGTAATCCAAATGTTAGTTTGCTACCCATAACCACACCTACATTTTTCACCTTCCTCACTGGAACAGGAAGTGAACCCATTTCCCCAGGCCACCAAGATGAAGACCACAGGGAAGGGTTGTTCCTGAACAAGATGACCTCTGTTCTCTCAGAACTGAGTTGTAAACAGTTTTGGTCTATCCACTTTCTACTTGTTCTCTTATTATGAGGGGATGACATAGCTACAACAATTTGAGTATCATCTGCATAGGAGGTAAGATACAAACCGAATGATCTTATCAGAGCTGTCAGTGGTTTAACATACACGTTAAAGAAGTTGGGACTGAGAGCAGATCCTTGCGGAACTCCACATGGCAGACAGAACGGTTCAGAGACATAGGGGTCCAAGTCCACCGTTTGTCTCCTTCCAGATACAAATGACTTTAGTAGTTTTAGCGCAGGGCCCCTGACCCCGATAACCCAGAGACCGACCTATCAAAAGCTGCCAACAAGTCAAGGAGCACCAGTGCCGCACTGCCACCGCCATCCACTATAGATCTTATTTCTTCCGTTGTTTACAATAAGGCAATTTCGGTACTATGACCACTTCGAAACCAAAATTGGGTTGTGTCCAATACCTGGTGATCCAGCCAAAACTGAACTAATTTCTGGTTCATGGTCTTTTCAATAATTTTTGCTGGAATAGGAAGACATGAAATAGGCTAATACTTATTTGGGACTTTAGGACCCAGATTTATCTTTTTTAAAGGGGAAGAATGGATGCTTCCTTCCAGGAGGAAGGAAAACAACCTTGTTCCATCATTAGGTTAAAAATCACGGTCAGCCCCTTTCCAATGGTATCTGTAGCTTGATTAATGACTATCGGAGGACATGGGTCCTGAGGTGATCCCGATTTGGTCCCAGCCCCTTGCTGTACATCTAAAGGAAATTCATTGGGGAACAAAGGACATTCCTCCACTGGAGCAGCGGGTGAGGAACTATTTAGTACATTGGTTAAGTTTTGATCAAACTTATTATAAATCTGGACCACTTTGTCCAGAAAAATGTTGGCCAGTGTATCGCAGAAAGCCTGAGTATTAGTATATGGATTATTCTTCGTGGGTCAAACCAAAGAGGGGACTACCTGGAAAAGCACCTTGTTAGAATTGTTAGCCTCGTATATTTTCCAGGTATTTAGTTTTTTCCCTGAACACATGTTCTTTGTATGTGTTCAGGCTGATTTCATATTTCTCTTTTTTGTTAAATGACTTCCTCCAAAGTCTCTCTTGTCTCCTGCAAGCTTGCTTCTGAAGAAGACGATTCTCAGAGAACCAGGGGGCTGAAGGCTTAGCTCTCCGTGATTGCCAGATTCTAAGAGGCATAGAGCTTGATATCGCTGTATTAAGCCAAGCTGTATATTCTTTGATGGATTCATCTAAATTTCCCTCAAATAAAAGAATAGTGTCCGCAAGTGTTTGGTTGAACACCTCCACTTATAATTTATTTCAGGCCCGCGAAGCGGAGTTTTCTGCACTCCGCGAGCTCCGCGGAGTGCAGAAAACTCCGCAAACGGAGCGAAGTTCACCGCCCAGGCCTAAAATTTAGTATATGATTTAGATCATGGTACAACAGGTAGGTTTGAAACTGGTGTATAGATGGCCGTTGTGGGCTACGGTACAATTTCTTCACAAATCTCCATTAAATTGATTTACAGTGGAATATATTAGGGAAGCACTCTACCTAAGATGGCCGCCATGGTTAGTGGTCTAGTTTTCCAGATACGACCGGATGAGAACTACAAAGCTGGTTTGCGCGTGTTGCTTAACTTGAGCAAATTAGACAAGTGAACGCAGTAGAACTCTGTTACCAAGCCCAGAGTAACTGGCGTTCACGGCAGACGTTAGCCCCATGGGAGGTGAGATTTAGCACAATTTTGCTTATTGTTACTAAGAGAGGGAAGTTTGATCATCTTGACTATTGGGTACCTCGGGTTCTCATTTTAATCAGACCAGTGGGCTGTGAGCTCTCTAGTAATCATTGTATGGGTACATATGGATTTGACTTTATTTTGATGCAACCATTATGACTTACATTATGCATTTATGGCATATAGATGTGTGGCGTTTCTTAATACAATAGTAGGTCCCTAGTAGGAACATACATCGGGGTCATGATAACCCCAAACTAAGTCTTTGGTTTCGATCATGGTACTAAGGGGTTTTCTAATTTTAAACCTTCTGTAGGAGCATGACAATCCCAACTATTACTCTTGCTACCATATATGTGAGCCCCACTTGAGGAGTAGGGGCACCATGGAATGTAGTGTGAATAGTTATTGCACCTATATGGAATAGTGTATGCAGCAGACGGCTTTATAGTAGGTGTATATAGCTTGCCATATGGATTCTGTAGGTGTACTGGGCACATGATTAGATTTGTGCATTCGTGGGAAAAATTGGATTAGAGCTACACTAATTGAGATATATGTGCTCAATTATTACAGAAGGGACCTTTGGTGAGCCCGTTTAGAGACCTCTACAGGTACAGGATATACACAGCTGAGAGGTACGTATTTATCTCTGTAGGTGCATATATGGCACTGCAATAAGCCCATTAGGTAATAGAAGCTTTTAGGATCGATTCTTCAAGGTGCTTTGTCAGACATAGGTTTTGTCCTGAGGAGACCCACACAATTTAATCTGTGGGTCTAAATGTCGGCACTGAAGTGGGGATTGTCCAATATGGAATAATTTTATATTCTTGAATCAGTAATTATACTGGACTGTATACTGAAGTTGTGGACACCCACATTGTATATATGAATCATATTTTTACAATTTCACCACTGCACATAAGTGCACCATGTGCACTTTTTGGATGAATAATAAATTATGAATAATGTAAATGATCAAGTTTGACATGTAATGTAACTTTATGGGTTATCACAATTAAGACCCACTAAACCATTTGTTCTATGAGTCCCACTAATAGACAGTAGGAAGGCCTTCAAAGTTACATGGATAGCCTACAACTCCAGCAGATTGAAGTGGAGCCATACCTCTATGCGCTGGAGACCAGACTCCTATGATCTCGACCTACCCCCGATTACCTCCACAGCCCAGAAGAGACATGTCCGGTACCATCGTCAGCTCTGAGTGGGGAAGGGAGATGGGTCTGCTGCTGGACCAATTGAGTTCAAGCAGCCACCACTTCATATCCCGAGTTGTGTCCTCCATGACCTGGACATCAGTCAGATTGCCTTGATGCCGGCCTCATTAGAACTTCAAGTTCCGTTGCAGAACCTGAATGTGCCACCTGGCACTGCTGACAAGGAGGAGGCAGGAGCCAAAGAGGCCAAGAAGCCTCAGAGATGCTCACACCGTAATCCAGGATTGAGCCTGAAATATCAGGATTACAATCCAAATGTCTTGGAGTCACTGAAGCAGATAGAAAGCCCTGAACTTCATAGTGTCCAGGATTGCTCCAATAAATGGCAGACTGCAAAGAACTGGATTTGAGCTCACTGATAGTGAACCCCAACGATGTTAAGAGGTTTACTGTTGTGCGAAGGTGGTCCACAGCTGACCGTCAACAGCCAGTTGTCAAGGGATGGGAATACAGGTATCCCTGACCTCTGAAGATGGGCTGTGACCACCGCCTTCACATTCATAAACACGAGGGGCACTGGTGAGGCCAAAAGAGAGCAGGGCAAACTGAAACAGCTCTTGGCCTACCTTGAACTGCAGAAAACGTAAGTGGGACAGCAAAACAGGTATAGGTAAGGTTTCTGGGTCTCACTTAATACCGATTATAACTCATAAAACACCACCAAAGGGATTATTTGTTTTCAGCAGAAAATTGAAAACACAAAATTTGCTAAACTTTTACTGCTTTGATGCTCTCTGGTGTCAAATGGTATTAAGTGCAGCACCTACCCCTAAGCTCTTTTCTGTGATGGATGCTGTTACTATGACCCACTACGGCCAGCGCAAGTCACTTACTATGGACAAATAACCATCTGCAATTGATCTTCACGATCTACTTCACTTCGGAGCCTGCCTCAACTTGTGTGGCTTTAGCTCACCACTGTTCACTGATTGTTGCTGCAAAGTGGTCAGCAGGTTCGTGGCTGAACTCTGAGTATTGCCTCAATCCAGGTTAAGTGGCAACACCTTGATGTCATCCTCCTTCACTGAGTCTTACACAGTTTTGCCTTTTCAAAGCACTGATATCGGATTTGTAGCAAAAAAATCACTGTGCACCCGGATGCCTCCAGAACCAATGCCCACCCATAAAACAATGCAACCAAAACTCCTCTTCCTGGATTTACTTTATGGTGGTCTGAAAAGCATGCCTATATTAGCCACATCCTCTCAAAGAGAAGGATCATGGGCCATATCATGAAGATCTTCAGTTACCCCACAAGGGCCCACAAGGGGTTCGTGCTCCGGGTTTGAGGCAATTGTGCCGCTTTTAGGACATACACTGGCTCAGAAAACCTACGTGTTTGTGAATCAGCTGCAGACTGCTCACCAGAAGAAGCTATCACTGTTCTGGGTTTCCTAGTGTTTGAGGCAGACAGCGCATTTTCAGGAGAGATAGGTGCAAAGACCTGTTTTGAGATTCCATACTCACATAGGATGCATTTATGACATAGCCCCAGGATCACCAAGTTTAACTTTAATTCCGCGCTTACCCCCTCGTGGTGGTTTGCTCGTGGCGCTGCATTGAAACTGGTTGTAAAAACGCTTTCTACCTTTTAAACTTAAGGAACCTTTTAATCTTGTATTTGAACTGTATTTTTAATCGCGCTCAGCGCTCCCTTACTTTTGCTACCCTTGGGGAACTTCCGCTTCATCTCCACGGTCTAGTGCTCGGGGACGGTCAGCTGCTGCACAGCAGGGCTGATTGGTGGGTGGGAGGAGTTAAACGCTTATTTGCAACGCTGGAGCAAGCGCGCAGGCAGAGAGAGACGCGCTTACCCCCTCGTGGTGGTTTGCTCGTGGCGCTGCATTGAAACTGGTAGTAAAAACGCTTTCTACCTTTTAAACTTAAGGAACCTTTTAATCTTGTATTTGAACTGTATTTTTAATTGCGCTCAGCGCTTCCTCACTTCCGCTACCCTTGGGGCACTTCCGCTTCATCTTCACGGTCTAGTGCTCGGGGACGGTCAGCTGCTGCACAGCAGGGCTGATTGGTGGGTGGGAGGAGTTAAGCGTTTATATGCAATGCTGGAGCAAGCACGCAGCGCGCGCACCGAAGGCGCGCCTAAGGCAAGCCCGTCTGCGCCCGTCCGGGGCCAGTCCCCCTGGTCCCCGCTACCCGTACTCTGCGGAGGAACTCCTGACCTTAGCTCAAGGTAGGGCGCCACTTGATAATAACGTAGCAGACGCCCTCAGGACTGAAGGTCTATTAAGGACACAAACGGTAGTAGGTAGCACAGGTCCGCTACCTTATCCATCCAGAACGTCCTGGCCCGCTAGCCCACTGGGACTACGGGTGGCTACCCTTAACACCCGCTCCCTACAGAAGCATATTCTCGAGGTTTTCTCGCTCCTCCAAGATGACTCCCTGGACATCCTAGGAGTCACAGAAACTTGGCTTGAAGATTCCTCAGCCCCGGACTTGGTAGCAGCCCTGCCCCCGAACTATACTGCCCTCTGGTATAACAGACCAGGCAGCACTAGAGGAGGTGGAGTTGCGATCCTGCATAACCAACAGCTAAAGACCGAGACCCTATGTGCAGAAAGCATCGAGGGGGCAGATGTTTTGGGAGCTAAGATCTGCTCCCAGACTACCTGCCTAATCATTCTGGTAGTCTATCGCCCCCCTCGAACGCCCCCCAAGTTTGTTGAGCTCTTTACCGAATTAGTCAATGATATCCGCTCCCGGTATCAATGTATCCTGGTGATGGGGGACTTCAATTTCCACTGGGATCAGATACCCAAAGATATCCAGGCCAAACAGTTGGAGGAGGCACTGGTCTCCCTGGAACTCAGACAACTGGTGAATGCCCCTACCCACGAGAAGGGCCACATGCTTGATTTAGTCTGGACGTCCCACCCATCAGCGAGCCTAATAGATATTAGTCCCTGCGCCTCCATTTAATCAGAGGCCTGTTTCCATCCACAAGACAAGCAGTCCGTCCCCCCCCCCCGGAGTGGAGAGTGCTGCGGGGATGGAATAAAATAAGAGAAGACGACCTGGTTAAAATTCTACATAAATCAGCCCCCCCAAGTCCAGCACAGGGAAACCTTGACCAAGAAAGTGCTTCCCTTTCCATGAGGCTGAAGAACACCATTGACATAGTAGCCCCTGCATGTAGGGAAAGAGTGAGGAACAAAGGCAAAGGGGTCCCTTGGTTCAACGAGACCCTAAGAAACAAGAAACAAACCTTACGCCAGTGCGAGAGAGCCTGGCATAAAGCCTATGACCCAGGTGCCCTGTCTAAATATAAAACAATGTTCACAGCTTATAAAAAAGCGATTATAACAAGGAAAGCAGAATACTATGAAGCTAGGATCCTGACCGCTGACAATACACAAAAAGAGACTTTTCGGATTTTAAAAGAGCTGAGGCAATCTCAGGAACGGAAGCCCCCCCACCGGCCCTGAAGATTGTAACAAGTTTCAGTCCTTCTTCTTAAAAAAGTCAAGGACCTGCTGACAGAGATCCTCCTTACTCCTACTGTCCACTGCCCCCTGGTATCTGCCCCTCTGCCACACGCCTACGACAAACCACTCACCGTCTTCCCAAAGCTCAACCATGACTCTCTGACCCTCCTAATGGGCCGGGTTAAGTCAGGGTCACCAGTAGACCCCTGTCCACCTAGGGTATTCGGTATGGCATTACCAGGGGTAGAGAGCGAGGTCCTCACCCTACTAAACGGTCTCTTGAATATGGCCACGTCCCTACAGATTTTCTGAAAAACCAGGGGCAGACGTGAAGAACCTTAAAAATTTTAGGCCAATTTCCCAGCTCCCTTTTCTGGCAAAAGTGCTGGAACAGCACGTGCTGAAATCCTTGTCACACCACATAGAAGTAAATCAGCTACTGCAAACTAATCAGGCAGGTTTTAGGGCCCACCATAGTACGGAAATGGTAATGCTGGCAGTAATGAACTCAGGGCCGATAACAAAAAGCCAAGTGCCCTGGTCCTGCTAGACCTGTCCGCGGCATTTGATACGGTCAATCATGACCAACTTTTGTCGTGGATCTCGGAGATGGGTATCCAGGAAACGGCTCTTAAATGGTTCACGTCCTTCCTAACTGACCGATCACAGAGAAAACAGTTGGCCGACCAGGTGTCTGACGCCAGCAAACTTGCGTGCGGGGTTCCACAGGGTTCGGAGTTGTCCCCCCCTCTTATTCAATGCCTACCTCCAGCCCTTGGTGGCCGCACTGACTCACATGGAGTGCCAGGTCTATAACTACGCGGACGACACCCAAATCATCATCCAGATAGACAACTCCCCTGCTGCCCACACACGAATGCAAAACATTTTAAAATATACAGTCAACTGGATGACTGCCAATTCCCTCAAAATTAATCCTGATAAAACCGAGGTACTGGCCATCACCACGGACACCAATCCCTGGAGCGACCTCTTTTGGCCACAAGAGCTTGGCACAAAGCCTAAGCCTGCCCAGGCCGTAAAAAGCCTGGGCATCAAAATCGATGCCAAGCTCTCCATGAACCACCAGGTATCGGCCGTAGTAGGATCATGTGTTGGTCTGTTAAGACAGTTACGGAAACTAGCTCCCCTTCATTCCTTCGCAACACTCAGAATGGCAGTATCGGCCATGATAGGGTCACGACTGGATTACGGAAACTCTGTACATTGGCCTTCCAGAAAAGTTGCTTGCCAAATTGCAGGTGATTATGAATGATGCCGCCAGACTGATCTTTAGACTTCCTAGGAGGGCCCACGCCACCCGCCTCCTACGTCAGCTGCACTGGCTCCCGGTCAGGCAGAGAACCAGGTTCAAGGGCCTCTGCATCGCGCACAAAGCCATTTATGGCCAGGCCCCAACCTACATTAAAGACCGTCTGGTAAGCTACACGCCCAGCAGGTCTCTCCGCTCCTCAGAGGCAGGCTTGCTGGCCTGTCCTCGCTTTAGCACTGCCTCCAAAGGAGGTAGAGCGTTCTCGACCTTAATTCCTCAACTGTGGAACAAGCTGCTGGCGAATCTTCGTAAGGAACCCGCCCTCCTCCCATTTAGGAAGAAGCTAAAAACACTCCTCTTTGTGGAAGCCTGGGGCACAACTTAACCAATCATAACCATACCATGTGCCACGGTAGGGCTCTCTCTCATAGCGCTTAGAGACCTGGTGGTGATTATGCGCTCTAGAGGTCACAATTACAATTACTTCCTCCATGTCAAAATGAAACTTTGAACTTACAGTGCTGAAACTCTGCTTCACAAGGAGCAACATTTCTTGTACAAATCCCTTTAAATGAATTTGAAGAGCTTGTAGCTTGTTAACCCCCCCTCCCCAAGATGGAAAATGCACTAGAACTGTGCACACTGTACAAAGCAGAAGGTACAGTGCTATGTGCATTTCCCACACATGTCCAAGATCGGGGCACCCACAAAAGAAAAAACAAGAAGAAAAAAATTGCATTGGTTTTAACTGTAAATTATGAGATATGCGTAATTTATCTAAGTGGTGGCCCTTTGACAAAGGTAATAGGTCTGCTTTATATATATTGATGTTTTGAACCTTTGACAAAGCCTTAGGCATTCCTTATTCAAAATGACTCCCTTTATATTGTGATGGCCAGGCCTTGTAGCCAATCCTAATGCCTATTTTCAGAGTGAGGATGGCCGCCTGCGAGCCGTTTGCATAGTGGGGTATGCTAAACGCCATGCTGCGCATGGCCAAAGGCTAAGCGTCCTGACGCTAACTCCATGCTGCATACGGCCAGATTTACAACTCAGCATGGATGGTACTAGCTAATCCTATACGTAAAAACTTGCTGTATAAATGGCAAAAGAGTTCGACCCTTTCCAGCTTGGCGTGGATGGCACTGTGCTAACCCTATGGTTAAAAATGTTGCTAGAAAAACAGACATTTGAGGTGAGAGAATTTAGAGTGTCGCTCGTGTTGTAGGGTGCCTTATATAGGAGCTACTCTCCACCTAAACTTGGGAACTACCCAGAGTTCTCTGCTTCATTTTTTAAAATGTATGCATCACTCTAACCCTGAAAAGGGTATTGTGTTGACATATTATATATATATATATAAAAATATATGTACATTTAAATATTACATTTAAATTGACTTTTTCACCTACCTATAACGTCCCTTGAACCTTTGTTATTTTTTCAGGGAATATATATATTCTTTCTCTGAAACAATATAGGTTCAAGGGACGTTATAGTTAGGTGAAAATGTCAGTTTAAATTAACCTGAATGAAATGCACCAATTACAGTCATCTCAAGTAACTATAATTCGTGGCCTAAAGCAACTATAACTCACGCCCCGGCATGCAGTTTTATCATTGATGTAATTTCAAATGTTGCAGTGATGTTCTCAATGATGTCATAGAATATTTCATGAGTGATGTAATATGTAAGGTAATAATCAGTGCATGGAAAGGGTGCAAGTTATTTTTACCATAGATCATGAGTTATAGTTACTTGAGATAACTATAACTTGGGAATTTCAGTGTTTTAATTCATTTAAAACAGTATGTTTTAACTGACATTTTCACCTTACTATAAAATTCTTTTAACCTTTGTTTTTTCTGTGAATCTAAGGTTTTTTTTAATGAAAAGTAAGATATTACCATACCTAACTATAAAGTCACTTAAAACTTTGTTTATTCAGTGTTTTTCTAGTTTTTTTAAAAACAAAGTAATATTTTATCACCATACATAACGTCCACCCCATGCCGAGTATGAGCTTCGGCTGCACGCAGCGTGTGCAGCTGTGGGTTGGGCGCAGAGACTGGTGCCCAAACCCATGCAGGTGCACAGGACTAAATATAAAGGGTGTCATTTTAAGTAAAGCAGACCTACTGACTTTGTTAAAAGGGTCAGAACACCAAAAATAACAAGTGGGCCTATTGGCTTTATGAAGGGTCACGATATCAAAATACATAAAGCACATGTATTGTCTTTGTCATAAAATCCTGAATAATTATAACAAAATATATATCTCATTAATTGACACAGTAAAATGTTTAATAAAAGTGACTGTCATGAAAACAAATTAAGAAAGTTTTATGAAACAAAAAGCATCAACATGTATTTGAGTCTTTTTTTCAAGCTACAAAGCGCAGCAGTATAACCAACCACATGGGAGCTTTGCACTCCAACTGAATAGCATTGAGCTCCAGCTAGGAGTGCATTAAATAAATATGGTGAGCTCTCCTGTTAAGGATTTAATGCCTCAGGAGTCTTACTGTTCTTTTAATGTTGTTGAGGGGCTGCTGCACTCCCTGCAGCCCCACACACAACATAAAAAAATGCTTGGTGGTACCCCCCTTTCACCTTCTAAGGAGACCACCAGGCTCCCAAAAATATGTTTAAAAAGCCCTTGCAGGACAATATGGGGAGCTCCTTGTAAGTAGCAGTGAATATTAAATGGTTGCGTCTGAATGCTCATTCGTTCATACACACACACACACACACATATATATATATATATATATGCAAAACTCCTCTCACCTTGGGTTAAGGTAAAGAAACGAGTCACTCCGGTCTGCAGTTATTAACGAAAATCAGGTTTATTCGGGCACTGATACACAACACGTTTCAACTCCTTCCGGAGTCTTGGTCACCAAGACTCCGGAAGGAGTTGAAACGCGTCGTGTATCAGTGCCCGAATAAACCTGATTTTCGTTAATAACTGCAGACCGGAGTGGCTCGTTTCTTTACCTTAACCCAAGGTGAGAGGATTTTTGCGTATGGTGGAGCGGTGGCGCCCGCACGACACGAGCCCCTACTCGCTTGGATGGGCGTTCTATGACGCCAGTCTGTGTTATATATATATATATATATATATATATATACCAGTGCCCACCCACGGCAGACATTTTTTTTTTTTAAAGTTGGGAGCAGCAGGGGGACAGTGTCTCCACAGGCACTGTAGGCTCCTCAGACAGCACCCAAACCAGGTGCTGGCGGGAGCCGACACCATTGCTTTGCTCCCGCCCGGGTGTGAGCATTGATCGGGCTCTGGGGGTTGGTGGTCCCAGAGCCAATCTATGTTTATTTTTATTCAATTGGTTTTTAATATGTCTGCAGTTGTAAGACAAATTAATAAATGTGTGATTTATAACTGCAGTATTTCCATTTTATCAACAATGTAATGAAAAAATTATTTATTTAACCGAATTAAAAGTGAAACCTAACGTGGTTACTAAAAATTAATTTGAATTTGCTTTTTGATATCTTTATTTGTTGTTTGATATATATGAATATAATATAAATATGTAACAATTTAAAATTTTACATTTATGATAAATATTAACAAATTCAAGATCATACAATACAATCAAAATATAACATTGTCTGCTGCACATGTTTGGGGGTGTTAATGAATAAGATGGGTATATACCACCATTTGTTTTGCCTGGAGAAGGCATCCATGTTAAAGTGCAAGGAGTTGGACAGCTGCTTAAGTGGTTAAACCTGAAGCTAAATCGTGGGTATATGATGTACATTTCTTAGAAAGCCAGAGTAGGATGAACTGAGAAAGGGGATAACAGCATGCCACCATAATCATAATATGCCTTCATTGACAGGTTGTTACTATTCAGATATCCCTGCACTTAATATGAATGCGAGGAAAGGAAGGGAAACCTGTTTTATCTAACTTTGAAAAACCAGAATGCAGTACCATATTTGCAAGTGATACCTAGAATAGGAAGTAGTCAAGCTAACTAAAACTACTACGCAACATGAAAGGATAGAGTAATGAGGTCCTTCTGCTCTGTGCCACACTCATAGCTAGAGATCCCAATAGGAGGGTGGTTATATTTTGATTTATCAACCATCGTAAACTTACAACACCAGCATCATACTAAATGAAAAATGTAATAGAAGTTTAGTATTGAAGAGTAATATTAGGAAATATAAGGGAAATTGGCAAGCCATACATAACACTCTTGTTAACAAGAGTTGCTCATACTGGTAATGCCACAGGAAAACCTTGCTGCATTCTTCTCCATAGATTGATTTGTAATGGTTGCCACCACACAAGAAATTGAGTTTTTATCATTAAAGGAATGAGAATATCCTCAAAAAGATCAATATTTAAACCCTCTGAGAAAAAGCTTTAAGAATGTAATTTTTCCTCAAAGGGTGAACAAAAACTGATGGGTTGCACTATGTGATGCAATTGCTAGTAAGTACTCAAAGAATTCTGGCCAACAAACAATGAAGGCATGTTAAAGCGCTGCACTGGGAAATACACTTCAAAAACATTTGGCAAATACAAAAAGGCCAAAGAGTTTGCCACCATTAGCTGCAAACCTAATAACATTTGAATCAAATTAATTCAGCACTCATATTAAAATCTAGATTGCCTAATAAAGAACTAAGTCTGGCCTGAATGCCAGAGGATCTACACAGTTACTAGATTTGCTTTGGCACCAGTTTCGTTGTAGGTTATTAACCTCTCCATTATAACCAAGAAAGACATGGTGCTCTGGAACCAACAACGTGCCCTATATTTAACATAAAGCAAAGACATATCTCAACATGCTATCACCCAATTTCACTACTAAATGGCCATATGAAAATATTTGGAAAACACATTCGGAGTTAAATGGATAACTGTGCTAGATACCATAGTTATTGTCCATTGTGAAAAAAGGGACTTCATGAAGAGGTAGGGGCAAGTGAATGCATTGATAAGCACTTAATGGCATCCATTATTTATCTGAATGAAATCAACAATGCTAGGAATGGCAGTAAGGGATAGCTAAGCAACTTTACCCAGATCCATTTCAATATCGATGGGAAATACATATTTATAGATGTTCATATAATTACTTTTTGCAGGGTTTAGTACTAAGTGTGGAAGATACGGTTCTTTTGGCCCATAAAGCAAACAGTCTGCAAACACTTTTTCTACAGAAAGAGACCTAAGTTAGAGCATAGAGAGAAAACCCTAAAATATTTTTTTTCTTATAAAAACGACTGATGTTTCAAGTTGGTACCTTTGTTGTAGCCTTTATGATATGGATCAGAAATTGCAAAAACGTGTTACACCTACCATGACTTTCAAAGTTGTAAAGTATACAGTGAGGACCTTCAATTAACTGAAAAGAATACTGTTGATTCTTATATTTTTGATAGTTTGTGATTACATCCAGTAGGACTATGACCAGAGTTGTAGTTAGTATTGATCGTGATAGGTCTGAACCTTCTATGAACTTCCAGCTATCAAGGACCTTCACAATAGCACAACATTTTGAAAGAAATCATTGTTTTTGTACTAAGGCAATAAGAAGTTAACAACCACAGGGCCCATTGGTGTAAATGAAGTTTGTTTCAGTAACTGCCCAAATCCAAATTGTAATGATGAGGGACAAGGGTATATTAGTTGATGTTTGTGAATAGTCCCAGGTTGAAAGTGTGAGACTGAATAGTAGAGGAATAGTGGGGAGGAGAAAACATGCATAGTGAAACTCCAAGGCAGTATTTGTATTTATGACTGTTGTGCAAGTTATACTTTCAAAACGCAGATTTCAGAACCAGAACAATGTATTGTAATTATGGATCTCAGACGAGGGGACTGTCAAAAACACACAACTTAGATCTTTAAAAATGGAAAAGAACTCAGAGAATCAGGTTTATTTAAGCAATGTTACGAAGCTTGTTCTTGGGCAGTGATGACTGGTGCTGAAATTGAAGGGGCAAATTAGGTAAACTTTTCAGGTGTCCCTTTTGTGCAATTCAGAACAGTGTAAAGCATAAGCAGAAGTGTGACTTGACGTACATGTGAATAATCAACTCAGACTACATGAATATTACACACATACAAACTCCAAGAGGGCCTACGAAACTGGGGCCTCAAAGGAACGGTCAGTGGAATGGCCATGGGAACGCAATGTAAATTTGATTACTACTTATAAAAAAGTAACTCTTTTGGCATTGACCAACATCTTGACATACATGCCCCACGCTTATCTGAGCACCCACAATCTAGTGCAAGGATTGAAAAAAGTGCATAAGTGCACGAGTTATGCTGGTTTTAACACAATGGGTGTGGGAAAGGGTAAAATTCTCTTATAGTGTATTTTCTGTTGGGAATGGAGGGAAACTCAGGAAGAAGAAAGAATTCGACAACTATTTACCATACACATGGGACACTATGCACATGTAAGGGTAGGAATATGGACTTATCTCATTGCCTGGAAAAACCTTCATGTACACAAATCCCAACGCAATATACCATAATAACCCAAAAATTGGAAGGTAAGCAAATATGTCAGCATAATTTATTCACTGTGTAGTTTTCACATGAAGTGTTCCTTAAAATGTCTTTGTAAACATTTCCCGGAAAAGACTGGCAGGCAGTGTGGGGCTTGTAGGCTTAAGACATTAGCTATCTTCTTACCATGTCTTCAGTCTTCTCTTAATTACAGAGCAAGATGTGGTTGCAGGGATGTAAAGACCACAGGTATGTGGGGTTTCCAAGCACATACCCATTCCATAAACATACCCATGTAGCTAACAAGAACTTTACAATTAATAATACTACAATTGAAATCACAATACGTGTTTACATGTCAAATAGTTTTTTTTATTACAGAGATCCCTCTTTTGGACATGCATGAAGATACAATTATAGAACATATCTATACAGTGCAGGTAACCAATCAAGACAGTTGTGCGACTAAGCAATTTCACAACATTTACCATCTCAAATATGTCACAAGACAGACCAGCACAGCATGGCTAACATGAAAGCGTTACAGCTAGTGCAAGTTCCTACATTTTCAATTAAGTAAAATGTTATGCAACTATTACGCCTATTAGTGGCACACTTGACCATAATTCCACTTGCATCGAGAATGTATAGCAAATGTGCACACCAAACAGCTTCAAATAAATCAATCGGATCAATACAAAGAACTGTAGTAACATATAATCCTTGAATTGATCGAAAAATGTGAAGGATAGGTAAAATGTTGACTGCCTTTCAGGAATGATCTTATTAGTAGTTGGAAAGCAGCATCCTCTGGTACTACGAAGTCCCATCTGCTCTGCTATTACGGAGTAAAAATATAACAACCATCTTTGCACCTGTGGGAATTGTCTACATTTTTCAATAGCATTACACACAGAGCAGAAGAGAAATCTGCACATTCCTTTTAACTAAAATCTGCAAAATTCAACATTCAAAAGCACATTCTTTGGAAAGAAAAAAAAAAAATTAACAGTTTTTGAGATGAAGTGACTACATTGTCCTTGTTATTTTGGCAAGACCGTGGAATTGTGATTTTTCTATTATAAAAATGAAAACATGAAATACAAAATCTTTGTAAGAGGTATTCTGCAAAAAATCCAAAATGCAGGAAACTCGAACACTTCTAAGTATGTTGTGGCTTTAACAGGACTGGCAGGGAAACACATTTTCTTTCATGTAACAAATTTAAGAAGTGTTGGTGCACTACCGTACAACTTTCTGTGCATTAGTTGTTTTTACTGAATACATAAAAAACAGCTCAGTCCATGAATGCCCCTTCATATCAAAGACAGAGACGGGCCACCAATAAAAACTACACCTATCGTTTCGAATATCACATTTGAGACTGTCTTCAAGCTAAGGGATCTAAATGTCTAAATGTCACCATCACGTCTTTGTCACGAAAATTGCGATAAAAGCCACAACAAAAAAATCTTTCATTTCGAAATAAACATTAGGATTCTGATAATAACCCTTGCCTTTCCTACTCCTTTGCTACCATTTTTAGTCTTCTATATTGATGTGGTGCGCACAGAAATATCCTCCCTCTTGGCTTCAGTGGGGTTCTCTCGTTTTCTATTTGTGTGACTTTCAAATTCAGATTTTGTATCAGAGTCGCTAAGGAATAGTTTATCACTAGCTCTGCTTATGTTAACATTAGTACTACAATTAGCCCATATTACAATGGTTAGCATAAATTAAGACTTTGAGACCCATGTGTATTCAAGCTCATATCGTTGCACTCTCATCTGTGTTCATAATGTTGTCTGCACATTATATAGTGTTTTGCAGTTTATGTGTACTAAATAAATACAAATTCACAAAATAAATATTGGCTCAATGGAAACTAACGTGATACTTCTACATTTTTGTTCATACTCCGAGTTAAAAGAAAAAAAAAGCAGGTGTACAACAAATAATAATTAAGAAAATGGGTTTCCGAAAATAGTAAAACATCTTTTTTCGCAAAGTGCATACAAAACAAACATTTGGATGTGGTACCAAGAAGGAGCAAAACATTAGCCATTGTGCATCCGTAACAATCACCGTCATAATAAATGGGACTTTAAAGTCTACCCCATAGCCACTAAAGAGGATTTACACAAAGTCCAGCTCATGCAGTTGGCAGCAAATCCCAAAGGCAAAACAGTCATGAGTGGGTACTTTGTGTGTAGTTTCTTTCCTGTCTGAGATATGGCAGTCTTAGACCAGTCTCTGGGCTTGGCACAACATACAGACATATAGGTACTATTAATTTAAAATGAAAGTAATGGCACATTGTATAAAGAAAATAATGTGGTAAAAATTAAGTAGAAAAAAAACACAGGGACATATTAAATCCCATCAGTCAATATGGCAAAAATCTGCTCGAATATGGAAAGCCACACTGTTGTGGACTTTCCCTGAATGACTGAAAGAAGAGACAGAAGGTGTGAACTAGTGGGGTACAAGCATTTAGATATTGAAGGGCTTTCTTATTTAGCAAAGATCCCTCTACTGTAAAAGGACCCCATTATGGTATTTTCTCCAGGCCATCAGGAAGGTATCTGTCAGCAGAGGTTCCCCACCTCAGATGGAGAATATGAAGTTGCCCAGGAAAGCTGTGCAGTTATTTGCTTAGTAGTACAAGGACACTGCTGTTTTCATTGAAATGTCTCACCGTGATCCAATTTTTTATACCATATGTTTGGCAAGCAGTCTTGGATATGTCACACGTGAATGCATTAAAATATATGCAATTACTAGATGGCAGAATTTTGTGCTATAATGTCATCAGCCTCCAGACAAGCTTTGTCTTGTAATCCTCCAAGACCTTCATTGACACCAGACACCATAAGAACACTCATTACCAATAGTTCCTGTGATCATTGTCATGAAATTAACTCTGGATTCATGAAGGGATGCATTTCGAACAGCTAGTGAAAACAGATTTAGAGGCAGACCGGGCCTGTAAAGCCTATGCCACAGACGCTTTCAGCAACTAGTCATTCAGACAAGTTGGTTGTGTACATCTGGATTAAAGAGAGCAGTACCACCACTGCCAGGCATTTGGTGAGAAGATATGAAGTTGAATAAAAGAACCTTGTATAAGTAACCTAATTGCCTATTGTCAACCTTAGAAAAAAGATGCACGTTGTTCTTGTTTAGCTAGTGTTGTCGTATGATTTCCCTGCAGCAAGGAGTCACCATTGGGCAGCACACTTTCTTCAAGAATTTGTTTACCTTTTTAGATCCATTAAGGATCCTATTCCTGGTATTGTTCCCCTAACCCGGTCATCGCTGATGCAGATTCCTTCCTACAGCTCTGTCATCAACAGTAGGGCTATTTTCCCTTTGCAAGGAGGCTGGCGACCTCTTCTAATATACTGTGCGTGTAAGATCAAAACAAAATAATCATAATTAAAAGAATGCCTGGAATTGCCTTTAAGATATTTACTCAAAAAAGTAATTTAATACTCACCTGCTGAAAGTGGATTCTTCCCAGTGTGGGAAGTAATCACTCTTTCACCCTACATCCTTGTTTGAATTTAGGAGTGGGTGCTTCAGGGTCCTGGGAAAAGACATTATATATGCACCACCAATTGAAGTGGCACTACATTTTGGAACAATTTCTGTGAATGCTGCAATTCAAGGATTTAAACCCACTCTGAACTGTGGCAAACATAGGATATCATCTGACTAAAGTAGCTTTGGGAACCAAAGACACTCTACAATATTATGCGTGTATCCAGTACTTCCTATGGGCTACAGGTTTTAGTATTCACAGACTAAGTGCCTGATTTAGAGTTCGGTGGGCGAGTTACTCCGTCACAAATGTGACAGATTCCGTCTGCCGTATTACAAGTCCATTATAACCAATGGTACTTACAATAAGGCTGACAGGATATCTGTTACATTTGTGACACAGTAACCTATATGCCGAGCTCTAAATCAGGCTGTAAGTCAAGCACAAAGCCATAGCAAAGCACCCCCAAGGGACATCACTCTTACAGCCAAGTTTTTTACATGAGCGCACTTCACAAAAAATACCATGGTTAGGCTTTTTCTGGTCCTCCTACAGCAATGTTCCAGGCAACAACCATTGTATATTAGAAATTAACTGAATCAGTTTGCACACTGGAGCATATCAAGCTAGCCTAAGAGAAATGCCACATTCGATGTTCTCGAAAATCTTTGCTCCCAAACGGCAAACCCTTCGTTATAAAGTGATATGTTATTTTGCTACCACTATGAATGAGGATTTTAAAGCAATACCAGCTTGAGGGCACCAGGCGTTTAACTCTACCCATCACCAAAATCAGCAAAGAGAGTGTTGGGAGCCTGGTATTTCTTTTCTTAATCAGTGAGAGAATTCTTAGAGGTTATACTGGAATAAAGAACACTAACAATATAGCATTATAGATGATGGGGTCTTCTGCACCAAAATAAAATGATTTCAGTACCTGAGTTCTTTGCAGAAGGATATTCAATTCCTTAGCCACGCTCTGCATGTAATCAGTAAGAAGCCAGGTTGCCAGAGAGAACATTTTAGACGGACAGTCAACCTCTGTGAGAATGCCCACAGTCACCATCAACACCATATCCTTCATCCAGATACCTAGATCTGTAGGTGAATGCCATCTCATCATCTATTTTATCAACATTGTCTGCTGGCCACTCAGAAATGTGGTGAAAGTACTGTTTCTTTCTAGATTTAAAAAAAAGTAGTTACGTTGACACTATTGTCCTCCAATGACGCAAACTATCTTTGTCCAATTATAAACCTTGACAAATGTCTCTTCGACATTGTCATTTAACTTGAAACGGTCCCAGCAGAAAAAGTGGGTGCAGAAATGGCTCTTTAGGTTCCTGACTCATCAAAGATGAGCCGGATTACAGTCAGGAGAGGGAAAGCCAACCCACAGAGCAATTGTTCGTGAGAATTATCAGGAAAAGCACAGTCCTTTCTAGCAACTTAAGAGCTGGGAAATCTCAACCACACTAGAAAACCTGCTGACATCCGAGAATTTATTCCTCTGCCATAGGTATTCCATGGGGCAAGAACGCTTCTCTCAAAGTCTAGCTGGTACGGCCATCCTCCATTCTCTGAAAGCTGTAGTCTTTAACTTGATACAATGCCAGCAGGAAGAAAGGTCTCAGTACAAATGACAGGTAAAACATACATCTAAAGCCCACCTAGATCTGCCTACATATGATCATGCTGAATGCATACATTATATGGAGGAGCCACTGCTTCGAATAATCAAGATAAAAGACCTATACACTTTATCTAAGGAATAGAAGATAAACACTCCCCGATAAGAGAAGCAATGAGAGGACCTAGCTTTGAAGCGGGGAAGAACTGAACTACAATGTCCATCATGGTGTTGCTAAATATACAGACACAGAGTCCAATTTTCTTTTTGTTCTCTAAAATTAATTAAATAAAAGAAACTTTTTGACTTAAAAAATGTTCTGGGGTTCTGCATGGCAGCAGGAAAACAATTAAAAAGTTATAAATCTTAGAAGGGTCCCTTGCTGAAAAAGATTTTTTACTTTGACATACAAGGTCATACATCGATTATCAGCACACCTTCCAGCCATTCCGACATCTTGGTCTTTCCAAATTATGTTTGAGAAGAAGACTTGGCAGAAAATACAGACTGCACAGGCAGTAGTTAAGGCTTAGGTTTGGCATTTCCTATCGTTCAGGCAAACATGCATTTATTTAAACTACAACTCATCATTTCTGTGGCATGAATGGGAGTCACGACCGGCACATAGATTTTCTTTTACCAACAAGCAGCATTAGATTATTAAAAGCCATGACAAATACATTTCAAAGTCAACAAGTTAAAACGTCATCAGCACATCCCTTTCTTGAACACTGGTGTAAAAGGGTCTCCCGAAGATGAAGGAGTGGAGGCCTGGTTTGATCTTCTCGGCGAAAGCCATAATGATATTTAGATCACCTTCTGCTGTCAGGTCGAGGTCTACTTTCAAATTACGCAGGGACTTGAAAGGTTTCTTTCCTTTTTGTCTGTGGTAAGGAAAAATACAAACGCATCTTAGAACAACTTTAAGATCATTTGACAAAGTTTCACACTTAGCACATTTTACACTTACGTGTCATCTTCTATGTATTTAAGCAGCGTTAAGGCTTTCCTGTGAAGAACTAAGAGAAACTGTGCCAGGAATACGTTCCTAAGAGATAAGCCAGGCTTTAATAGAAATATCTGTGGAAACAATCACAGCCAAGACATTTATATAAGAATAGTATCATCATATAAGTCATAGAAGACAACACACATGGAAGACACCTAAATACATTGTAGGCTGCTTGCAGTGACAAATATTCAGATACGGCCTATAGGTTTCAAAACGTGAAATGGTCTACTTTGGCAGAAAAATGGAGGAATCACACTCACATGAGAAACCAAAGAATAAGGCATTTACGTGTGGAAATTCTCTTTCTGGTGGATATTCTATGCATCTGCAGATTCCTCACCCTTGAATACTCCAAACACCAGGCTGGACCTGTGCCAGCAGATGTAGACATTGGCTTCCATGGTGGAACTTTCTCACACTGATATGGCAATGAACAGCTGCACATAGGTGCCTACACGCATATTAGTTATTCCCCTGTTTTCCATGCCCTCAGCTGCTGAGCGTGGCTGACGAGATTGATGTGATAATATGAAGAGAGCAAATCTGACTTGGTACCTTTTCAGAAACGTAATTCCACTCCACACAATGTGGAGATGGGCATGGGGAAAGAATCTGAAGGTAGATAGAGTATTCATCACTGAAGGAAAGTAACTTACTCCACTGAAGGTTACTTCTACCCACAGATTCTTTACCTTTTGAATCCGTACCAAAGCAGTACCGATGTGTCTGAGGAGTGGACTCACTCCCTGTGGCCCGGAGAGTTGAGACAGTAGTGCCTGGTGAAACAATGGATGGAAAACCATTTAGTAGCTCTGTAGATATCCAAGACAGAACATCAGAGCTAGGACATTAGTTGCAGTCTTTGCCATAGTGGAAGGAGCCCTGAAGCCCTGAGGAGGTTCCTCTTTGGCCAAGGCATAACAGAGTTTGATGCAGAGGCAGTCCATTTGGATAAGGTTTGCTTCTAGACCACCTTTCCCTTCTTAGTACCAGCAAAAAACACAAAATGAACGGATGATCATCAAAGATACTCCCCAGTCCTACCAATCTAGAAACTAAGAGCATGCTGTGCTGTTAGTCCAACTGGAGTAATTTCTCCTCCACTTGAGATGGATCTGAAGGAACAAAGAACGTGAAAGAGCCCCACATGAAAAGATGACACCACTTTCGGAAAAAAAGGATGTACATGTTTAAAGAATAAGTTTTTCAGGAAAGAAGGTTGTAAACAGAGGGTAAACTGACAAAGGCTGAAGCTCCCTTATGCATCATACAGAAGTGACTACAATAAGGAGCAAAGTTTTGAGAGTAAGATGCTGCAGGGTGCAGCAATGGAGTTGTACAAAGAGCGCACACTTGAGAAAGGTCAACACCAGATTGAGGAACCACTGTGGCATGATAAAAGGAGCATATGGAAACATATGAGAAAGCCCTTAAAAGAAACTCATCACAAATGGTAATTTGATCTTGGAGATCTGGGTGACGAAAAAAGGCTGAAGGGGCTGGGAAAATAACTTTACACCTTGTGGGGACGAAAACAAAACAAACAACTGAACATCAGACAACTTTTCCTGTAAAGAGTTTACATGGTTCTACCCACACCAGGAGACAAATCGAGATCAATGACCTGCACATATCGACCTAATGGAAGGGTTACAAGATAGCAGAATGACATGCACCACTTCCACTGGAAGATCAAAGCTGCTCAGCTGATTCCGCTCAGTCACCATGCATGAAGGTGTACGTTGTGCATGTTTGGATCAAGAACCCTGCTCTGTTGCCGGGACAAAAGATTTTCCCAAAGGGGGAACTGAAGAGGAGGGCAAATGCTCAGGGTTCCAGACCCTCCAAGGACAATCTCGGGCCACCAGAATGACTGTGCTGGTCCTGTCTGACTTTCCTTAGAACGTTTTAACCAATTGCAATTTATATATTTATATTTTGGGTGGTGTTAAAAGATAGTGGAGAGTCCTAAAAGACAGACATATATGCAGACTTTGTAAAAAGGCTACTGAATGCTTAAAACATTTAATATTTTAGTGTACAGAGTTAGTATAAATTACGGGTAGTTATCTAACATGCAGCACCCTGATCTACCACACAGTCTGCTTTACTCTTTTTTCCAGAGTCTTCTACATTGAATAGTAACACCTTACGTCATGATAGTGGGTTACTTATGCTCTATTGATCATCTGTCAGGTTCACAGCTTGGCGCTTTGGATTACAAAACCAAAAGGATGAGAACACAGTGGTTCTAGCAATTTGCAGAATGAAACATTCTTTAAAATTAACCACAACGTTAATCATCTTCTAACTTTGTACCCAAGAGCCAATTTCTTGACATAACAACTGAACAGGTTACTTTCCTTCTGTAATGCTCTTTCTGGTGGATATCCTATCTAACTGCAGATTGTTCACCTTGCGAGTATCCCCAGGTGCCAGACTGGATCTGGAAACTCAAAAAGCAGTGCTCCTGCGTGCCACTAGGTGGTTCCGTGTGGCTCCGCATCAACCTTGTTCCACTCTGGAAGAGACAAATGGAGCCGCCTGTAAGCATCACCAATGCACGCTGACATCCATTTCTTTTGGAAGCTTGTCTGCGCCCTCAGACGAGGAGCCCATCAGCAGATTCCAAAGACCAGTGTGGAGATTCCTAATTGGAACCGTTTTAGATGGAAAGGAGACCATTCCACAGAACGAGGAGGTGAAAGAGGGGGGAGGAATCTTGGGTTAGATAGAATATGCACCAGGAAGGCAAGTAACTGTTCTGATGGAGACTACTAACAGCAGATTCCTCATCTCATGAGCAGGTACCAAACCATTACCTCCCAAGGTGGTGGGGCTGTGGAATCACTCAGATCAAAAAGTCCTGGAGAATCGAACTGGCAAAATTGCCCATCCCAACAGACTGGATTGTCAGGGCAATAGTGGTTCGTGAGCGTGTGCACTGGATGGAATGCTTGATTTAATCTCAGCCACTGGTAATTACTCGAGGCTGCATCCCGTTCCACCTGACTGGGATGTGACCATGAGTAATTACCAGTGGCCGAGATTAATTCAAGGATCCCATCTATCACTTTTTTGTATATTACAGAGCTGAGCCTAACAGATATCCAGGACAGGCACTCCACGTGCCAACGCAATGGTAACAGCCTTAGTGGTGGAATGAGCCCTCAGACCTTTCGGAGGCTGCTTCTTAGCCAATGAGTAACAGATCCTAGTACAGATGACTATCCATTGTAAAATGGTCTGCTTCTGCACTGCCTTGCCCATCTTTGGTTCGGGGATCCCACAAAGAGCTAATCATCCACCTGAAGTTCCTTGGTATGATCGAAGTAAAACCACTGCGTTATTTTGGGGTCTTAGAAATGGAGTCTCTCCTCCTCTTAATAAGGCTAAGGCAGAGCAAAGAAGGTCAGAAGTGTGATAGCTTGTCTGACATGAAAAGGCATCACTCTCGGCGGAAGGAATGAAGTCGGAGTTCTTAGTTTGTCTGAAAAAAAGGTGGTATAATGTGGCCGGACCAAGAGGACATGAAGCTCACTCATGTGATGTGCTGGTGTTATCACAACCAGAAAGACTGTTTTCTAGGTCACAAAGCATAATGGACAACTGTGCATTAGTTTCAAAGGGGTACACATTAGAAACTTAGAACAAAATCTAAGTCCTATTACGACATCACAGAGGGCATTGGCGGGGACATATGTTGCAAACCTTTAAGAAATCACAACAGGTGATTACGGAGGTACAGCAGAATTAAAAAAAGCAGAGAGGGCCAACAAATAACCTTTAAGAGTGTCCACTGATAGTAATTTCTAGCTAAAGATAAAACTAGCAACAAGAAATCCAACAGTTTGGCTTTCCCCAGCGCTCATGGTACACCGATTGAGTGGAAGGAGACCTGGCTGCCAAGATCACATCAATTACTTCGGAAGGGAGATGAAAGGAGATCAATCCAGCCATGCAGTTGCAGGTTGCGCAGACCCGGTTGCGAGACCCTGCCCTGCTGCTTTGACAGGATATCTTCCTGAAGCAGTAGCCTAATCGAAGGACAAATGCTCAAGCCTAGAAGTTCTGATTACATCACTCTCCAGGCCCAATCCAGAGCCACTAAGATGACCTGATCCAATTCAGAACTCGGGGCAGGAAAGGTAGTAGTGGGAGGCCACACAGGAGTCCCTAGTTCCACTCTAAATGGAATGCGTCTCTGAGAGAGAGCTATCTTGGGATCTCCAATGCACAAAATTGTTGACACTGCGTGTTCCTGGCAGTGTGAAAAGATTGAGCCAGGGCTCTTCCCATTGCCCAGTACCACCTATTGGGGCAGCTGCCATTCGTGATATGCTAGGTGCCGCCAGCTTAGTTTGTCCACCCTGGCGATCAAAGATCCTGCCAGTTGGTTCACGACCATGGCAAAGTCCTGATGAATTAGCCATCTCCAGAGAAGTAAAGCCTCTTGGCAAAGGATGCATGACCCCAACCCACTTTGCTTGCTGCATGACCACATGGCGGTGTTGTTGTCCATGAGAACTCGCATTAGCATCCTTTTGATGGTGGTCAGGAAGGCCTTTAAAGCCAAATGAATGGTCTACAACTCTAGCAAATGATTGTGAAGATGGGCTCTCTGCCAGAGACCAGAGTACTCTGAGCTCCACCTCTTCCAGATGGTCTCATAAACCCAGTAGTGGCACGTCCATCACCACCTTCTGCTCTGGGTGGGGTAGGGAGAGCAGTCTGCGGCTGGAGCGATTGTAGTCAAGCAGCCACCACTGCAGATCTTTTGCAGTCTCCTCCAAAACCTGGATGGGATCAGATATTGAGCCCACTGCAGAGCTTGCATGTGCCATCTGGCATGGTCCACAAGCAGGATACAAGAAGCCAGTAGACTAAAAAGCCTCAGAACTATCCTCATTGAGACCCAGGACTGCGGCTGAAACATAAGGATCATAGCCTGAAGGTCCTGGACTCGTCAATCTGGAGGCAAGGCCCGAAAACGCACCATATCCAGGATGGCTTTGATGAAAGGAAACCTCTTCGTAGGAGTCAGGAGTGACTTCAGTAGGTTCACTGAAAACCCCAGCGATGTAAGGTGGCTCGCTGTTGTCTAGAGATTGCACATGACTGACTGTGGCTAGCCCGCTTTCAACAGCCAGTCATTGAGGTAGGGGAAGAAAGGTACTCCTGACCTCCAAAGAGGGACAGCAACCACAGCCATCACTTTTAAGAACACACAAGGGGCACTGGTGAAGACAAAAAGGGAATACGGCAAACTGAAAGTGCTTGTGTCCCACCTTGAACTGCAGGCATCGCTTGTGGAACTGAAAGACAGGAGTATCAAAATAGGCATCCTGCAGGCCCAATACCACCATCCAGATTTTGGCACCAAACCCAGACCCAAATGCAGACTGTGTAGAGGATGGATCCGCTGTCAGTAACTCAACTGGAGGCTCCTGAGGATCCTTGAGGCCTGAAGGGAGCGGGAAGTGTACCGAACGTGCACAGCATGACCTTCCTAAAGGCTTCGATATGCTCTTCATCGCTGACTCAAATTGCAATCGGCTCCTCAATGGAATGGGAGCGAGACCTGGAGGCATGGTGACACCCTCGCGCCTTCTCTGGGCATTGAGTGTGGAGGGAAGGGGCTGAGTTTCGCTTGGACTTCTGGTGCTTTGTTTTGGGCTTACTCGAAGACTTCGACTGCGCTGAAGATATACTGCAGCAACAACATCAGGAGTGGGTCTGCACTCTTGAATTTGACCAGGAACGAGACCCGACGGGGGTCTTGAGGTATTTTGCCATGTAGAGCTCCACTTCACATTCTCGGATTGCTTTCAAATTCATCTGGGTGGAGTTGTCACAGGCCTTGGAGTGGTGCGTCACACCCAAACACCAGATGCACACCTTGTGGGGATCTGTCACAGACATCTGTTTGCAATAGTCCCTACATGGGTTAAACCCCGTAGTCTTAGGAAGAGACCTGTTCACTTGCACAATGAACTAATTTATGAATTCTTTTTTTTTTTTAGGGAAAATCTCTTCAAGGTATGAAGAAAAGGAGCGGAGCTCCAGATTTGTATCTGAAGGCACAGAAAGAAAGGAACTGACGTCAGGGTGCATACTTGTATATGGCTCCATTCGTCACTTCAGGAGTGGAACAAAGTCAGTGCAGAGCTGCACAGCATCACCTACCGGCACAAAGTAGCACTGGTTTTTGAGTTTTCAAATCCGGTTTGGCACCTGTGGATATTTACAAGGTGAGGAATCTGCGGTTAGAAGTACCCATCAGAGCAACAGTTTTTCCAAAGTGTTACTAAGCCACGAAATAAAAAACGTACATTCACTGACGAGACGTTTCAGCTCCCACCATCCCTGTGATCATATGCTAAACTTCACACCTGTAACACTTCACCTTTTCACATGGTTACCAACGAAGAAGTCCTGCTTGGTGTCAACCAAAAGAAGAAGCCCAGAATTAAGGAATACACATTTTGAGGTCGACAAGAAACAACCATTTCTCATCCTCTTCAAATTTCTACAATTTAACATTTAGACCACTGGGATCTCCTAGAATAATGATGGAAGGAGTTTCAGATTCTAATATTTGCTAGATAAAATATTTACTATCAGAAAAACAAGCCTGCATCCCCATTCATGGGTGCACGTACATCGTCACTGACCACAATGTACAGTGGAAGCAATGAGTGGCTTGCATGCCTTCATACTCCAGGAATGCATCGGCTTCTGTTGTTAAGCAGGCAGCACGGAGCATTTTGGTAGCTACTCCAGCAACATAAGCTGACTTAATATCTTTGGAAAGATTTAATGCTGGGTAAAAAAAGGGTTAATTGCGGCTAAATTCCTTGACTTGCTGGACTTGATGGATTGTTAGAGCAAATTTAACCTCCTTACCGATGTAGAAAAATCACAAAACAAGATCACCTCTCTATTACCCATTAAAGATAAAGTTAAACGTGGGGATTATTTGGGAAAGAAATGTGCTTTGATGACTGCAAGGGCAATTAATATTCATATCGTGGCCACAAGTGATATAGTTTCTTAAGAAGTTTTGGATTGACTTTTAATTATGGAGACATGGCTTAAAGAAACATCATGTCCATTCTTGCTGCCTGCAATCCAGCATAATTATAAAATATTTTGAGCAGAGATGACAAAGGAAGCGGAGGATTTGCAATTATTTATAGGCGCAGTTTAGCATTACATCAAATACACACCAACTGACTAGGCTTGAACAACTTAAATTCTCCCTATCACCAATAGAAACTACACTGGGGTCCCTGATATACTGTCCATTGAAGGGTAAAGATTGCTAAGCTGGTGAAGTACAGGACATCATAATACCACATATACATATATGATGTAAGCTTTGAGAGATATTAATCTTAGATTTGAGGATACTAAGGATAAACAGGAAAAATGTTTATGGACTTCTCTTAAGGCACCCGCTTTTGCGAAACACATATGGAAGCTCATGCATAATTTAGGACACACCTTGGATTGATTATCATCATATAACACTAATGTGTGGGGCAGATCACAATCTGGGCGGGCTATAAGGTGATTTTCTGCAGGAATCACTCAAATCAATTATCAAATAATCAGGAGGCTACAACATGAGTCACATACAGAGTTCTTAGAAATTTGACACCAGACAGGATGAAAGAGCATCTTAATAGAGAACCCTTTCGATGTGAATGCAACTCCGAATACCTCGAGACTGCTAACACAGTATAAACATTTTCTCACAATATTTTCTCATGGCAAGCATGTTCTGGAATATAGTTAGTTGCATCAACAATTAAGAGAAAGACTGGTAAATGGTTTTTAGTAGACTTACATGCTTTAAAGAGAGCACATATCGATTCAGATGAGACTGAGAATTTCATGTTTATTAAGAAGAAATTAATAAGGAAGGAATAGGAAAGCAAGGCAGCAGGCTAATAGTATGTTTTTTAGAAAAGATCCAGCTATTCTTCACAGGGTTTTTTTTAAAATGCACAAACATGTTGCAAACCCAGTCGCTGAGAGAAAGGAATTTTCCAATTGGTGATCGGTGTTTTACAACAAATTCTTAGTCACGAGGTAGGGCAGTACTAGCTGCCCTAAAACAATGAATGAATAATGCTACTATCTAGGGACTGAAATCATCTATCTGTGTAGGAGACCCCCGTCAATACAGCATCATCAAGCTGTGCAGCCAAGAGCTATTTTGCTTCCAGCTGGAATTTGCCAATGTGTAGCTAAAACTAGAATTATACCACCTAAACTAAAGATAATTCAGGATTATATTTCTTGTAACTTAAAAAAACCCTGCCTGGGCTTGCAAGACTCTAAAAACTATTGCCCAATTTTCAATACAGCCTTTGTACTGGAGATACTGAAAAAAGCCAGTCCCATTCATTTACAGGCTTTCCTTGAATAAAAAGACCGAGCAAGCAACAGATATATATACGGCACTGCATGAGGCGCAGAACAGCATTTTCTGTGTAACCACCTAACTCCATGGCATCATGGACACTGTTTTAAGTTCTGGTCTTTCATGTGGCAACGTTATGAATTCTGCTTGTTGCTGCCATGATTTGTTAGGTCGAAGCCTACCAGATAGTGCAACTGTCTAGTCTGCTAACGGCATCTTGGGCACATTCGGAAAGCTTCCCTGGGAATACATTTTGCCCATTGCTTACCATTGGCTTTGTGGTTTGTAACTCACATTTGCTTGCTTTCTAGTTCAGCTGTTCAGCTTGAGTTTGTCCCTTCCGTTGCCCAAACCCGATCTACTATATTCTTTTCACCAGGACTGGATTTCTGTAAATAGTCCTTTAAATCTTGTTCTCATCTTGACACATTTGCTGTGCTTTCAAAGGCAGAGGTCAAATGTCAGCTCTGTTTTCCAGGGAGATTGGTGTTTATTTTTCTTTCTCGGACTTCAAAGTGAGAGGATTTATGTGACAATCTGGCTACTGGGGTTGTACGCAAGGATGACTGTACCATGTAATTGTTTTTTTCTAGTACACAACAAAATTTACATGTCAATAAGTGAACTGTGAGATATTTCACAATATATTGCATTTAGAAAACCAGAAAGGAAGCACATTTGTTTGGTAATTCTGAAGTGTGGTGGAAACAAATATTTTAATACGATCAAAACAAATCAATACATTAGGTGAGGGCAATTCAACACATTATCATTTGTGCACTGTACACTTTTATCAATAAAACTGTATGTCTGTGCAAATGTAATGGTCATTTCAATTGAAGATGTGTTGTCTTTAATGGCAGTGCGCTACCAAACCATGCATACTCCACTTTACCCCACTCCACTCTGCACCACTCCACACTATGCCACTCCACTCCACACTCTCACTGTGCTCTACTCTGCACCACTCCACTCCTCTCTACTCTATGACAATGCACTCTACCCCACACTACTCTACTATGCATCACTGCACTATACACCACTCCACGCCACTTTACTCTACAACACTGCACTCTATGCGACAGCACTCTATCCCAATGCACTCTACTCTGTACCACTCCACTCTATGCCAGTGCACTCTATGCCAATTCACCCTACGCCACTTTATTCTACTCTGTACTCTAAGCCACTGTACTCTACCGCTCACCACTCCACTCTGAAACAATCTACTCTACTCCCCTTCACTCAGAGCCACTCCACTCAGCACCACTGCACCCTACGCCAATGCACTTTACACCACTTTACTCATAACCAATGCACTCTGCGCCACTGGACTCCACTCCAGTGTACACTATGCTACACTACTATACACCACTGCACTCTACTGTGCACCACTCTACTCTACTGCACTCAACGCAAATGCCACTACACTACATTGCTCCACTCTACGCCAATCCACTCTAATCTACTCTGTACCACTGCACTCTACCCTACGCCACTCCACGCCACTCTAGTTTATGCCACTGCAGTCAACGCCAATACACTCTACACCACTTTACTCAAAACCAATACAATCCACGCCACTGCACTATATGCCAATCTACTCTACACCATTTCACTCTATCTCACTTTACTCTGCACCACTCTACGCCACTGCTCTCCACACCAATGCACTCTATGTCAACTGAACTACACACCACTGAACTCTACACCACTCTACTCTGCACCACTCTACTATGCGCCACTGTACTCTTTTCTGCATCACTCAACAAAACTCTACTGCACTCTATGCAAATTCACTCTATGCCCCTACTCTCTACATCACTACACTCCATGCCACTCTAATCTACTGTGCACCACTGCACTCTACGCCACTTCACTCTACACTACTTCACTCTACACTGCACCACTCTACTCTATGCCAGTGCACTCTACCCCACTCTACTATGCACCACTGCACTCTACACCACTCCACTCTATGGCACTCTACTTTGCAACACTGCACTCTGCACCACTACACTCTATTCTGAATCACTCCCCTCTATCCTGCACCATTCCACTCCTTGCCACGGCACTATGCTCTGAAACAATCTACTCTATGTCACTGCACGCTACACCACTCTATTCTACTCTGCACCACTCTACTCTGCGCTACTGCATTCTACAACACTGTACTCTGCAAGAATGCACTCTCCGCCACTGAACTCAACACCACTCTACTCTGCACCACTGCATGCTATGCCACTCTATTCTACTGTGCACCACTGTACTCTACCCCACTGCTCTGTGCACCGCTCTACTCTACTCCAATGCACTCTATGCCACTGAACTCTACTCTGCACCACGCACGTCTACACCAATGCAATCTACACCACTACACTTTGCATCACTTCACACCAATCTAATCTAGTGTGCACTACTGCAAGACACACCACTGCATTCCAAGCCACTGCGCTCTACGCCTCTCTACTCTGCACCACTTCACTCTACCCTGAACCACTCCACTCTACGCCATTTCACTCTACTCTAAAACAATCTACTCTACTCTGTACCACTCCACGCCAATGCACTCTACACCACTTTACTCAAAAAGAATGCATCCTACCCCACCGCACTCTACTCTGGACTACTGTACTTTATGCCACTTCACTCTAGGCCAATCTACGACACTACACTCTACAATATTCCACTCAATGATGCTGTATTCCATTAAACTCTACTACATGCCACCCCACTCTACAACACTCTACTCCACTCTGCCACTCTACAACACTACTCTACTCTATGATGCTCAAAGCAACTTCCTCTATGCCACTTCACTCTATTCTACGACACACTACTCCACTCTATGCCACCACACTCTAATACTCTATGCCACTCGACTCTACAATACTATACACCACTCTATACCACTCCACTCTCCTACACTACTCCAGTCTACGCCACTCCACTCTGCTCTGCAGCACTCCACAACACTTTGCCCCCATTCTACGACACTCTAATCCACCCTGACACTCTACGCCACCCAACTCTACACCCTTACATTCTACGACACTGTACTCCCTCCACACTACTCCACAACACTCCACTCTATTTCACTTTACGACACTCCACTCCACTCCACGCCACGCCACTCTCCTTTACCACACTTAGGGCCTGATTTAGATCTCAGTGTATAGGTTACTCCGTCACAACGGTGATGGATATCCTATCCGCCGAAATATAAATCCCATAGGATATAATGGGATTTATATTTCGGCGGATGGGATATCAGTCACTGTGTGACGGAGTAACCTGTCTGCCGAGATCTAACTCAGGCCCTAACTTTTAGCCATGCTTAACAGCAGCCACGCTGGTGCGCAACATGGCTAAAACATATTGGCAAAACCAATAGCTCTTGCATAGGCAAGACCTATTGGATTTGCCAATGCTTGGTTTTAATAAACTAAGTAAACTGACACAACTGATAGCAATAATTTGCAGGATGAAAGCCCAGGATCTGGCCCATTGCTCTTAATGACCGCGAGCGAGGTGTCACCATAAAAGGTGCTCTTTGACACTATGCGAAGCAGCGTATTAGTACAGTGTTTCCAGGAAGTAGCAGGAACGTTAGAGGTAGATGGAACATGGCAAGCATCCTTTCTCTATGATCAACAGGTATGAATGAAAATGGGGTGTGGGGAGGGGTGCTACACTCTAGTTACAGCCTAGTTATAGTCTAGTAACATGCGCTGTACAACAGAGTCGTGGCATTCCCTATTGCACTTAAATGTCTGTACAGCCCCGGCATTAGTTGCGTTGAGAAGCTGGCGTATCATTTCACGATTATGTGTTCTACCAAAATAACTATGGCCAATCTGATCAGAATGCCTCTGCTTCTGTTTTCCTCTGATTCACAGCCCTCTTATGCCCTGATGAGTTTTTATTATTATAAGTTACTGCACTGTGCCTTGACTGGTATGTGATGCCCCTGTGAGTTAAGCGGCTGCTGTTTTTATTAGACTTGTTTTTACCTGTCTGAGCAATCCTCATGGCTCTGGTAGAATAGTGCTATGAGGAGTAATGGCTGACGGGTCTGGAGCAAAAGATGGCAACGGCTGTAGGAGGCTGACCGAATGCCCAATTAAAGTAAGTACAGCATTCAATACGTTCTCCTTGATAGCACAAGCACTATACACGTTGACCCTTAACATGAAGTATTCATCTACAGTGCTACCAGCTCAACTTTTATCTTTTGCTGTGTTTTTTTCAGTGCCTGCTTCCACAAAGATTTGTTACTTGTCTAAAACTGTAATGAAACAGATGAGAGAAAAAATGCATTGTACCTGATCCAAAAATGACTTCACTAGTGTGTCTCTGTGTAGAACATCTTGAAAGATATTCCTGTGAAGAAAACGAAAGAACATTTTAGGGTGTTCACCTTTAAAGCTTGGACAGAACTTCTGTTCACCTTCAAGAGAGTGAGTTACAACTACATGTATTCAGCAAGACCGAGCATGTTCATTTGTGTCCCAAATATTACAACACAATAAAAAACTCGGAGAAAATAGATCACCAAAATCATTTTACGGTTGAAGTGTTTAAATGTTAAGACATTAAATCTCACTTTGAAGGTAGATAGCATGTTGGGCATGAGTATTTCAGAAAAAGTAAATGGACATTAATATATATGTTTGGTAAGTTTAGAGAACAGTGAGCAATAGAAAAAAAACCGCTATGAGGCCCAAATAATGCCAGGCTTTTGGTAGCTCGTCAGACAATGCATTTCCCTCATTATACCCGGACCTTCAGGTCTCCGACATGAGGCTTTTGAAAAGCAAAGGCCCAATGCCTTCAGTGATGTTTCAGTCTCTTAGATAAATCATCAGCTGTCACTCTACGAAAAAACGGGTTACCCTTTCATACTTCTAAAGACTTTTTCAAATAAACGAACAATGATCCTAAAACAACTTATTTGAACCTAAACACCATTCTTATGATTGTGGTCAAGAAGAACCAGTTACTTACATTCGGTAACACTCTTTATGGTGGATACTGTATCTAACCGCAGATGATTACGTTTTTAGGTCTCGCCTGAGCCAGCGCATGCGCTGCTCTGGCGAGAGTTTTAGTAAGCGGGTTTTGGAAGTGCAAACAGCACTGGCGACCAGCTTGCGTTCACGTGAGCGTGCACGCGCGTCACGGGTGATTAAGTGCATCGCGATCGTGATCACTTTCCGGCTTTGAAGTAAAGAAATAGATTATTTTTCTATTTCTTTACTTTTGCTATAATCGCGGCACCCGCGCTTTACTTTAAGCGCGGGTGCCGCGGATTATGTAAAGTAAAGAAATAGAAAAATAATCTATTTCTTTACTTTTGCTATAATCGCGGCACCGGCGCTTTACTTTTAACATTAAAGTAAAGCGCGGGTGCATCGATTATAGCAAAAGTAAAGAAATTAGATTATTTTTCTATTTCTTTACTTTTGCTATAATCGCGGCACCCGCGCTTTACTTTTAATGTTAAAGCGCTTTACTTTTAATGTTAAAGTAAAACGCGGGTGCCGCGATTATAATGGTGTAGCCAATAGGTCTCGCTTTTGGGACCTTATAAGTATTTAGTTTCGCAACTGTTGCATGGCTAAACACTTATAAGGTCCCAAAGGCGAGACCTATTGGCTATGCCAATGCTTGTTTCATTAGTGCTCCTGTGCGAATTGGAATGGGCCTTGTTCCACCCCAGAAGTGACGGATCAGAGCCATGCACAAAAACTTGCTGCATGTACGCAACATTTGATAGGCGTGCGGACAAGGACGGTTATTGGAAGTAAAAAACAAGATCACCGGCACAGTCCTACATATCTCAGGTCAAGTCAAAGCCTACAATTTGGGCGAATCTGTGGAACCATTCCACCAGAGGCTTTGTGGCTGAGAGTCAATGTCCATCATTAGGTGGCCATACATGTAGTGTCAATGGGCTACCATGCACTAAGTCCCCAACTGATCCTTTCCCTCTACCCGTCAAGGTCAAGCGTTAGTGGGGAATTACCCAACAGGTCTCTTTCAAAGATATGTGTATTCATGACATCCAAGGTTGAGGAGCGGAATTAGAAAGCACTCGATCTTAGAAAAGGATACACAAGTCCTAGAGTAAAACAAACTGTTGTTAATTAGGGTGTGAAAAATGCCAAGATTCATCCATGCCCATTGATCTTGCCATTGGCTTGAGATATTGTCAATCACATCTTTGATCTGCCCCCAGAAGTATTTTAGCCTCACCTTCTTTTTTATTGCTTTTTTGGGGGTACCCTACTGTAGGAAAGTAGGGTCTGCTTTCATGGTTACCCCCACTTTTTGCTGGTGTCATGTTTTTCTTACTAGTCTGACTGGGATCCTGCTAATCAGGACCCCAGTCTCTGTGCTTCTCACCTTAATTGGACCATGGTGAGTACTTAGGGAACCCCCAGATTGGCTACTGGTGTACCATTGTAAGTCCCTAGTATATAGTACTAAGGTACCCAGGGCATAGGTACCCCAGGGGTCCCCCATGGGCTGAAGCATGTATTATGCCACCCATGGGAGACCACTCAAATTGGGACTACAGGCCTGCCATTGCAGCCTGTGTAAGATGGTGCTAGCACCACTTACGACAGATATAAATTTCTTATATCTGAGGTCACTGCACTTAGAACCTATAAGTCACCCCTAACGCATGCCCTTCAATCCTAAAAGGAGGGTGCTTGTTTATAAGTGTGAGGGTGCCCTTGCATGAGCAGGACACCCCTACAATCCACGGAGTCCATTCTCCCGGGTTGTAAGTGCATCAGCCATTACGATACATAGAGTGGCCATGTGTCATTACGCAATGCCTAAATCTAAAATGGTTGTAACGAACCCTGGCGTGTTTGGTATCAAACATGTTGGAATCATACCCCAACACCGTAAACGATGTTGGGGTATGATTCCATGCACTGTAAAGCTTCTCTGGGAGGTCCTCAGTCCTCCTGGTACCAGTCTTTAAGATCCAGACAGCAAACTATGGCTGCTTCCAACCAGAGACACGATTCTGCCCTCCTGTTGCCGAGCCAAGCTCGAACAGGGGAAGGCAGGACAATAAGTTTTCTGTCACAGGGAGGTGTGACCACCTTGCAGACAGGACTTAGAGTATTGGGTCAGGGTGGGGACGCTTGCCAGCTTTGAAGGGTACATTTGGTGCCCTCCTTGCATACTCCAGTTGGAACCAGTTCAGAGAGCCGTTGGCTCCCAGTCTGGCGTGAAACTGGACAAAGGACATGGGAGTATCATCTCCACTGTCCAGCCCCTCCTGTGAGAGGGACCCCCTGAATCGTCCCAACCCTTTCTTTAGGGCACTTAAGGGCATACCTGTGGGTGGTTCCTTAGATTCGTCGTGGGACAAGATTCAGATCCAAAACCAGTTCATCTTAGACCGTCTGGGCACTCTGGACTTCGCTTTGGGAACCGAGACTGCAACTGGGAAGACTCCTGCTGTTCCCGGTCTCGATGTCCTGCCAGTCTTCTGGGTCGTCTGTGCCTGTGCTCTATACAGGTTCTTCCACAGGCCTGTTGACATCCAAGACACCTGAAGGAATCTCCCTTGGAGTAAAGGAGTAACTCCCCTGCATCTGCAGGCACCGCAACGAAGCTGACCGGTCTGCTGTTCCTGAGCTCCCACAGACTACGAAAGGTTCAGCAACACAGATGGTGGTTCAGCAACTCCCTCGAGGCCTGCACTGTCTTCACAGCAACTTGGAAGCCAGTATCCCTCGTTGGAACTGCTGGGGCAGTACCCCTGTGCACTGCGTTGACTTGCCGCTGCCAAGGCTTGTTGACTCTCTCCTCCAGAGATCTTCAGGCTCCAAGAAGCTCCAGCATCAAGCATCTCTTGCTATCAAGTTCTTTGTCCTCACCGTATCCTCTGCACCGCGGGCCTTCATCATTGGTGAGCTGCTCGAGGTCCTCTTGCGACTCCTGTGCCTCTGGCCTATGGGTCCTCTTGAGGGTCTTCTTGAGGGTCTTCTTTGGCCACAGTGGGCTCCCCTGCTTGCTCAGGGCCTGCTCTGACTTACCTGCTCGTGGCAAGTCACTTGGACCTTGCTGTTCCCGACACTGCACCCTTTTCGTCTAGTAGGTTTGTTGCCGTTGCCAAGGCTTGTTGGTGCTCCTGACGGACACTGACCCCCTGGCTCTTGACATCTGACGTGGGACAGCTCGTGAACGGCTCCCGTCTTCCACTGCATTGCCTGGTCCACACAGCTGCAGCGCCAAGGTCACGATCAACTCTGTTGCATCTCCGACATCGGTGGGCATTAGTCCTCCGTGCCTCCTGGTCACTCCTGACTGGCATAGACTCTGTTCCCTCTGCCTGCAGGTACCTCTCATCTTGAATCCACCTTTGGGTTCCACCGGTCTCATTCACCTTCTTCGTCAGCGGCATCTTTACTGTTGTCCTCCATTGTGGTCTACGGCGGTTTACAACGTCACTTCGCACCTATGCACCCGGATTCCCTGGTGTAGGTATCCTGGTTCCCGGGGTATCCACGGGTGGGGTGACTCTCCAACTTTCCATCTTCCACGGGGTTTCTTCAGGGTCCTCTGGGAAGGGCCCTTCTTCTTAAACCTGCAACCGCGACTTACCATTTGACTTGTATTGAGCATGCGGTCGTGTTCCCACAGTGCACACAGCCTCCGTGGTGTTCCTGGGTACTTACCCTGGGTGGTTCCTTGGGTCCCCAGCTCTTCTTGGTCTTCTGGGTCCAGTTTCGACTTAGGTTGTGGTTCGCATTCCACTTTATTAGTGTATGGTTTGGTCTCCCCCTGGCGACCACTGTGTATTTGTGCTACTTACGTGTTCTAGTATCAAAGTATTGTGATTATATCTAGTTCTAGTATCAAAGTATTGTGGTTATATCTCCGGGTAGGAGATATTGCAATGTGTTAGTGAGTGTTTATAATAAATACATATTTTTATAACTATACTGAGTTGCTCTTTTTCACTTAACCTACACTATATGATTAGTACTGGTAAAACAAGGTGCTTTACACTCTTTCTGAACTAGGCCTGAAGGCTGCTCTCCACAGCTACCACTTAGAGAGCTGTCTAAGGTTGTCTAAGACCACGAAAATCACCATAAGGGTTGTCTGGATTAGTGCAGAGTGCTACACTTAAATGAGCACCATACACTAAGCCAGCCTCCTATACCTACTAATTTCATTCGAATGCATGAGGGACTATTTTAAAACTGAAAAGTACACAGATCATTACATATTAAATTAATTCTTTCATTCATGCATTGTATAACTAAACCAGTCTTAGTTTAAATTTTTACATTGCAGAAGATATTTATTGCTTTTAACAGCACTGAAGTGTGTGTCAAGCCTACTGGACTTGCTGGTGCTTCTTTATTTTTTTATCATGCTACAAACTGGCCTTGAAGCTACTACCCGAGACAGTTTTTTGTAGGCTGGTGGAGGCATAAGTAATGGAAGTAGCACTGAGAGGATGTTGGCTGAAACACCCACTTAGTTTTGTAAGAAGCAATCACTGAGAAATTCTCTCTCTCTCTTACACAACTTACTCTATATGTCTTTCCCTGTTAGTATCTAGTAGCAATAGGACTACTGCTTATGAGCGGGAAGTCAAAGTTCATTTACAGAGCACTGCTTCTAGTGCTATCATTAATGATAAGGGGTAGAGTTTTGTGATAACTGTCCTTTATATTGGTTGTCTAATTTTGCTTACTGTGCGTATGTTTACTAGTTTTTCGATCTTTCAGTCCAGTTATACATGAATATTTGCTCAATAGCGCTTGTGCTTTGTATTATTCATATTAAAGACAAAAACTTTGCCTAACCTGCTCAGATGAGTCCATAAAATTGACCTTTTGTCAAGACTTATGACACGTTGTCTGCATTTTTACAGTCAATACAAAGAATTGCATGGCAGGTGGTCACCCTACTAGCAGATACTCTAGAGAAAAGAGACCTACCTACAGGGTCCAGCATGGAGCTAACCCATGCACAAGGGAGAAACACATGAAAAGACCTTTTTGGCAAAAGGATTCCCAGCTGGAAAGGGTAGCCACCTGAAACCCTGCAAGTATGGAATAAGGACTTTAAATCCAGCTAATACCCGGGACTACAGTGGTTCTCTCCAGGGCCAGTGGTACTGGCCCCCTCATGCCCCCTGAGGACCAGTTGCGAGAAAGGGACCTGGACTCCTTTGCCATCCGGGTGCACTTCAAGAAGCCAAGAGGCTCTGTGGCTTGGGAAGGGTAGCAAGAAGGGTGTTTTGCTGGCTGGTTGCGGAGGGGCTGCACAAGATGACCCCACAAGCAGGAGAGGAGCACTAGGAGCAAGGCAGAGAACAGATTTGGTTAAGGAAACAGTAAAAGCCCAGCTACCCATGCAAAACACCGCTTATAAGCCAGAAGACCTGCAGACAATACTGCTGGTGGCTAGGGCTGGTCAGAAGGAGCAAAGCAAGCCAAAGAGGAAGACAATTGGACCAATAGGGCTAGAGGTATGCAGCTTTAAAGATTTGCCCTTAAAAAGCAAAAACACAGAAAGAACCGGTGCATAGTGCTCTGCTGAAATTTCTCCAAATACCCCTGGGGTGGGCAGGGGTCAGAGCAACTGTGAATTTCATTCTCACTGGGGGAAGAGGAGTGCATGTGGCCCCCTGCCCCGCCTCCTTAATGCCACTGGGAGACGGAGCACAGAAACACAAAGATGGCGCGCAGCACCAATCCTCACTGGTCCCAGGGCACAGAAAAAAAACTGGGCTGGTGCACCCACCACCCTACAGTCGCTAGAACACAAGAGGAGTTGCTCCCGCGCGGCAGGGGCAGATCAGAAAACAGCGGCTCCCACGCACTGGAGTTCATCAAGTGCGTGGAGCAGGCAGGGTTCTTGGTACTCCCCCCACAGTCCTCAACGATCACCCGATACACATGGGTGTCCCAAGTGGAACGAGACACCCAACACAAAAAGAAAGTCACAGCGCAAGGCTACTAAAATAAATAGAGCAGAGCAGCAAAACTGCTCATAAAAACCATAACTACTCCCATATAGAGCATCCCACAATGCCCAACCAGGGTGTTATTTTGCTTATTTGTCTGCTCAGTGGTGCCTCAAGGAGGGAACAGTCTAACAATATGTTGTGGGGAGCTGCAGAAGGTGCAGCAGCCCCCAATTGCCACTTCAAACTGGCCCTGGGGGCACTTAATTCAGGACCACCAGGAAATGTTTCTTATTGATTTAAGCAATTAATTTGAGCGCTCCCAGAACTGCAGCTTTTCATCTTGGGCTTTGGAGTGCAGAGACTCCTTATGGTTGGTCTATGGCTGCATTTTGTGGCCTGTAAAAAGTAAAGAAAGACTCCTACACACATTTTTAAGATGCAATGCTTTATTTGCAGTAGTGCTGATGAACACTACAATGTTTACACTTTTGATGAATGCCCTTGACTAGAGATGATGGTTTCATTAATTCCAGTGGAGTTATATTGACAAAGTACAATATGTGTCTATTTAGGTCTCGCCTACGCAGCGCGCATGCGCTGCATAGGCAAAAAGACCTTTTGCAATCGATTCGGCTTTTCAGCCAAAAACGTGCACGCGTTCCATTGCCTTCAATGGCAACGCGTGCACGTTTGGCGCTTCACTTGCGGGAGCGAGCGGCGCCATATGGTAGCAATTATCGCTCCTGGCGCCGCTCGCTCCCGCAAGTGAATCGCGCAGGCCCCCTCGTCTCCCCCCTCCTCCTGCTGCCGTGCGAGGCGCGCGCGCTTGTTTTTCTTTTACCGTAGCTTTGGACTAAACATCATATGTCTTAGCATGGAAAACATATGGCAGTACAATACTGCAGAAATGTGCTCTTGAAATACACTCCGGTCTCTGTGCTGATTTGATTTATTAAAAGAGAATTTCACGCCCACTTCTGCGAGCGAGTTCGTACCTTAAGGGAACAGAAAACTAAACAGGGTGAAAAAAGAAGACCGCGAGTGAGGGGGTGGTTAGTTCTCCGCACCACCCTGCACCCAGAGAGGGCGCCATCTCAACACAGGTCTGATTCATGCCGGGTGCAGCCCGAGTCCCCCAGTGCGGAACGGTGACACAGGGTTGCACCCTCTACAGGAACTCTCTAAAGGCAGCCTCTGTAGCAACTCTCCTTCAGTTTCTGGCAGGATCTCGTGGAGGCTGCACCAGAGAGGTACCCTTTCTTCTGCCAGCAGGTCTAGGGCACCGAAAGATGCCGCCTTCTTAGAACTTCATCAACTATGACAAATAGTTTTGTTTTGCATCTGTAAACCCAAGGGAATGCGCTCGTTTATTTGAGTTTAACATGCAGTTTAGATTTTATGCAGTTCAGGTTTAATAGTGTTTTAGTTGGCAAAGTGAACCGGCGTTCGCCTTGATTTCAAGGTGTTCTTTTGCCTGTGTGTTTAATGTATTTTTTTCCTCTTCTGATGCAGGTTTGCGATAGCATGTGCGTGGTTTCTAACTCTGAAACTGAATCTTTCCTAAAACTGTGGCTTTGCTGATTTCAATTCCTAAGTGACGCGAGACCAGCTCTTATCACATCCTCAATTGTGTGACCTGGGATTTTGCTGTGGTTACTTATTTTAGTCATTTTTGATGGGTTTGTTTTTTCATTCATAATGCAATGCAATCTAATATTTCTTGGATTCTATTGTCTGCTGTGTGGTTGTTTTTGCCTTTTGTCTTGTTGATTCCGCTTTATCACTAAAAATTGATTCTTGGGTATGTGACTTTCGGAGACTGGCAGACTTGCTAAATCTATAAAATGAGATCTCATTCTACTGAATCTTTGACCTTCTCTCACCACATGCGCCTAGAGCACGAGAAGATTGAGTTCTTCACATTTTTTAGGGCATCATACCTTCAGTTTACAGGATCCAGCATACAGATCCACTGCAGATTCGGACTCCTTGAGGACACACTATAGTATCGAACATGACTACACACTGAAGGGTTGTTCACCTTAGTTATAGGTCATTCTTTTATTCATTGCCCCCCTTCTCCTCTAGTATTCACAGAATATCCAAAGCACACTGCCTCACTGCTTACTAATGCCTTCACTAATCCGCTTCTGTGATCTGAAAAGGCTGTGATTTTAACGCAACACTCTGGTGGTGATGGGCCGGCCGTCTGTTTAAATTGAAGTACATATATCTGAAAAATATTCATTTCTCTATAAATGACCAAAGTCCATGTTTTACCCCTAAGATTGTCACATTTCAGGGAAGTACATCGCCGCAACGCAGCGTCCTGATGGGACCTGGAGGAAGTCGCGGAAGGTGAAGGATGGCTACGTCCCACAGGAGGAAGTGCCGGTGTACGTACATTGCACTTTATTCCATATTGTTTTGTGAGAAGGTGAAAGCTGATATTATAGTACAGTTTCTCGCCTTATCTTTAGAATGTTATGTGTAATGAATTGTTTTTATTGAAAATATTAGTGCTGACGGAACTAGTAATTGACATAACTGAATATTATAAGTATTTGCCTTCTTCCATAGGAAAATCACTAGTACTAACTATATAGAGAACGCATTAAATCACTCATACGTGAAATACATTTTTCTCCTTTTCCCAAAACTGTTATAGTCTTGGTGTTTTAACATATTAACGCAGCAGTGGTGTTTCTTTCTCAGCGAAAGACTGGGCATTGAAGAGTAATACCTGCACAGGTGATGGTGCCGAATATAAAAAGACTTGCATGCTGGTGGGTTTGGGTGGGCTAATTGAATGATAAATTCTAAATTTACATTCACCATAGTATAAAACATTTTCTCTGCATTTCACTCACCAGCACCCCTGCTGGGTCACTCAAATATGTACAATTTAAAATAATTTATGTTTTTTTTTTTTTTAGGTATAGTGGTTTGTAGGATATTAGCTGGAAAAGTGCATTTCTGTACAGGCATCTTGAAGCATCTTTCTTAGCTTAGTAGATGTCTGTTGAAGAGGTTCTGCGTGGTTTGAGCTCCTGTGGAAAGGGCCTAGAAGGAGGAACACTTTTTGCGGGTCACTTTTTGGATGCTGGTCTGACCAATCTCTAGAAGTCTGGTCTTTTGGGATGCCTCAAGTGTCTATATGAGGTGATACCCTCACCCGGTGTGCCTCTTGGTTTTTGTACGGGGTTGGGAACGTCAGTCAAGGTTTGGTTTTCTTTTCTCTTCAACGTGACATTGTATGGCAACAGCATTCTGTTCCTTCAGATGGATGTACATCTTCTGCTCCCTGAGGATCTCGGAGTGCACGGCATAGCCTATACTTCCTTTCATGTGAGTGTAGGCCACTGCAGAGAAAGTATGAGTTACCCCATAGACAAATAGAGCAACGTATGAGTGTTGTCCAGCCGAATCTCTTTGTGAAGAAGCACTTTTGAACTCTAACCTGGGTGCTCACCTTAAAGTTGTTGCAAGCCCAGGTTGTTTTAACGTAAGTGCTGGGATGCTTGAAGGAGGTGGGTTTTGGGGAATGGTTGAATGGATTTAGTAGTTGTCCCTCATAATCCTTGGCCGTACCTGTGACTATCTGAAATTCCACATGTCATTGACAGCAAGGTTATATACTTAGTATTGTCTGGGTTTTTTTCTATCCCACTTACTCTCTCTCACTGACTGACTCTCTCTCTGACTGACTCTCTCTCTGACTGACTGACTCTCTCTCTGACTGACTGACTCTCTCTGACTGACTGACTCTTTGACTGACTGACTCTCTCTGACTGACTCTCTCTGACTGACTCTCTGACTGACTGACTCTCTCACTGACTCTCACTGACTCTCTCTCACTGTCTCTCTCTCTCTCTCTCTCACTGACTCTCTCTCACTGACTGACTCTCTCTCACTGACTGACTCTCTCTCACTGACTCTCTCACTGTCTCTCTCTCTCTCTCACTGACTGACTCTCTCTCACTGACTGACTCTCTCTCACTGACTGACTCTCTCAACCTCTCTCACTGACTCTCTCAACCTCTCTCACAGACTGACTCTCTCACTGACTGTTAGACTTGGCTTTTTCAGCGGGTTTACCCCCAGACTTTTTGCTTTTTGGCCTCCTGTTTTTGACCCTGTGTGTGTTGGTTTTAGGACTCTGGGCACTTTACCACTGCTAATCAGTGCTAAAGTGCATATGCTCTCTGTGTAAAATGTGTTATGGATTGGTGTTTCCATGATTGGCCTATTTGATTTATGTGTCAGTCCCTAGTAAAGTGCACTGCGAGTGCCAGGGCCTATAAATCAAATGCTGTTGGTGGGCTGCAGCACTGGATTGTGCCACCCACGCAAACAGCCCGTAAAGTGTAACTCTGGCCTGCCATTGCAGAGCCTGTGCGCAGCCTGTGGCTGCCATGTCGACTTGGCAAGTGCACACACTTGCCAGTCCCTAAACCTTCCCTTTTCTACATGTTAGTCACCCCTAAGGTAGGCCCAAGGTACCCCTGTGGGCAGGGTGCATTGTATGTAAAGGTAGGGCATGCCCTGGTGTGTGAGGCATGCCCTAGTAGTGAATTACAGCCTATTTCGTTTTTCACTATTGCAAGGCTACCTGTTCCCCATAGGCCAGAATGGGCAGTTTTGATTATTACAGCTTATAATCCTAACTGACCCAGGGAACACGGTAGAAATTTGAGTTTAGTATGCCTGGACTCAGAATGATAAAATACATCTTTTAGTGAAGTTGGTTTTAACATTCTGTGTTTGAAAATACCACTTTTAGAAAGTGGGTATTTTCTTGTCTAACCATCCAAGCCTGCCTCTGCTAGGTTGTGTATTCCTTGTCTGGAGTTTGAGTGACAGGGCTGGGGGATTCCAGGAGACAGAATGAGTCCGCCCAGTGGTGAATAGAGAGATCTGCATCTAGATGGGAGGGAGGAGTTGCACCTGGGACCTGAATAGGACTGTGCCTGCCCCCACAGTGCTGGCTCCACCCCTGTGGTGCGTCTGATGTCTCTGCCCTGCACTGTGAAAGAAGAGAAGGAATCATGTCAACAAAGTGCTCCAGGGCTGTGCTTTCCCTCCACAATGCTGGCTCCACCTCCTGTGGGGCGTCTGATGTTTCTGCCCTGCACTGTGAAAGGAAAGGAGTCTTGTCAACAGAGTGCTCCAGAACTGGTTTGGACTAGGCAAAGGCTTCTCTGCCTCCAGAGAACAAAGGAATTTGGGATATAAATATTGGGGCCCTGACCCCATGAATTTAGATCTCGCTGGAATCAAGGAACCTGCCAAGACGAAGAGCTGGAAGAGCTGCCAGGAGGAGTACTGCCCCTTTGCTGTGTTGTTGCTTTGTTGGGTTGGCCTGCAGCTGCTGCTGCTTCTGCCTTGGGCAGTGAAAGGAAGGAACTTTCTACAAACTTGTGCTGAGTATCTCCAAGGGCCTGGAACCGAGCTGGCCTCCTGTTAAGCAGTCTCAGGGACTACAAAGACTTCACAAGCCTCTGGGTACCGCTTCTGGAACGCTGTTTCAGTTGCCACAGAGGAAGGGAACTGCAACGACTCCGTCAACCGAATCCATCCCTGACCGGTGACCTGTTTGCACCGCAGACCGCATCGCCCCGCTTCGCACCGCAACCCTGGTCTCACCGTGGGCGACGTCCGACGCCGCCAACACCGAGCCGCTGCTTGCACCGTGACCTGTGGGCACCGCAGTTCGCTTCGCATCGCATCGCTTCACTGAACCAGCCGGACCCGACCGACGCGGTCGCTGCAACTGGCTCAAGAGTCGTGACCGCATCGCATTTGGGGCACCGCTCGCACGTCTGCGACGCACCGCTCCGACTCGCACCGCTGTCCGACGCCAGCTCCCGCACTCCGGCTTGGTCGCCTGCATCGCAACCTGTCAGCACCGCATCGAGCATCGTCTCACCCTGCATCGCACGCCTTGGACTCACCGACTCCGTCTGCACGACGCTCATCGAGCCGCTGCCTGCACCGCATCGAGGGACACCGCACCTTGCATCGCTCCGTCTTGCACCGCAACCGCGACGAACGCCGACCGGCTCGTACACTCCGTACCAGCCACAACGAGAAAGGTACTGTGACCGAATCTGCTCACGACTCTGCTGGCCCGTATCGACGCGGTCGGCTGCAACTGTTAGACTCTGTGGTTTTCAGCATCGCGGTAGGCTCGGACGGAGATACCGACTCGTACGAACGTTGTTTTTGAACTATTCTTGCAAAGAAGAAGTTACCTTATCAAGTATTCGTTTTTAAAGTATAGTATTGTGGATTTTTGTCGTAATTGGTCTTGTCTTGAGTATATAAAATATTGGTTATTTTTCTAAACTGCTGTGGTGTCCGTTTGTAGTGCTTACACTGTATTACTGTCGGTTATGTGCAAATGCTTTACACACTGCCTCTGAATTAAGCCTGACTGCTCGTGCCAAGCTACCACGAGGGTGAGCAGGGGTTACTTCACGAGTGTAACACCCTTACCCTGACTAGGAAGAAGGGTCCCTACTTGGACAAAGGTGCAAACCCTTGCCAACTAGAGACCCCATTTCTAACATTGGTTGGCAGCGGTGAGGATAGGACTTGTGTTTGCACTTGACTTACAGTGATTGGTGTGCACTACTACCATATCGCAGACCATTACGTACCATATACTGGTTCTTTTTCTTTTGGCCTATTTTTGATCTTGCCAGTTTCAACTCACTACTCTCATCATGCCTGAATCACTGCATCATCTGTTGCATCCCTGGAAATTGCCTTTGAGGAGGATAGGTTGGAATCCTACAGCGTAAAGGAGCTGAGAGCGATTTGTAAAAACCTGAAGGTCCAAATCAAAGGCCTCACAAGGAAGGAGGAGCTACAAAAGGCGCTGAGGGCCTGGGTAGCAGCCAGACATGCCAGTGGGCAGCCTGGTAATCTCAGTGAGGAGGTGGAGGAGCCTATTTCCAGGGTGGATGTGCTTTTGGGTGGGGGGAACCCGCCAGGTCAGGCAGCAGCAGTCTGTCCCCAGAGGAGCTGGAGGACAGGCGGGAGGCAAGGCAGTTTGAGCTGCAGAAGCTCAGGCTGGAGAGTGAGCGGGAGGAGAAGAGGGAGGAGAGGAGAGGAGATTGGCCATGGAGGAAAAGAAGATGATCCTGGATCATGAGCGTAAAATGAGAGAGCTGGAGCTGGATTGGGAAGCCGGTAGGGCTTTGTCCGGCCCAGATGGTGGCAGCAAAAATGTAGTGTCTAGTACTGAGGATGAGGTACACACACACACAGATTTGGGGCCCTGCTTCAAGGAGGGGGTTGACATACACCAGGGGGTTCAGGATTGTGAGGTTACTCCAGTGGTGCATAGTGTCCCTGAGGTGGATTGGGGAACTGGCACAGGGGATCACTTTCCTGGTAGTGGGAGGGACACTCTACTGACTCTAGATGAGAGGTGCAGGGAGAGGGGTTCCCCCATGATAGAAGCCCTGGTAAGTGAGTATGGAGACCAGCCAGAAGAGTATGGGTTGAGAGACAGCAACAGTCAGACACTGTCTCACCGGTCTTGTGAGAATGATGTGGGGTACTTGTCTGAGGCACTGGATGGTTGGGTGAAGGGTAGTTTGGTTAACACCTGTGTGGGGCTGTGTGATTCAACTGTTGGAGAGCATATTTTAAGTCCCTGTTTTCCAGAGCTATGCCAACACCCAGTGGAGTGTGAGTTTTCTGACCCCAGGAGCTTGCACTGGAGGCAGACCTTTTGGTGGATTCCAGAGGGTCTGGAGAAGCATCTGGGGGTGACCCGGAAGGAAGTGGCTTAGGTATTTCCCAACCAAGGGTGGTGGGAAAGGTTCATGGTAGCCCAGCTAGGTCCCGGTGTCATGGGAAGGGTGTAGGGACTCACGTCCTGTCTCCGCGGAGAAGGAGTGGGAAGGGGCTGCGGCCCAAGGTGCCCGAAACCCGGTCCCAGAGCCTGGTTGGTTCCAGGAGGGAACACCAGGTGGGGAGCCTAGGCTGTACTGATAGGCCATCCGTTGAGGGGGATCTCCTAGAGTCAGGAGAACCTGGAGCATCTGTAAGCGGAGCTCCAGTGGTTCTGGTGTCTGGCGGCACCGCTCCAGTTGGGAGGGTGCAGGAGTCCAGATGGAGGGGTGAGAGGGGGATGCGTTCCCCAGTGGGAGAACCAGTGGGTCAGGGGCCAGCCAGAAGGGCTGAGCCTCCTAGCAGTGACCATGGTGACACCACTTCTGTCCTGGGGGATCTTCGCGCACTGTCAGATGGACAGAGGTCGGGAGATCTGCGCCAGGCAGACTGTCACACAACGCATGAGTCATGTGTTACCCTCAGGGGGGCATGCGTGCTCCCAAGGAAGTCCTGGTGCGCCGGGCAGGTGCTCAGCTGCAGGGTTTAGTCCCTGGGTTGGGAGGCCAGGTTCAGGTCCTGCCTGACCTGGAGGGAAGGACGACTGTAAGCAGTGTCCTGACCGGTTTGTCTTCTAGGGGTACCACTCCAGGTGGGAGGGTGCAGAGCTCTGGAAGAGGGTGCAGAGGGAGGGAGTCCTCGCCTCTGACCCCGGTTCAACCTGAGGGTTTAGATCCAAGGGTGGTGAATCAGTTGCAGGGTCAAGGCCCTGAGCTGGTGGAAGAATTGTGTAGGAGGTCTGGTTCCAGCGTCCTGACAGTTTTTGGTTCTGAGGGTCCCTCTCCTGGGAGGAGAGTGCAGAACCCCAGAAGGAGAGGTAAGGGGAGGAGAGCCTCGCCCGAGACCTCTGGTGAACCTGAGGGTGCGGACCCTAGGTTGAAGGATCAGTGGCTATTTAGAACTGCACTGATGAGAGGAAGAGTGGAGTATGGTTACTATGTACCAGGGGTTACTGCCCCCACTTTGTGAGTTGGCAAGGACCAGTGGGTCAGGGGTTGCCCGCTCTGAGGTCGGAGCACCCCAGGACTGACCCTGGTGAGGCCACTTCTGGCCTAGGGGGTCTTCATGCTCTGTCAGGTGGACAGGAGGCTGGAGACCTGCGCCAGGCAGACTCTCACACAACTCATGAGGAGTGTATTCCCCTTGGGGGGGGTTGGTGTACTCCCCCGGAAGTCCTGGGTTGCCAGGCACAGGTCCAGCCTAAAGGTACCGGCCCTGGGTTGGAGGACCAGGTTCAGGGTGTCCCCCTGACCTGGGGGAAGAGGCAACTGCTAACAGTGCCACTACCAGTTTGTCTTCTGGGGGTGCCGCTCCAGGTGGGAGGGTACAGTGCCCCAGGGAGGAGGACTGGGTGTGGGAGAGCCTACCCCAGTCCCTTGTTCAGCCTCAGGGTACAGACCCTGGGCTGGTGTACCAGTTGCAGGATAGCACCCCTGAACTGGTGGGTGAATTGTGCAGAACGCCTGCCACAGGTGGCCTGACAATTCTGGAGTTGAGGGGGACTGCTCCCGGTGGGGGATGCAGTGCTCCAGGGAGGAGGACAGGGTGTGGGAGAGGCCACCCCAGTCCTGTGTCCAGCCTCAGGGTACAGACCCTAGGCTGGTGGACCAGTTGCAGGATAGCACCCCTGAACTGGTGGGCGAGCTGTGCAAGGCACCTGCCACAGGTGCCCTGACAATTCTGGAAGGGGGTACCGCTCCAGGTGGGAGGGTACGGAGCCCCTGGGAGGAAGACCGGGGGTGGGAAAGCCTACCCCAGTCTCCTGTCCAGCCGCCGGGTACAGACCCTAGGCTGGTGGGTCAGTGCCAGGATGTCATCCCTGGCCTGACCAGAGGGAGAGTGGACGAGGGTGCCAGGCACCTGGGGCTACCGCCCCCACTCTCTGACGCCACAGAGGTTAGAGAGCCCTGAGAGGCATAAGGCCTGGGTCTCCCCACTGACAACTGTCGGTAGCCACTGTGGCTTACTGTCCTGGTGGACAGAGTTGCCCCTGGGAGGGGGACAGGAGTCACACCCCGGGGGTGGACTGGGCCACACCACTGTGTTGGCCATGTGGGCACTGTCGGCCTGTTGGGACACATCTGTGAGCAAAGTAAGTTTAGGTGCTGCACAGATAGGGTCCACAGGTGAGGAGAAGGGTTCCCCATGGGTCAGCTTATTGGGCCCTGAGAGGTGAGGACAGAGGGATCCAACTGGGTTTAGAAAGGCGTAGAACCAGAACGTGCCCCCGCTGTTGTGGGCCAGGTCTATGTTCTATCGCCCCAAGCAGGGAAGTCCATCAAGGGATTGATTAGTCTACCCTGGCTTTAGGCTGGGAGGGGGTTGTGTTAGACTTGGCTTTTTCAGCGGGTTTACCCCAGACTTTTTGCTTTTTGGCCTCCTGTTTTTGACCCTGTGTGTGTTGGTTTTAGGACTCTGGGCACTTTACCACTGCTAATCAGTGCTAAAGTGCATATGCTCTCTGTGTAAAATGTGTTATGGATTGGTGTTTCCATGATTGGCCTATTTGATTTATGTGTCAGTCCCTAGTAAAGTGCACTGCGAGTGCCAGGGCCTATAAATCAAATGCTGTTGGTGGGCTGCAGCACTGGATTGTGCCACCCACGCAAACAGCCCGTAAAGTGTAACTCTGGCCTGCCATTGCAGAGCCTGTGCGCAGCCTGTGGCTGCCATGTCGACTTGGCAAGTGCACACACTTGCCAGTCCCTAAACCTTCCCTTTTCTACATGTTAGTCACCCCTAAGGTAGGCCCAAGGTAGCCCTGTGGGCAGGGTGCATTGTATGTAAAGGTAGGGCATGCCCTGGTGTGTGAGGCATGCCCTAGTAGTGAATTACAGCCTATTTCGTTTTTCACTATTGCAAGGCTACCTGTTCCCCATAGGCCAGAATGGGCAGTTTTGATTATTACAGCTTATAATCCTAACTGACCCAGGGAACACTGTGGAAATTTGAGTTTAGTATGCCTGGACTCAGAATGATAAAATACATCTTTTAGTGAAGTTGGTTTTAACATTCTGTGTTTGAAAATACCACTTTTAGAAAGTGGGTATTTTCTTGTCTAACCATCCAAGCCTGCCTCTGCTAGATTGTGTATTCCTTGTCTGGAGTTTGAGTGACAGGGCTGGGGGATTCCAGGAGACAGAATGAGTCCGCCCAGTGGTGAATAGAGAGATCTGCATCTAGATGGGAGGGAGGAGTTGCACCTGGGACCTGAATAGGACTGTGCCTGCCCCCCACAGTGCTGGCTCCACCCCCTGTGGTGCGTCTGATGTCTCTGCCCTGCACTGTGAAAGAAGAGAAGGAATCCTGTCAACAAAGTGCTCCAGGGCTGTGCTTTCCCTCCACAATGCTGGCTCCACCTCCTGTGGGGCGTCTGATGTTTCTGCCCTGCACTGTGAAAGGAAAGAAGGAGTCTTGTCAACAGAGTGCTCCAGAACTGGTTTGGACTAGGCAAAGGCTTCTCTGCCTCCAGAGAACAAAGGAATTTGGGATATAAATATTGGGGCCCTGACCCCATGAATTTAGATCTCGCTGGAATCAAGGAACCTGCCAAGACGAAGAGCTGGAAGAGCTGCCAGGAGGAGTACTGCCCCTTTGCTGTGTTGTTGCTTTGTTGGGTTGGCCTGCAGCTGCTGCTTCTGCCTTGGGCAGTGAAAGGACAGGAACTTTCTACAAACTTGTGCTGAGTATCTCCAAGGGCCTGGAACCGAGCTGGCCTCCTGTTAAGAAGTCTCAGGGACTACAAAGACTTCACAAGCCTCTGGGTACCGCTTCTGGAACAGCTGTTTCAGTTGCCACAGAGGAAGGGAACTGCAACCGACTCCGTCAACCGAATCCATCCCTGACCGGTGACCTGTTTGCACCGCAGACCGCATCGCCCCGCTTCGCATCGCAACCCTGGTCTCACCGTGGGCGACGTCCGACGCCGCCAACACCGAGCCGCTGCTTGCACCGTGACCTGTGGGCACCGCAGTTCGCATCGCATCGCTTCACTGAACCAGCCGGACCCGACCGACACAGTTGCTGCAACTGGCTCAAGAGTCGTGACCGCATCGCATTTGGGGCACCGCTCGCACGTCTGCGACGCACCGCTCCGACTCGCACCGCTGTCCGACGCCAGCTCCCGCACTCCGGCTTGGTCGCCTGCATCGCAACCTGTCAGCACCGCATCGAGCATCGTCTCACCCTGCATCGCACGCCTTGGACTCACCGACTCCGTCTGCACGACGCTCATCGAGCCGCTGCCTGCACCGCATTGAGGGACACCGCACCTTGCATCGCTCCGTCTTGCACCGCAACCGCGACGAACGCCGACCGGCTCGTACACTCCGTACCAGCCACAACGAGAAAGGTACTGTGACCGAGTCTGCTCACGACTCTGCTGGCCCGTATCGACGCGGTCAGCTGGAACTGTTAGACTCTGTGGTTTTCAGCATCGCGGTAGGCTCGGACGGAGCTACCGACTCATACGAACGTTGTTTTTGAACTATTCTTGCAAAGAAGAAGTTACCTTATCAAGTATTCGTTTTTAAAGTATAGTATTGTGGATTTTTGTCGTAATTGGTCTTGTCTTGAGTATATAAAATATTGGTTATTTTTCTAAACTGGTGTGGTGTCCGTTTGTAGTGCTTACACTGTATTACTGTCGGTTATGTGCAAATGCTTTACACACTGCCTCTGAATTAAGCCTGACTGCTCGTGCCAAGCTACCACGAGGGTGAGCAGGGGTTACTTCACGAGTGTAACACCCTTACCCTGACTAGGAAGAAGGGTCCCTACTTGGACAAAGGTGCAAACCCTTGCCAACTAGAGACCCCATTTCTAACACTGACTGACTCTCTCACTGACTGACTCTCTCTCTGACTGACTCTCTCTCTGACTGACTGACTCTCTCTGACTGACTGACTCTCTCTGACTGACTGACTCTCTCACTGACTCTCTCACTGACTCTCTCTCACTGACTCTCTCTCACTGTCTCTCTCTCACTGTCTCTCTCTCTCTCACTGACTCTCTCTCACTGACTGACTCTCTCTCACTGACTCTCTCTGACTGACTCTCTCTGACTGACTCTCTCTGACTGACTCTCTCTGACTGACTCTCTCTGACTGACTCTCTCTGACTGACTCTCTCTGACTGACTCTCTCTGACTGACTCTGACTGACTGACTCTCTCTCACTGACTGACTCTCTCTCTCTCACTGACTGACTCTCTCAACCTCTCTCACTGACTGACTCTCTCACTGACTGACTGACTCTCTCACTGACTGACTGACTCTCTCCCTCTCTCTCTCACTGACACTCTCTCAATCTCCCTCTCACTGACTGACACTCTCTCAAGCTCTCTCACTGACTGACACTCTCTCAATCTCTCTCACTGACACTCCCACTGACTCTCACTGACTGACACTCCCACTGACTCTCTCACTGACTGACTCTCTCACTCACTCTCTCTCTCACTGACTGACTCTCACTCTCTCTCTCACTGACTGACTCTCTCACTCTCTCACTGACTGACTCTCTCACTCTCTGACTGACTGACTCTCTCACTGACTAACTCACTGACTCACTGACTGACTCACTCACTGACTCACTGACTCTCTCACTGACTCTCTCTCACTGACTGACTCTCACTCTCTCTCACTGACTGACTCTCACTGACTGACTCTCTCTCTCACTGACTGACTCTCTCTCACTGACTCTCTTTCTCACTGACTGACTGACTGACTGACACTCTCTGACTGACTGACTCTCTCACTGACTGACTCTCTCACTGACTGACTCTCTCACTGACTGACTGACTCACTGACTCTCTCACTGACTGACTCTCACTCTCTCTCTCACTGACTGACTCTCTCTCTCACTGACTGACTCTCTCTCACTGACTCTCTCTCACTGACTGACTCTCTCTCACTGACTGACTCTCTCTCTCACTGACTGACACTCTCTCACTGACTGACACTCTCTCACTGACTGACACTCTCTCACTGACTGACTCTCTCACTGACTGACTCACTGACTGACTCTCTCACTAACTGACTGACTCACTCTCTCTCACTGACTGACTCTCACTGACAGACTGACTCTCTCACTCACTCTCTCACTGACTGACTCTCTCACTGACTGACTCTCTCACTGACTGACTCACTGACTGTCGGACTTACTGACTGACTCTCTAACTGACTGACTCTCACTAACTAACTGAATCTCTGACTCTGTCACTGACTGACTCTCTCTCTCTCTCTCACTGACTGACTCTCTCACTCTCTCACTGTCTGACTCTCTAATTCTCTCTCACTGACTGACTCTCTGACTCGGTCTCTCACTCTCACTGACTGACTCTCTCTCTCACTGACTGACTGACTTTCTCTCTCACTGACTGACTCTCTCTCACTGACTCTCTCTCTCACTGACTGACTCTCTCTCTCACTGACTGACTCTCTCTCTCTCTCACTGACTGACTGCCTCTCTCACTGACTGACTCTCACTCTCTCTCTCACTGACTGACTCTCTCTCTCTCACCTACTAACTAACTAACTGACTCTCTCACTGACTGACTGATTAACTGACTAACTCTCTCACTGACTGTTATACAGGTACTATTTCCCAACCATCACCCTCCTGTTTATGCCCCCCCATAACAAACAAAAAACATAATAAGCAACCATTGGGACAGGCAGATAGAAGTTGCCAGCATTGAAAGGACAAAAAAAACCTCAAGACATTATTTATTGTTAATACTTTTTTAATATGGTCGTTCAGTTGTACATAATGCTTTCTTGGTCATATATAAGGTAACAAAAATGCTTCTGACACTTCTTTATTATAACTTTTCAGCATGCTGCAGACTTCTGCACAGCAGAGCTTAAAGACATAGGCAAAGTCAATATCTCTGGCTAAACACATATAAGGTCCCAAAGGCGAGACCTATTGGCTATGCCAATGCTTGTTTTATTAATGTGGTGACACCCTGAAAGAGCCAGTAGGCCTGCATTATATATATAAATACATCCCCTTATAATGAGATGTTGAATCTAGTACAGGTGGGAATATTATCATTATAGGGTTCAGAACTCACTGGTGTGTTATATCATATGAGGGTGTCACCATAACTTAAAGCCAATAAGGCCAGACTCCATTTTGAGCAGGCCAAGATTCCATTTTCTGCCTGTTTGTTGGCAGGTCTACCTTCGATGTAGATGCCATCTGTCCGTATTTTTCTAAGAACCGGTGAGAGCGACAAATCATCCAGACTATGACAGTGATAAGAACACCTGATGCAATATCAGTCTGGGACAAGCGTCTTGTTGTTATCCATATTTCAATGTCAACTGACCATAATAACAAACAATGTAGTCAGAATTGATGTGTGTTTACTGTATTTGTTTTTACTAATGCGTTTAGGATTAGCATATTGATGCACACACGTTAGGTCAGAAATTCTTTAGAAATTCACCATATCAGATAAGATAAGTGATTAATGGTCTAAAAGGCTCTTCAGGTGGCCATTAGAGAAGAGAGGTTCTTCGCCCCAGATTATCACACAAGATACTGCCAGAAGATCCTGACAGAGACTGCTGTAGCATCCCATCTTACGCAGAGAACTGATATCGAGCCATGTCAAAGAGGAGAGGAGCTGAGCCCAGCTGATTATTGTTTGCCCTTCGAGGTAACACCCTCTCCCGGCTACTGATAACTACAGCTTCTTGCTGAACAGAGGTATGCAGTGCACTGAGTCCTCCTAAGAAACTCTAAATGCTAGCTAAGCTACCACAAGCTGTCATACTACAGCGCATTGAAATAGGTTTTAGGGTGTTAGGTTGCCAGATGTTTTTTTCCACTATGATAGAAATGTTAATCTTATTTTTGTTATTAGCATCATGTGTTAGTGCTGTTTTAATAATAGTCTGTGTGGTTATTTTACATGTGCTAAGCAACAGGATGAGACTGTTGAAATAAAACACTTTTAAGCATAAAAATGCTTCTTCCACTTAGTGCACCGCTTGTGTGTGAAATTATAAAGAACTAAATTGGGTTTGTGAATAGAACCCGCTCACTGCAGTGCATCAAAACTTCTATCTACAATGCACATTCAGCTTTCTTTTCTTTATTTAAAACCTCTCTCTGCCTCAGGTACAAATCTTTCTGGAGTGTGTAGGCACCTTCGTATGCAGTGCACAACCACATGTATTCTGCCACGCAAATCCGCTTTTCCCTGTGTCTGCACCCTCAGCTGTCTATGTAAACTATTCTGGCAGGAAAGTTCTCTTGAAATAGTAGCAGGCCCTGTACAATTCTGACAATCCTTTTAAATCTTATTACCAATGAGTTCTGCCGGAGAAGAGAATTGCAGGATGATGGATACCACCTACCAGTAGAAGAGCACATGATGTGTATGACACCTAATCTGTGCCTGCCTTCGAGCCGTTGGTCACCAACAGCCTCCCAAGTAGAACAGCCCACCATCAGCACCAGTCACAATTTAATTCCTAGTTTGAACACATAAAGGTGTTTGGAAAACGGTGCATTTGTAGAACACTGTAGTAATCAAAAAGATGGTCCGGATTCCATGCGTAGATTAGTTGGATTCTTTATTAAGTAGTTACAAGGTGAAAACAAGGAACCCCACCAGGAGCAGCCACCCTGCTGCTCAGCCCATACCCAACTGACACTCACAGACATCCAACATTCCATCCACACCAACTTTCCACTCCACACTCATACTGGCTGAGCAGCAGGTACAACATATCTCCCTTCTTTACAGGGAACAAATACATTGTGAAACAAATTTCGATAAAACAATAGAAAGAATGACAATATGGCAAATAACATATAGACATATCGTCAAGAAATTGGATGCCATGCATTAATTAGAAGACCAAGAAAAAAATGCAATGTAATAATACATAAGGAACTATGCATAAATAAATACATGAAAGATCACACTCATACCCACAATGAGTAATAAAAGAAACATTCCACCACAGCACTGTACCAGACGTCACACCACATCTCGCTCAAAACAATAACAAAAAACGTAACCACATCTCACCGCGAACTAAACAAGAGACATCACATCACATCTCTTTCCCACTTAAACCACTATCCCACATCACAAAGCAAACAAACCCCACATGCCACGGATCATGTCAGTTGGCCAGACCGGCACAAAGAGCAACACACAGGGAACAATCCTAAAAAAACAGTGCGCCAGGGAACAACAAAACGTAAAATCACATTCGTTATCAAACAAACCAATCAAACAATGCTACACTCACCCACAAAAAGAGGAATTAAACACTAAGACAATGGGCGACTTTATTCACGCACAGTCATTCAACAACAAATATCTTGTAAAGGGTGGCTTAACAACACACAGCCATCTCATACACGACTCAAACCAATGAGTGGCTTAACACTTCACAGCCACCACATACACAACATAAATCGTGGTTCAAATTCTGGGATCTTAGTCCCCTCCCAATTATAATTATGGGTCTTGGCTCTCTGTCTTGGTTCAAATTCTGGGACATTTTCACTTACCCACAAAATAAAACGAAACACTAAGACAATGGGTGATTTTTTCACGCACAGTCATTCTACAACAAATATCTTGTAATGAGTGACTTAACAACACACAGCCATCTCATACACGACTCAGACCAATGAGTGGCTTAACACTTCACAGCCACGTCATACAGAACATCAATCGTGGTTCAAATTCTGGGATCTTAGTCCCCTCCCAATTCTAATTATGAGACTAGGCTCTCTGTCGTGGTTCAAATTCTGGGACCTTTGTCCCCTACCAATTCTGGCTCAATGACCAGCTTCTGGGATCGCTATCCCGATTCCAGGCTCACTCTGGACTCTAGGTTCTAGAATCACTGTCCCGGTTCTGGGCTCACTATGGACTCTCTGACCCTCATCCGGGCCCAATCTGGACTCTCTGACCCCACTTGAGAGATCACAGTCTCGGTTCTGGGCTCTCTGCTCCTTTCTCTCTCTTGTATTTTTTTTTTTTTTAACGCTCACAGTTGCCATACTGGTTTTTTGGGCTCTCAACCCACTGCCGATATTCATGCAGCGATATTCCAGGGAATCATCAGCTTTTAATCAACGCTATTGCCATAAGAGTAATGTGGTTGGCAGGCGTTGGCAAGAAGAAACTGCACTGCACTGAACATATCTACACATTTCTCAATCCCCTCGTAGCGACATTCACAGTAATATGGAGCTTTCTGTTAGCTTTATTGACAGTACCTGGTATGACAGTTTATCCATTAAGTTCTGAGTAACTCATGGATGCCACAAGACAGTTCCAGGAAAGTACCACGGAGATCTTGACACACCGTATCTCTAACAAGTCAGCTTTTCTTTCCTTGTTCTGGTGCAGTGGTGCTAAATAACCACTAGATGACACTGTTGAATTACTTCTAGATCCATTTGAAGAGGGTGCAAATGTACGATCCCACAACACGACACTCCATCAGCACCGGAAAGCAGTGCACCGTGAGAATGAGAAACACGCATCTGAGAAGGAAACTCTCTTACACGGAGGAGGAAGACCTGAGTATCTGGAAATGAAACAGAGACATGCGCTTCGTAAGCGCAATACAAACTCAGTGCTTGTGGCTAGATCCAACCACAAGATGGCGGCACCTACGTGACGTTGAGCCGGATGGCTCACTGCACGTCTTTGCAGGCAGCACAGAATGAAATGGGCAGCCAGGGCACTGCGCGAGGAGATACAGAGCTCGCGCTGGCAACATCGAACGAAGGAAAAGAGTCCGTTGAAGGTAGGTGACGGTTTGCAGTTGAAATTTTTAAACTAGTGTGGCACCAAACACTACACGGCATTGCCCCAAACACTGCACAGTTTGCACAATAAAGTCGGCACCTAGACAGAAGTAGCGCCCACAACGTCCATCCCACGGGAAGCAAGGGAACCACTCCCAACTGACTGCCGCAGAGGATAATTCCAGCATCAAAGCAGAAAAGTGCACATCACCAATACAAGACAGCGGGCATGGTCCTTGCCCACATCTGAGACTCCATCAGTAATCATGTAGTTAGCACGGTTGTATGTTGGAACAACGAGTTCCCCAACCACGACTTCCCTAACAACGAGGTCGCAACCACGACCTTGTCTAAACCACAATTTTTTTTACCGGGCATTCCTTTACCACGATTTTTCGTGGTAAAGGAATGCGTGTTAAAAAAAATGCTTTCCAACTAGTACCCCGATCCCCCCACCCCTTAAAAACGAATTCCCTCCAGCCTAAAAATAAACACGATCACCCACACACACTAAACTAATTCCCTCCCACCCTAAAAATATACTCGATCACCAACACATCCTTAAAACAAACACGATCACGCACACCCCCTAAAAACTAACCCCAAACCCCTAAAAACTAACCCCAAACCCCCCCAACCCCTGCATACTAACACCAATCCCCCCGCCCTCCTAAAACTAATTCCCCCACTCTAAAAATAAACACGATCACCCACAAACCCTAATAACTAATTCCCCCTTCCCTAATAATAAACACGATCACCCACACACCCTAAAAACAAACACGATCACCCACACCCCTTAAAAATAAACTCAACCCCCATAAAACTAATTCCCCCTCCCTAAAAATAATCACGATTACCCCCACCTCCTAATAACGAACTCAACACCTTTTAAACTAATTCTCCCACCTTAAAACTAAACCCCAAACCCCTAAAATCTAATCCTAAACCCCCACCACCCCTGAAAATTAACCCCTCTTACCTGTTCCTCTGCGACGCTCCTCGGAACTCCGCCCTGCCCGAACACTAGACCGAATCAGCCTTAACCACGCACATGCGTGGTTAAGGCTGAGTCGTTGTTCGGGCAGGGCGGAGTTCCGCTTTCGTGACTCCGGAACTCGTTGTTCCGGAGTCGTTGTTCAGGATGTTTCCCAGTTAGCACCTCACACTGGGGCTCGATCTTTGCCCCCGATCACCATATTTCAGGGTGCGAATCGTTACAGTGCCAACACCATCACGTGGCCAGTACTTCACACCGGGGCCCGATCCTTGCCCCCGTTCAACATATTTAAAGTGCAAGTCCACAGAGTGCTTAACAACTTCTCACTGAGGCCCAGTCCTTGCCCCCGAATAATATATCAACAATAAACACCGGGGCCCGATCTTTGCCCCCGATCAACACACTTCAAAGATACTTCACACTGGGACGTAATCCTTCAACAGTTAGCACTGGGGCCCGATCTTTGCCCCCGACCATATTTTTAAAAAAAATACTGAAGCTCGTACTTTGCCCATGATTAACACTGAATCTGGCACACTTGGGTTATAGGGCAACCGATGGCAGGGTCACTGGTGAGGTTCAGGTGCCAGATAGCGTTAAATACATGCTTTTAATTTCCATTTACCTTGTGACTTCGTAGAGCTTCAATTTTCTGTTTCCTTGAAGTTTCTGTAAAGTAGTTTTCAGTTTCCTTTAGGTGGCACACGTGGATTCATCTTCAGGATCATCGCCAAAATGTTGTAATCAAAAAGATGGTCCGGATTCCATGCATAGATTAGTTGGATTCTTTATTAAGTAGTTACAAGGTGAAAACAAGGAACCCCACCAGGAGCAGCCACCCTGCTGCTCAGCCCATACCCAACTGACACTCACAGACATCCAACATTCCATCCACACCAACATTCCACTCCACACTCATACTGGCTGAGCAGCAGGTACAACAAACACCCGAAAACGTAATAGCAAAGGCATTAATATTTTCCTTCCTGGCTCCACAGGGGTCACTTGGGGTGGCTCTGCAGGGTATAGGGGTCTTGTACATACAGGTCCACTTACCCTTTGAGATGATGGGGTGGGCAACCGATCCTGTGCCCACCGCCTAGGGCAACAGTCAAAAGAGCCCCGGGTCTCCTGCAAAACTATTTACATTTTTTAAATGAGCAGTAGTTGTGCAGTTTCCTTCACTTGATGTTTAAATACCAAAAAATGAATTAGTTGGTGATTTCAAATAGAACAACAGATTATTTAGGTCATGCAATTTTTGGCACTTACAGATTAGGTGTGAAACTTTCATCTGTGTGGATAACAGAGTCCTGGACCTTGTCCTCATCAGAAGCGGCCCTCCAAAGTCCTGTCAGCTCTGACCTCATGTACCTCCTCCGGATATAGTTGTGTTCATGGCATGGTGGCATCTGCTTCACAGTGTTGACATCCACATCAATGTGCGTGGCAGGGTAAGGAGAATAAAGTACTTGCCTAAGTGGCAGCATGACACTGCCATTTGTATCCTGTAGTGAAGGAAGACAGTAACAATGTATCAACATTTTTTCTATTTCCTGGTGGCAGGGGTGTCAAAGATAAATATTGCTTCAAAGTACAAGAAGATTTTAATTGAAAAGAATGACTTTGCTTGTAAAGAACACTCCACATCAATAACGTTTAAGTTTGAATCAAGACAGGCCTTCAACAGCACTGGATGAAGCATCAAGAGCAGTAATGGACTTACCATAATGGTAGACAAGAAAGTGAGGTTGGGACCAGCGGTACAGGTTAGTACAAAAAAGTTACTTACCTGCCACAACACTTTTGTAGCTTGAAGCTCCTCTAGATTCACTAGTTGTGCACTTATCTACCATCAAGTGGTTGGGTAGGGTGTGTATGAAGGTAAAAGTTTTTGTTTGTGGCCGACCACAGGCTGAGTCACAGTGACCCGCCTATGACATCAAGCATAAGCCCACAAAGCCCCAATACATAGTCGCCACGCTCAGATTCTGTTTTTCTTTTTGCATCAACTCCCCTCCTTCATCGAGGTGGGAGGGCCACATGCGACTAAGGAGTTTCAAGCTGTAAAACTACTGGTACAGGTAAGTTCTCTGTTTCTGTTGCAGCATGACTCTCCTCTAGATTCACATTCATTACGTGGATTTTGAAGGGATATTAATTACTAGTATGGAGTATGTCGTGTAAGTAGATGCAATTGATTATTTAAATACATTTTGTCTCATCTGCGCCTCTCTCCTTGACTGTGTGTCTATTCCAGTAGTGTTTAGTGATTGTGTGTATCCAGGGGCGGCTCCTCCGTTATGGCAGAGGAGCGTCACCCCCCCTGCTGAAAGCCAGCAGAGGCAAAGGACCAAAATAAAATGATAATAAAACATTTTTATTATCATTTTATTTTTAGTCCTGCAGGCTGCAACTGCGAGCCGAGGGAGGGGCGTGGCCACCCACACTAACGCTACAGCACCAGGTAGTAGGGGGGTGTGGTTGGCACTTCCAAATTCGCATGATGGTTTGGCCAGCCCTCTGTACAGCTGGGTGGAGAAAGCAACAAAGGCTCCCAGTCTATGTCTGAGCGCCGAACATAGTCGCTCAGACTAATTCCAGGGCTGCTCACATGCTGGGAGCCTGTGCAGTGTGCAGCAGGCTCCTGACAAGGATGCGAGGATGGGGAGCAAGGCGGCAGCCGTCGGAGCAGGTAAGTCCAATTTTATTTATTTACAATTCTTTTTGTTGTTGTTTGTGTTCCCTCTCCCCGCCCCACCACTTCGCAATATGAGTTGCCACTACTGTGTGTATCTTAGATCATGTGGCTGGAATGCAAATGGCTTTTAGTGAGAAATTACCTATGAAAGATATTGAAGTCCCTTTTTCTTTTGTGGAATATGATTTTTGGTTATTCAAATAAGTAGTTAACCTGCTAGCGAATAACATAAATAAATTGTTTGAACTATCCATTTTGCTACTGTTACCTGGGATACTGGTGTTCCTTTTGTTTTTACAGCACGTGATACAAGAACTTCTCACTTTTCTTTACTGTTTTTTTCTACTGTAGTTGATACATGATTTTTCTCCTAACATTTAATGTGTTGAGTGCTCTCTCAGCTTGTGTTAGATAGTTGTAAGAAGGCAGGTATGTTAATGACTCAACGTGAAACAGTGAAACTACTTTAGGTACAAACAGATGAACAGTTCTCATTATAAACTTTTCTTTACGCATTTGTAGATATGGTTCCTGAATAGTCAGTGAATAGTCAGTGCTTGAATGTCACTTACTGTGTGAAGTGAAGTGATTACTACAATGGAGGCTGTCTTTAATGTGAGGTGTTTTAGACTAGCCTTATAAAATTGGTTCAAACCTTGGTTTTATTAATCCTCCAAGAATAAAACTAAGATTCCACATTAACGGTGGTACAGTTTATCCCTTCTAGAAATCTCTTCATCACTTGAGTTCTAAAAAAATGTCCCTCCCTTCTCCCTTAGTGTACACTACTATGGTAGATAGCCTCTAAGAGAGGCATATGTCACTTTAGATTTTAGCAAATACATTAGATATCAGACAAGAACTTAATTTGCTGTACTTTCTTTTATATTTTAGATACTGCACCACATAACAAACTGCTTCTACTTTGCCATATAATATTTGCTGGTGGTGGGTTTCCCTGCTTGCTTATATACCGCCATGCATTCCCATACAAGGTTTGGGTGGACAAATTCTTAGAACAGGGTCATCCTAGTTTTCTTGTATTCACTGATCACATTTGGTGTGAGTAGTACTAGTGAAAAGACATATGCAAATGTTCTACAGCAATTCATCAACAGTACCTTTCACTTGGTGGCCTGGATGTAAACTGTGGGCATTTTGTGTTTTTTTTTTTTTTTTTATATAACTTTTTATTAAACATACATCGGACATACGTACATGTTACAGAGGAAACATCAAGGTATACATCACATGAATCTCAGGAGTGGTGCTAATCGCTTTTACATATGAGGAATGCTACGGAGTAAGGGGAATGTCCTGTTCAGCAGTACAGGGAGGAGCACAGATTTCTCCCCGATAGGTGTTCCAGGGGCCCCATATGCGGGCCCATTTCCCAGGGCAGCCCCTGGCCAAATATACTGTCTTTTCTCTGAACATGCACGAATCTAAATCCTCTTCCCAGGCATCCAGAGTGGGTGCGTGTGCTGCTCCCCATAACTGTGCGATATTTCTCTTGGCGAGCATGAGCCCAAGTGTAACCCATTGTGTCTGGTGGGTGTTCAGGTCAGTAGGTTCCCATATATTCAAGAGGCACCGCTGCGCCTCCGGCTGGAGACGAACTGATAGAACCATATTGATCACGTCATGGATTTTCCGCCAGTAGAGACCCACATGTTTACACTCCCAGGTAATATGTATGAAGGTACCTATGTGTCCACACCGTCTCTTGCATTCCCCACTGTCCGTCAGCCCCATATGGATCAGACGGGGTCCTGTTACATAGGCTCTGTGGAGGATTTTGAGTTGAACTAGCCTAAGGCGTGCTGAAATGGCTACCACCCGAGGGGAGGAGACCGCGTCCTGCCAGTCTTCGTCATTTATTTCTAGTCCGTCTTGTACCCACTTCCCCCGCAGTGCTTGGAGGGGCTCCTCGGTGTTGTTGACTAATTTTTGGTAGATCAGCGAGATAGTTTTGTCGGGGAGGTGTCCGTCAAGTATCCTCTCTTCTAAAGGGGAGGCGTCAGGAGGGAGCGTGTCCCCGGGGATTGCCCATAGGAGTGAGTGGGATACCTGCGCGTACCGGAAGAACTCAGTGTTTGCAAGCTCATATTCCGCCTGCAGCGCAGTGAAGGTCCTGACCCCTCCCTGACCCCAGATGTCTCTGACCTGAGAGATGCCAATCTGATCCCACCTATCAAATCCTTTAGTTTTCCATAGGTTACCTAATTCCTCCGAGTCCCATAGCGGGGTAGACATCGTTAACTTTCGCCCCATCCGAGTGAGGAGGACGCCTCGTGCCAGACTCGGACAGTATGCTTAGTGGGTCCCGTTAAGATATATTTTCGGGGTCTTGCATATAATGCTCTATTATAATTGCTCCCAGGAAGCACCCATTTATCCATAGCATAGCCAGGATCATCGGCTCTGCCATAGGTACCGTGGTTGACTGCTGCCAATTGCGCCACCCAATAATATTTTTTAATATCCGGGAGGCTGATGCCTCCGTCGTACCAGTTTAACGTCAGTTTGTTTAGGGCAATTCGAGGTCGTCCCTCCCAAAGTAGTTGTCTCTGTAGTCCTTCAATTTCCTTGAAATAGTGCGAGGGGACAGGATCTAGGGTGTTATGCAATATGTATAGAAACCTTGGCAGGGACATCATTTTAAACAGAGTAGCTCTACCCAAGAGGGAGAGGGGAAGCGATTTCCACCTGGCTACATCTTTGAGTCTGCTCAGGGGAGGAAGGAGGTTTTGGTCATAACGGGATTGAGGATCCAGTGAAATAAAGATTCCCAAATACTTGGAAGCCAGCCGTATTAATTTGTATTGGACAGTCTTGGGAAAGAAGGGGCTGATCCCCACTTAAGACGAATAATATCGACTTGTTCCAGTTGACCGTGAAACCGGAGAATCTGCCAAATATTTTAAGGATATCTAACACTACTATCAAAGATCTCCTGGGGTACGCAAGATAGAGCAATATGTCATCTGCGTACAATGAGATGCGGTCCTCACACTCCGGGGACCACTTTAAACCTCTCACTCTGGGGTCGCGTCGTATCCATGCTGCCAAAGGCTCGAGGACCAAAGCAAATAGGAGGGGGGAGAGTGGGCAACCCTGACGGGTTCCTCGGCTGAGTCGGAACATGTTAGAAAGCTTGTTGTTAACAACTACCTGGGCCAAGGGTTCATTATACAAGAGCCGCACCCATTGAATAAATTTCGGGCCAAAGCCCAGTTTTGCCAATACTGTCCAAAGATACGGCCATTCGAGGGTGTCGAATGCCATTGTCGCGTCTAGTGAAGCTATTATCGCAGGCTCCTGGATGGTGTGTGCTCTTCCTATCACTCCGTGGACTCTGCGCAAATTCAATGCGGTGTTTCTGTGGGGCATGAATCCGGACTGATCCGGATGGACCAGTTCACTGATTACTTTGATGAGGCGATTGGCTAAGAGTTTGGCAAGAATTTTGGGCTCCGCATTCAGGAGGGAGATCGGCCTGTATGAGGCACATTCTGTTCTGGCTTTGCCCTCTTTATGAATAGCGACTATGGTGGCTATCCTCTGTTCCCTAGGCAACGTGTCCAACTCCCTGGACTCCTCAAACATAGATTTTAGGTATGGCGCTAGCTTGTCAGGTTGCAACTTATAAAGCTCAATGGGGAGCCCATTGGGGCCGAGGGCCCTGCCTGAGTTCAGGGACCGGATTGCTTGCGCAATTTCATCCGCTGTCAACTCACCATCTATAATATCTTGGTCGCCTGACGAGAGACAGGGGAGTTTGATGTCTCGCAACATTGCCTGCGAGTCTTCCTCTGAACCCCTGGCCACTGTGGTGTATACTGTCTGGAAGTGGTTAGCAAAGCTATTGACTATTTCTTGAGGGTCAGTGATAGGAGTATCGTCGTCACCTCTAAGTTCAGGGACCAGTCTACTCGCCAACTCCTTTTTATCAAGCCATGCAATCAATTTTCCCGCTTTATCTCCTAAATCGTAAAGCCTACTTTGTCGTTCTCTACTGAGGGTTTTTGCTTTGTCGGTGACCATCGCCTTGTAATCGTGTTGTTTAAGACTCAGCAGATGAAGCTTTTCTGGAGTGACTCCCATCTCCAAATCATTTTCTAGCCTGTTAATGTCGGCCTCAATCTCTGAGACCTCCTTTTGTTTTTCTTTTTTGGTTCCTGCGATCAGTGATACTGCCTGGCCACGAATTACCGTTTTAAACGCCTCCCATAGAGACGGAGAGGAGAGCACCGTACCCACGTTTTCAGTGAAGTAGTCATCCATAGTTTTGATAAAATGCTTACGGATTTTGGGATTACAGAGATGCCAAGGATTAATGGGCGCTATTCTTCCCACTGTATTATGACTAAGGGCAATGTGGATCCATGGTGGTGAATGATCCGATATCCCCCTGGCCAGGTGCCTAATCTCATGGATATATTTGACCTGCTCTGCCGGCACTAAACAGTAGTCCAGTCGGGAAAGGCTGTGATGTGCACCGGAGTGGAAAGTGTATTGGACCTGGTCCAGATGATATGCCCTCCATCCGTCCACTAATCCCAAGGTGTCAAGAAAGTCGGGCAACCATCGGGAAGAGGGCCCTATCTCGCGCGGAGGGAACCTGTCAAGTGTACCCGAGACTACTGCGTTGAAGTCGCCTCCCAGAATGAGAAGACTATCCGGGACGGAAAGTAACACCGAGCCCAGGTCAGTGAAGGTGGAGCACTGCAGTCCGGGGGGGACATATATTGACATAAGTGTGATGGGTCGGCCCTCCCACATCCCCGAGATTCCTACGTATCTGCCCCTGTCATCCGCCCAAGTCGATGTGACGGCGAGGGGAAGTGAAGTCTTGGTCATAATTCCCACTCCCCGGGACCCTGTCGTGAATCCCGCGTGTGCTGCCATTTTGTAACCCCCTCTATGCATAGCCTTACATACATTTCCTATCAAATGCGTCTCCTGCAACAGGACTACGTCCGGAGCCTGTTTTTTGAGGTATTGGAGTACCACACTGCGCTTTATCTTTTCCCCCAACCCGTTGACATGCCAACTCAATACTTTAATATGCTTTTCTCCCACTGTTCATGCTGTACAAGTCCTCGGATTACGATTTCCTCAACAGCTATGTCAGCTTCGGACGCCGATGCAAAAACTATAACATAACACAAATGCAAAACCCCCACCCAACTACCCCCCACCCTGCTGCCCTGCACTCTGGGCTTTGACCTGCCCATAGAAAACTTGCAGAGTGCCTGTCGCCCTATAGTGATATAGTAGTAGAACTTGTGTGGACGTGGCTTCCCGACCCTCTGCTTCCTCCTCTAAGGATGAACCCCATTACTGCCCCCGAGGTGAGTCAATCTGCGCCGTTCAAAATGTCATTTATTGAGGGAGAATAACCCCGCGGAGACCGGCCGCCACCACCCCCCCCTCCCCCTTTACCTGTCTCAGACTTTGTTAGGAGATATTTTGCATTACATTTGGGGCCATAGTTAGTCTGTTTGACTCCGCTAGATAGGGGTCCGGGATCCGGCTTCTCCTCCCACGTTGCTGCATCGCCCTGTCCGCTCCATGTGGTACTCGAACCAAACCGTTGCCTCCTCTGGCTGTTCAAAAAACAAAGTTTTCCCCTCTGCTTCTACACGGAGGCGTGCAGGAAACAACATGGAGTATTTCAGGCCCGCGTCTCGAAGTTTACGCTTTACCATCATGAAGGATCGTCTCTGTCTCTGCACCCGCTGCGTGAAGTCCGGGAAGAAGGATATGTCTGCGTTTTCGAAACGAAGGGGGGTTCGGTTCCTGGCATGCTGGAGTATGGCTACCCTGTCACGAAAGTTGAGGACCCTTGCCAGCACTGGTCGAGGAGGGGCCCCCGGTTTAGGCGGACCCCCGGGAGCTCTATGTGCTCTTTCTACGACAAAGAATTTGCTGAGCCCCTTGGGCTTCAATTGCTGTAATAGGAGGTCTTCGACGAACAGGTCCGGCGCCTGCCCTTCTGCTTTCTCCGGCACTCCCAAAATCCGAAGATTGTTGCGACGGAGGCGCCCCTCATAGTCATCAAGTTTGAGTTCAGTGGCTTTACGAAACGTCTGCAGGTCCCGGAGTTCACCCTGCAGTTGATTCACGTCCCCGACCAAGCTGGCAGCAGTGAGTTCCACTTGCGCTACTTTTTCGTGAACTTTAGAAAGATCTGCTCTGATCAGGCTGACATCAATAGCCATAGTGTCTATTTTGTGTTCCAAAGTAGTCTGGACAGTTGTGATCGCCTTCATCACGTCCTTCAGGGATAACTCCTGTTCCTCTACACCCTGTTCGTTGGCTGCACCTCCCAAGGACTGCCGACCATGTATCGCCTCCTTGGACAAAGTATACCGGTCCAGTTTATTGGTTTGTATTTTTTTCGACCCCCTAGCACTTGTCCCTTTACCTTTCTCCATGGTGGATATGATTTGTGGCCACTAATCCGACGGTCCACGCTGTTTTAGCCCCTCTTCAGTCAAAAGTCAACTCTGTGGGGTAAAGGGGAGTTGTACGGCCTGCAGCCGCGACAGCGCCAATGTCCGCGAGGGTTTCCGCTTGACTAAACACAATGTCACTTCCCCACTCACCTCAGCGGGACGCTAGAGTAGGGCGCGAGGCTTATAGGCGGTTCGGACACTAGCGCGTCGCCCGTACTGGTCTGCCAAGGTGCACCTCTGCCTACTACAGGATGCCCTCACAAGTTCAGGCCGTCAGGATTCCTTCCCATCAAGACGGCGCATCACAAGCTGCTCATGGGCTCTCGTGGGCTCCCGCGAAGCCCAGCCTCCGTCCGGTGTTGATTTGGGGCAGGGGCCACTCATTCACCACGGCGTCTCAGGTGCTCTCCCCGCTTTCAGCGCAGCCGCTGCGCCCCTACGCCAGGCGGAGATCGTCTCCGAGGCGATCTGCTCACCATTCACTCGGGCCGGTAATCACGTGCCTGCTCCTGGGGCTGAGAGGGCGCCGGTAATGTTTTCCCGGGGGCTGTAGGTGGCGGTGCTTTGGTGGTGGTATACTGGCCCCCGCTTATGCCACTTCATGCAGTCGGGCCTTCAGCTGCGTCTCCCAAGCACTGCTCTCGCTGCATCGGACTCGGGCATTCAGCGCTCCGCTGCGGCCCGGCTCCCCTCCGCCCGATCGACGATCTTTATTTACGGACTGCGCCAGTCAGATGGAAGCAGTCCCGCTCTGCACTCCTGGGGCCCGTCGCTGTTTCGGTCTTCCTGTCGCCTGTGCGCGGCCCCTCCGCAACTGCTGTGCTGCGTCCTGCTTGCGGTTCGGCAGCAAAATTGAGCCCCCGGCTTCTCCACTCGGACAGGCCCGAGATTGCCGGAGCTTGAAACTCCGCTCCCAGATGTCGTAGCACCGCGGGGGTGGGACGAGGGTGCACCGCTTACTTTCCGGCATTGCCACCCGCCTCGGGAAGCGCGGATAATTAGACAGGATAGACGGAGGAGGAGAGAGGTTCACGGAGCTAGTGACTCAAGCGGCCATTTTGCTCCGGCACTTGGCCACGCTCAGATTTTGTGTTTTCTTATTGTTGCAAACTGCCATGCTATGGAAACAGCCATGTTATGGAAAAAGCCAGCTATGCCTGGCTTTTTCCATGTTCTTAATAATGTGTCTCCTCCCTCTTGATTTAGTTCCTACTTGTGGAACCTCCCTCTTGTCTGCTTAGCTTTTCTGCCTATTGGTTTTGTTCTCTGGCTAGATGAACTGAAATTAGACCTATGTTTTTTGGTAGCCCATGTCCACATTTCTTGAGATAGCTGGTGGATAGGATTCTGTCCCCTCCTTTTTATTGATGTAGAGTTCTGAAGGTGTGTTATCTGTTTGATTTTGAATAGTCTTCCATTTTATCTGTGAATGAAAGGCTTAGGCTTTCAGGGCTAGAAACACTATCTTTAGTTATAGGCACATGTGTTTTACGGTCTCCTTTTGTGTCCTCTGACATGGAGATGCCCCATGTGTGCATTCAACCCAATGAGTAATGCATCCGTGGGGATTGGCTCTGCAAACATTGCCTTTTGTCATGTTGTGACCACCATTTCAAATCCTTTTGCACTCTTTGCGTAACAATCAATAGATCATAACAATCCCCCGTCAACTGTGACCACTGATTCACAAGCCACTCCTATACCGGCCTCGTGTGGGGTCTTGCCTATGGAATCAAAAGAATCCATGACGCCATCATTTCTAACATTTATGATACTTTCCTTACTGTCACTGACTGTGACTTGCAGTAATTGTGAACCTGTTCCTGTATTGCCAACACTCTCTTCTGTGCTTTCTGAGTGTTTAGTTCTGCCTCCAGGAACGTCTTTTCCTGAGAAGGAATGGGTGATTATTTCTTCATATTGATTGTGAGTCCAACTGTGTAAAAGGGTGAATGACCCTTTAGACATGAATCTATTCAAGTCACTTGGAACATTGAAATTTGCAGAAACAACTGCCAAACATTTCGTGAACACTGTTTGTGCTGATTTTGTTCCAAAGAGTAAAACTTTAAATTGATAATGACTGTATCTAATCACAAACCTGAGATATTTGTGATGCTCCTTGTTTATCAGTATATGGTAGTACACATATTTGAAGTCTACTCTAACTAGGTAATAATCTCTGTGCTTCAGTATAGGACTTACTTCTTGAAGCATTGTCACCTTGAATCTATTGTCTTAACATATCTGTTTAAAGCCTTAGATCGAAAACATTAAGTCTTGTTTTGGAATCGGAAAGTATTCATACTGTATACTTCTTTTGGTACTTCAAGGTATTTTTGGCAGCGGCTGCTATATCGCCTGTAGGAGAATTTCTTTGTGTTCTTTTTTGTAAGACTGTCTTTTTTGTGGAATGTTTAGAGGTTTTACGCAGAACCGCGGCGTCTGATCCTGATCTCATTATTGCTATGCCAGAGGGATATGAGGTAACTAGAGTTGACAGAACTAATAAACGAGGAGGAGGGATAGCAATTGTATATCGTAATCATCTTAAGGCCATTTTAAGCCCCTCCCACTTCTGAGTTGTGAGGCACTTATGTTTAACCTATAGATCAGCAATACCTACACTTTTAATGGCCTCCTGGTTTATTGACCTTCTGGCCCGAGGGAATCTTTTACTCAATCCCTATTAAACATCATTGAATCATGTATGATGCTCCTCAATCTCACAATTCTGGGAGACTTTAATTTCCATTTAGAGCATTTTGAGGATAAGGACACACAGCAGATAACTGATATCCTGATGAATTTTGATATCATACAATTGGTCAAATTACCCGTGCATCTAGCAGGTCACACACTCAATGGTATTTTTACCAACGATCCGAAATTGATAGTCGAGAAGGTAATTCCTTTACCTGGACCGATCATAGGGCTATAATTTTTAAATTAGGAATTCCATTAATAATACCGCCAGGTTGCAAAGTACCAACATCATTTAAGTACGCCAGTGGAATAAACTAGATTGCTCTGAACTAAATGACCTATTGATGAAATCTCAGCCCATATTTAAAAGTGATGTCGATCTCGCAGCAGCAAAATTTACTGGCTGGATTGATACGGCAATCACACAACTGGCCCCTCAAAAAATTAAGATTAACCACAGATCTTTGCCATCTGCGCCATGGTACTCCCAAGATCTCAGAATGTATAGACAGAAAAGTAGACATCAGGAACAGCTGTGGAGAGCTAACTATGGTTCTGATGACAACATTAAATACAAAACCATGATTAAAGATTATAAAAGAAAAATAAATACAACCAAGGCCATGTTTGTTACAGATAAAATCAATTTGGGAAAAAAAACCTAATTGAAAGAACTTTTTAATACAGTAAACCCTTATCCAAGATCAGTATCAAGAACTCCATGACCCCTGATCAGTCATTATATGACAAAATAGCAGATTTCTTCCTTGCCAAAGTTACTAACATATTTAGGGAGTTTACAAATTTGGCTGGAAATACTGAGATTTCAATGAGTGAGGAGATATCAGAGAATACTCTTTCTCCAATAAAGAACAAAGGCCAGTATTGTTTACTACCGTTACCCTTTTCACAGATGATAAGGTGACTAATTAATTCAAGGTTCTAAATCTGGTGCCCCATCGGACTCCTGCCCTCCGCAGGGTCTTGATCCGATAGCGAACACCATATCAGTACACCTTGTAACACTTTTAAATAAAATATTGCCCTTGGGATGTTTCCAATTGGCTTGGATAAAAGCATCCATACTACCACTGCTAAAAAAAAGTCACTAAATCCCTTGGAAGTCAATAACTATAGGCCTATTTCCCGGCTTCCTCTTCCAGCAAAGATTCATGGCCTTTCTGGAATCCAAAAGTATTCTGGACCCAGTTCAACATGGGCTTAGACCTAATCATTCAACAGAAGCAGTTCTTTTAGATGCTACAGAGGAAATTAGAGTGATTGTTGATAATAGGGGAAAGGCGGCCTTGATTTTACTAGATCTCTCGGCCACATTCGACATGGTTGACCATTCCCTTTGGATCAACCGTCTAGAACAAAGGCATCAGGGATCGAGCACTAGATCTACTTAGCTCCTTTCTTTCCAATCGTGAGCAAATAGCAACCTTGGAGATTTCACTTCTGATTCTTTCACACTTCCCTTCGGGGTCCCTCAGGGGTCCTTGCAGAATCCAACCCTTTTTAACGTACATATCACCCCCCCTCATTAAGCTCATTAGATCATTTGGCTTCTCAGTTTCCTCATATGCAGCTGCCACCCAGATAGTGTGTCGTTCTCCTTAAACCCCAAAATAGTTGCCAAGTTGTTTCATACCTTACGGCTTTCCAACTGCCCCAAAAAATCCTGCATGCTACTCATGTTAAAGGACACCTCCTTGATCCGGTGTTCTCTAGTCTAGAGGACCTTAAAGGGGAAGATCCCACCCCTCTTCCGTGGTCTGACCACTTCCTGGTCTCCCTTCCCTGGTCTCCACAGGTCACTGAACCTCTTATTCAATCTATATGGACCCAAGGTCGCTCCTGGGCCAAATTCCCCCTGGAGAAATGGACCCAGGAACTGGAAAGGACCAGACCCATACTTGACCCATGTCCAGTCAAAGCCAATGAGGACTTTTCTAGCTGGATAGAGGAGTCACTTGATGCGGTCCTTCCGAAGACTAGGATAAAAAAGACTAGCGGGCCTCATAATTTCCCTTGGTTCTCCTTCGAACTGCGCACCTTAAAACAGCGCTGTAAGGCTGAAAGACATTGGAGGAAAGACTTTCTACCCAGCAAAAAGTTGGAATACAGGGCAGCTATTTGTGTCTATAAAGCAGAAATAAAAAAAGCCCAGGCCTCCTATTACAAGGGTAAGATTTTATCAGCCGCCAACTCTCCTAGAGAAACCTTCATTATTATTAAAAAACTACTTAAAGCCCCCGCCCCACGAATAGCACCGGACACCTCTGGTCTACGTTGCAATAAACTGGCAGAATATTTCACCACAAAGGTTCAGAATATTCTTGAATCCCTGCCGTATAAGGATGACAAAGGCGAGACCCCTTACAAGCAGATGGATCCCGACCCACGTCCTTCTGAACACACACTAGAGGTCTTCCCCTCCCTTTCGCAGGATTCACTCCTTACCTTGCTTTCCTCGGTAAAGAGCGGATCACCGAAGGATCCCGCACCGCTTAACATTCTGAAACAGGCAGCTTCGATAATAGCCCCGAACATGACGGACCTGATTAATGCCTCGCTGTCCACAGGAATAGTTCCTACCAACTGGAAAGGGGCCATGGTGAAAGCCCTACTTAAGAAACCTAATCTGGACCCGGCGGATATGGGCAACTATCGCCCTATCTCCCTTCTGCCAGGAATAGGTAAGGTGGCAGAGAAATACGTTAATCAAACCCTTTCCGGCTTCCTCGAAACTTACAACCTGCTCCACTCCTCACAAACAGGATTCCGACAGCGTCAGAGCACCGAAACGGCCCTGTTAGCAGTGGTGGAGGAAAGTAGAAAAATCTTAGACTCAGGAGGTTCGTCTGCCATCATACTCCTTGACCTGAGTGCAGCGTTCGACACGGTGAACCATAGAATCCTGGTCCATCGTCTCAGGAATATAGGAGTAACAGGCACGGTGCTCCAATGGCTGTGTTCCTTTCTGGAGGGAAGATCCTTTCAGGTATTTGAGGAGAACATCGCATCTAAACCTACCTCATTACCGAACGGAGTCCCTCAGGGGTCATCGCTTAGCCCGACCCTTTTTAATGTGTATATGGTGCCTCTGGCAGCCATTGTAGCCCCCTCTGGAATCCGCATGGTGACCTATGCCGATGATACGCAATTGGTGGTAGCGTTAAACCAAGCAGATCAAAAAGCCAACGGCCTCTATTCTTGTCTAGAGGACGTTTCGAACTGGATGGACGCGTCTCAGCTTAAGCTTAATGGCGAAAAAACTGAGCTCATGATACTGGGCAACCACCTTAGCTTTAAATCCAGTTCTATGTGGCCAGTCGGTATGTGTCCTCCACCGGTCCCCAAGTCAGAAATCAAGAGCCTGGGCATCTGGTTGGACCAGGATTTGAACTTTAGAGTACAGGCTAGGAAGACGGCAGCCATCTGCTATGGTCTGCTTAGAATGGCCCGTAAAGTCATCCCCCTCCTTCCCTCTCAAGCTAAAAAAGTACTGGTCCAATCACTTATACTTTCCAGACTGGATTATGGTAACGCACTATATCTGGGTGCCCCCACAACAGTAGTTTCCAAACTACAGTCTGTTCAAAACAGCGCCGCCAGACTTTTAACTGGAGTTACCAATAGACAATCGGCGAAACCTGCACTCCTCTCCCTTCATTGGCTCCCAGTGCAGGAACGTATTAGATTCAAGGCCTTGTGCCTAGTACAGAAATCCATGCAGGGGAACGGGCCTCCTATCAACTCAGCCATGATCTGTCCCTACAAAGCCAATAGGAAACTTCGGTCAGATGAATTGCATCTGGCCGAGGTCCCTAGGATCAAGAAGGCCAGAAGTGGTGGACGGCTCTTCTCTTATAACGCCGCTAAACTCTGGAATTCTTTGCCACTACATCTTCGCATAGTTCCCGATCATTTTGCTTTCCGTAAACAACTGAAGACCTTTCTGTTTCCTTAGCTTTGTCCGCCTCCCCCGTGTCAGTCCTAGCGCTGGGATGCTCCCGGGTAGCCATGCGCTTTATAAATGTTTTTTTCATTTCATTTCATATCTTTATGAGAAACATTGTCGAATGGATGCAGAAAAGTTGCTTGAAAATTAATTAGGAGAAAACAGAGGTAATGCTTTTTGGTAATAATACCTCCTTTTGGAGTACTGCATGGTGGCCCTCCACTTTAGGCCCTCTCCTATTGCCAGTCCAGATAGTAAAGAATGTAGGGGTCATCTTTGATTACAGGTTGGCGTTTGGTGATAAGTTCTGCCTGTTTCTTTTCCCTGTAAGTGTTAATGAAAATCCTTCCCTTTCTTCCCCTTGAACAAAAGAAAACTACAATTTTGGCCTTGGTAATTTCGAGGCTTGTTTACTGCAATGCTTTGTATGAAGGCTCTCAGCAGCGCATACTTAGTAAGTTGCAAATGCTCCAAAATGTTGCAGCCCAAGTGCTGCTGAATCTCTCTCAATTATGCTCTATTTCACAGAACAGACTTGATTTGCACTGGCTGCCTATTAGGAAGAGGGTAAAATTAAGACCCTGTGCTGGGCTCACAAGGCCCTTCACAAAGTTGTCTCTCTCTCCCTTCAAAGGACCTTTAAGTGGTATACACCCATCCGTACTCTTCAATCTTCTACCGCCAATAAGGTAGTGGTCCCTATGATTAAGAAGGCCCATTGGGGAGGAAGAAGTTTCTCCCACGTTACCTGTAAGTTTCTCCCTGATTACCTCAGAGCGCAGCCCAATTTGTTTAGTTTTAGAAAACAATCAAAGACTTGGTTGTTCCCCATGGCCATTAATTAGGATCAATTTTCTGCTCTCTATCCGATACTGTTTCGGACCTAGCACCAAGAGGTCATTTTTTGGTATTTGAGCGCTTTATAAATATTTTAACATAACATAACAGTAATTATATCTTATTATGGTAATTAATTACTTGTCTGGAGTGATTTTCTGCAATTCGTGCACAAAAACACTTTTCCTCCCCCCGGCCTGTGTGTTATGATTACGGGGTGGGTGGGATGGAGCCACTACTTATTTTGGCCTGTATCTCGGTTGACTTGGGCCTTTATTCTACCTCTGCCATGAAAAGTCTGTTTTCCTTTGTTGAACTGCTGCCAGTGAGAGGAAGGCTGTTGACTCCCTGAAGGGTAGAATCTTTGAAAGTGTTTGTGTTGAAAAAGGGAATGTCCTTGGCCCCTTCTATGTAAAATTGTAAAGGAGTTTTGGATGGCAAGTGTTGAAAACTGGATTACTGGTTGAGAGGGGTGAATCCCTATGCAAGCAGCAACCACAACCTCGATCAGGGAGAAACACAAACAAATCCCAAATTAACCTGTGCATAACCCTCTGCTAGCTTGGCACAATGCAGTCAGGCTCAACTTAGAGGCAAAGTGTAAAGTATTTATGCAGCACTTCAAACAGTAATAAAGTGAAAGCACAGCACAAGAAAAATCCCACACCACTTTAGAAAAATAGAGCACAATTTAATAAATTAGTTGACACGAAAATGACAAACGTTTAATCAGTAGAAACAGAGATATGGAGTTTTAAAGATTTGAGTAAAAATAGTGTTTAGAAGCACAAAGTGCCAACTGTGGTTATCTGGTTGCGCTGGACTGGGATAAAGGCTGACCATGATGGGGCGCGGGCCGGATACAAGGACCAAGTTAGGACCACTAAACAAAGTATCTTAAACCCTGATTGCGGAGTGTCGCGAGATCCTGCATTGAAGATGCATTACGCAGTGGCGGTTCTGGCGAAGCTGCGGGCTGCGATACGAAGTCCTGAGTCATCGTCGAGGATGCCATCGACAAGGGCCTTGTGGTGCGAAGACCTGTGTCAAGGGTGCTTTGCACAGCAGTGGGTCCGATGACACTGTGGGATGCGATGCGAAGTCCAGGCATCTGGGATGCGGTTCCGAAGCAGCTGCGAGGAGATGCAAAGTGCTGCATCGTGTCTGCTCACAGGACCACCGCTTGGCTGCCAGAACACCTTCAGGCGCCCACTTCCAAGGGTCCAGGACTGGGGTGGCACCACTAGGGGGGGAAAGACTCACAGCAAGTAGAGTCCAGGTGCTGAGTTCAAGATGATTGGAGCCTTTTCTGTCCCTGGGGCACTTATAAGGAGGCCAGCCACTTAGCCCTTGGAGTCATTGTGGTGGTCCTGGGTTCAACCTACAGATTGTCCTTTCACTCAGACAGCACGGCAGCAGAGTATCAGTCCTTCTTGCAGAGCATCACCCCAGTCTGTTTGAGTCATCCACAGGTTCAGAAGTGTACTGAAGCATTGGGTCTGAGGATCCATTATTTATACCTGGTGCCAGCTCTGAAGTAGGAGAAGGTTCTGGAGGTTTCCACCGCTAGAGGTGTTTTGAATTTCCTGCCAACCTGCCCTGGCCCCAGCTTGTCTGGGGTCACAATAGAGTAGTGTTAAACCCTTTGTGAATGTGCCCAGGCAGAGCCTTTGTGATGTGCTAGTGTGGTAGGTGACAGCCCCTCCCCCCCATCAAGTCAGAGATGGCCCATCCTGCCAACACCTATGCTCCTTTATCTCACTTTCTAGGAGCAATACACAATGACCAACTGCCAGCTACACCTAGTCATGTGACCCAGGAAACAGGCTGCAGGCACCAAAAAGTTAGAACAAGAAAATGCCATCTTTCTAAAAGTGTCATTTTCAGAATTGTGATTCAAAATCAGACTTTACGAATAAAAGAGGGTTTTCAATTCCAAGTCTTTAGACACTAAATTGGACATCCCTACCTGCTCCCAATTGAAAGTTATCACTTATTAAATGTAATAAGTTAACCCAATGTTATCCTATGGGAGAGGTAGGCCTTGCTGTAGTGAAAAACAAATTTAGGAGTTTTTCACTACCAGGACATGCAATAATTTGAAGTTCATGCCCAACTTTTTAAATACACTGCACCCCACCCTATGGGCTGTTTAGGACCGATCCTAGAGTCGACATATGTATTAAAAAGGAAGGTTTAGGTCTGGCAAAAGGTTTATTTTGCCAGGTCGAAATGGCAGTTTAAAACTGAACACACAGGCTGCAATGGCAGGCCTGATACATGTTTAAAGGGCTTCCGACGTGGGTGGCCTAATCAGTGCTGCAGGCTCACTAGTAGCATTTAATTTACAGGCTCTGGGTACATGTAGTACCCCTATACTAGGGACTTACAAGTAAATTAAATGTGCCAATTGGGTGTAAACCAATTTTAGAATGTTTAAAGGAGATAGCACAAGCACTTTAGCACTGGTTAGAAGTGGTAAAGTGTGCAAAGTCCTAAAAGTCAACAAAAACGGGTTCAGAAAACAGGAGGGTGAAAGCAAATAGTTTGGGGATGATCCTGAAGAAAGGGCCAAGTCCAACAGCAAGGATCCCATTGCTTTGGTAGAGTCATTAGCCTTTTTAATATTTTTAGGGAATACTTTCAAACATGTTTTCCCCTGTGAGTGTTGTACAGATGATGTTCACTTATACTTCAGGTTTGAATCCAGACATTGTCAGCCAGGCATGACTGCAGAGTTTTGAACCTGTGCACATTTGTCTTCTGCCAGCGTCAGTGACATCCAGGATACATTTCAGCAAGTATTTGAGATTGCCTTCCCATCCTGCATAAAGGCTTTTGCTCTTTTCATAAATCGTTCTGGGAGAGAGTGCATTAACTGCTATTTCCTCCTATTGCTTATGGCCGTACTTATTAAGGATTGTGTCATAGATGGCAATTCTCCATTGTGTGGCTGCAGACTTCTCCATTTTCCTACCAACAGTTACTAAACTCTTGCTTTCTTTATTGGGAGCAGGGCCTGCAGATGCAGATGCATTCGCCCATTTTCTGGAGGTAGAGACAACCAGTGAATAACCAGGCATTTTGCCCTTAATATGAACAGGGTCCTGTGGAGACGGTATATATTTCTTCTCCATCCCAGGATCTCCAACTTTGGAAGGCCCTGGTTCACTTTAACTATTAGTGTGTGATATATTGATAAGTCATCTTTGGATATGGTTTTGATGGATAAGAATCTATCTCCTGAAGGGAATCTACATCTATTTCCTTACGCATAATTACTTCAGTATCACCTTCAACTGGTGTCTGGGTGTCTTCCTCAAAGTGTGTGTTCCTCTTACTACTCTTCGAGTGGCTCTGGTGCCTGAGGTTTTGTATATCCTTCTGTCCTAATTCCTCCTTATATGGACGATTTATGGGGTATTGAGAACAAACTCTGTATTTTGTCAAATCCTTTTACATTAGGGATGCCATCTCAACCTTGAGACATTGGCAGTGGTCCCCTGGACAACTGCCTACTCCCCAACAAACCTTTTTTTTTTTACACTTACAAGGTGGAAGGGGTCCCCTTTCTGTGAGGGTGCTACCACCCCAACTCAGGAGTCTGTAACTTTTCAATGTTTTTGGACCAGGTAACTTCTGCAAAACATTGATACATCCCTTAACGAATCGCTATTTGCAAGCCTCACCCTAAACACGCCAAACCCAAATAGGAATTTGTTATGGTTTTCTAAACCCATTTTGTGATTCAGTAACCTGTTACCAATTTGCAAAATAGATTTAGTACATAACAACTAGCAAATTGGTGTCACAAACCCTGTGATTTTGCGAATCACAGGGTTTGTGACAGAAAATTGGCTTTGTACATCAGGTGCATTTTCTCAAACCGGCCAATTAACTCTCTCTAGGTACGTAATGCAATTTGACATCACGGTCCTCCGTCAGGCTTTGATGCACAGATGGAGGAGTTCTGTATACAATGTCCCAGATGGTTTCTGTACTATCTACATGAAACAATTTCAACAACATAGCAATTTAGAAACTGTGAGGTTACCTGAGCAGCAGAGCTGAAGAACATAAGAGCATTAGGGTCTATAGTATGAACATGACTTATAAGAAGAGAGCAAATGGACTTACATTCAGCAGTCCTTGAACAAAAAGCCCAGACTCGTATTTAAACGATGATTCACTTCGACAGAGCCTGGAACATTTCCGTTCTGAAGGAGTCAGAAAAAGGCACAAAGTCTTGACCATCTGCAAATTAAGACACAGTGTGAAAAAAGCAGTGGGAAGAAACGACGACTTATATGTGTATTAATGACACACAATCTTCAGTTGGTCTTGCAGTGCAAATCTGGTTCAGTATTTTTTTGCCTTAATTTCGAGGATGTCACCACAAACCAGAATCTGGCGTTATTTGTAAGTTGTGGTAAGTGGATAGCAGATTGAGGCTAGTCTCTGTTTTGATACTCATAATTAGATTTATTAAATCTTTGTTAGGTGTTTCCGGAGGCAGAGCCAAGATGCTTACATGCGGTGTAGTTGTGTTTGCACAGTGAAGAGTAGGTTTGTGTGTCTCTGAGTCAACTCGAAGTATCGGATGGAGCTGCAAAGTTCCGATGTACATCTGATGGTGTACCTGCACTGCATTGGGTCAGTGTTATGAGTTCTGCTTAGACATGGTGTTGTGTGATGGTATGGTGGAATACTGTTGTGGGCACACAGACATCCATTTCCGTGTAGATCTGTGTAATTTTGGAGGTGTGTGAGGTGTTCTGTCTAATCATATATAATGGACATTTGTATCTGTTAGTTAGTGGAAAATGCCACGTTCCTACCGAAGTGTAAGACATGTCTGTGCTACGCTGCATGCACGTACAGTGGTCTGTCTAATGGTGCCTGTAGGTGGTTGTATTAGTATGTAGGTCTGTTGGGACAGCCATTTGAGGTATATGCTAGCTGTGTTGCTTCTGTGTGTGTTTTGTTCTGCCCCATTTATACTTTTGGCGCAACCTGTGGATCGGCACCATTCTGCCTCTTCCTCCTGGGCATGTTCCTTACAGATACAAGTACAGGCCCCAACAGTGTGCCCCTCCTGGACATGATACCAGACAAATATAACAAATACAAGGCCCAAGCATCCTGTCCTCCCAAGCATGACACCACGAACACAGACATCTTGTGATTCCTGGCCGGTTAACATAACGAGGAGTGAGAGGGGTGTAAGATGTGCAATTGCACCTTCATCTAGTAGTATGGATTCAAATCACTTTCTCAATCGAGGCTTCCTTTTTGTTGTATAATTGGTAAGATGGTGTTTAAAGTCAGAAAGAGTGAGAGGGTAAGCGAGAGATAGGGAAACCTAATGAGGGTGTGTGCAAACAAGTGAATGGTTGTATGACGGAAGCCCGCATGCATTTACCCCCCATGCCTTTACAACGCAGTCACTACTCCGACAGTGACGTTACCACGTGTTACTTTACCACACAAGTTGCTACAACGACTTGCTTTAGGGGGCGCTGGACTTTGGAATAGTATAGATTACTATTCCAACTCCAGTCTACGCAACAGTAGGGAAGGTGTTGGACTTAAAAATCCAACATCAGTCCAACAATACACCCCCTAAAGCAAGTCGTTGTAACGACTTGCTTGGAAAAGCAAGGTGTGGTAACGTCGCAGTCAGGGAAGTGGCAGTGTGTAAAGGCAGGTTGTTGTTGTGACTGCGGGGTAAAGGATGTTTCCCAAGTGAATGTATCTATCTGAAATTGGGCCTGTCTGGAGATTAAAATAAAAGGAGCTTTTTATCAGAGCGTTTGTAGGCCTGCTGGAGAGCACTCAATCTCGATTTAGGAGCAACATAGTAAGGAAACAGCACTTTTACCTGCCTCAGAATATTTACGCAGTATATTTGACCAAGTATGTCTCACTGCTCTACTGTTATTAGACTTATCTGCAGCTTTTGACATCATGTCTCACCCCATTCTAAAGAGCCTTTTCAAACTGGGGATTTGTAAAACCGTTCTAAAATCGGTAGCCTCTTTCTCTCCAACAGATCGCAATCAATTTTTCTGGGACCTTAAACATCCTGCTCTTCTTTACTTTTGTAGGGGTCCCTCTTTGCTCACACCTGTGTCCCACTTGGTTCTTTGTGCATGTGGCTCCTTATGCAGAGTTATTCACGTTGCATGGTTTTAGTATCCTGGATTATTCAGAGGACACACAACTCATAGTCTCCATTTCTCACTCTCCTACCATCACACAAGTTAAAGTTTAGGCATGTACATCTGACGTAGAGGAGTGACTTTCATAAAAATAAATTGTGAGAAAACAGAAGTGCTATTCTTTGGAAGAGAGAACTCTTTCAGGTCCCATCACTGGTGCTCGTCTGAACTTGGTCCTCCTCCCCAATCCACTGACTCAACTAGAAATCTTGGCATCCACTTAGATCACAATCGATTCTTCGCCTCACAGATTGTTTCAGTGGCAGCTTGAAGTTTGTGCTTTTAAGAGCCTTCCTTGCAGCAGTTTCTTCCTTTTTTTGCCTGCTTTTTCTGCTAAGCCAGTGGTTCATGCCTTAAATTACCACTAGACTGGATTATGGGAACTCACTCTATGTCCCTGGCTATTTGCTCCAAAGACTGCAAATTATACAGAACCTGGCTGCTAGATTAGTACTTAATCTTCTCTGCAGACATTCCGTCACGCCACATCTAAAAATTCTTCATTGGCTTCTAATAAAAAAAACATTTTGTATAAATCACTCTGCTTTGTGTTCAAAGCCTTGTCTCTGAAAGGTCCCGCTTACATTCAAAATCTGATTCTGCCTTATGTTCCAGCTCGCCCCTTATGCTCATCCAGTACTGACTTGACCTCAATTCCAAGGCACAAAAGAGCAAAAATAGACAGAAGATCCTGTTCCTTTTGTGCTACCAATTACGGAATGCTCTGTCACAAGATTTAAGACATACTCGTTCAGAAAATGTCTTTAGAAAAGCGCTAAAAACCTGGCTTTTCAAACCATTATACACTTTCTACATCTGACTTCACAGTTCCACATTTTTATTCTGTCTCCTAGCATCAGGACACCCTATTTTTGTGCATTTGATGCGCTTTACAAGACATTCATTCATGTAGTTTAAGATGGTCCTTGTTAGGCCACCAGACTGAAGGTCTCACCTTAGGTTGCCTTCATGGATGCTCTGTGGAGCCTCAATGCTCTAGGTCGGATGAGGGCATTACCTTTTATTTTGGTACACCATGAATGCAGAAAGGATACAGAGCGCAGACCACTGCCCATTTAAGTCTGAGATTCCGGGACCCTGGAATGGTAGGCGAAAGAAGGTGAGTGTGAGACAATGTAATGCACTGCTGTGCAATGTAGAGTGCATGCAGTGGAAAAAGGACATTGAGTGCAGACTCTTCCAGTTTCTTCGTGCTTGGGCCCCTATAACATTTTGCCCACATACGGTATTCCTTCAAAATTTGTGTCCTTCTCTTCCAACATCCTGAGGATTCTAAAGGTACCCGGGGGTTGTGGATTCCCCTGGAGGGGACCAAGAAATTAAGCAAAATACAGCAAAATTTGGTTTTTTGGGGGAAAAATGGGGAAGAAGTGCTGAAGAAGAAAGAGTCTGTTTTTTTCCCCTACAAATGGTATCAACGAAGGGTTTGTGGTGCTAAAATAACCATCTTCCCAGCTTTCAGGAACAGGCAGACTTTTGTCAGAAAACCATAATTTTCTACACAGTTTTGGCATTTTACTGAGACACAGCCTATTTTTCCTATTTTTAGTGCTTCAACCTCCTTCCAGCTAAGTGGTAGAAATGGGTGTGAAACCAATAAAGCATCTCGGAAAGCTATACATTTCTGAAATGTAGACAAAATTCTGAATTCAGCAAAAGGTCATTTATGTAAATCCTTCAAGGTTTTTCTATAGAAAGAAACAGTTGAAATGAAGAAATATTTAAATTTAGTTGAAAAAAACCAGCCATTTGTGCCTATATTTTCACCTGTAACTTCTTCTAACTATTGTAGATTTTTTAAAGCAATATACCGTTACGTCCGCGGGAACCTTTTGGTTGCGGGGATATATGAGGCTTGTAGGTTCACCAAGAATCCGAGGTACCCAGAGTCAGTAACTGAGTTGCACCTTGCAATGGTTTTTCATTGTGTACAGGGTATACAGCAATTCATTTGGTAAAATATAAATAGTGACAAATCAGTATCCAGGAAAACTATGTATTTCTGAAATTGGAAGAAGATATGAAGTTTAGAAGCAGGGGTTATTTGTACATCTCTGAATTTGTGGGTACCCATGTTAGCATGTGAATTAGAGGGTATTGTTCAAAATGACTTTTTTTTTTTTTTTTTTTTACACGCAGTCTTACATTTGGAAGGCAGAAATGCACAGAAAGACAAATGGTAAAAAAAACTCTACTATTCTGTGTTCCCCTAAGTCTCCCGATAAAAACGGTACCTCACTTGTTGTCACGTTGCAGCGCAAATAGATTGGGGAGGATCACACACGAGTCACATACAGAATGGATGTGGAGACTACGTCTCCCAGAATGCCTGGGAAATCTGGCCAGTCTTTTCTTTTTTTTTCTTTTTCTTATTTAAGCCCCACCTGACCGGAACAAGGGGCTTGTCACCTGGTTCAGGATTTATGTTCTGTGGAGCTAGCAGACAGAGCCGTCAAGAATGGACTCAGCTAAACCACGCTGCGAGGAAGACGCTGCGTAAGCTTGGAGGCTGTGTCTAGCCCAACCCAATCCGGAGCAGCACTGACGCTGCTTGCTTATTCCCGCTATCGTTTTCAAGCGCGCCAGCTTGGATTCAGCTATTATCGTGTTTTCTGGAGTGGAGAGCTCTCCCCCTGATTGCGCGCTGAAGCGCAATTTCCGTTTAACATTCCCTCGCGGTGTTACTGGCACGCGACGAGGGGAATTAAATCTCCGTGTAGGAGACACGCATCAACGCCCCTAGGCTAATTACACCAGTTCTTGCTCTGGAGAGCGTTTCCTCCCTTAACACGGGCTGCAGACTTCAGAGAAAGAAATAGAGACTCTGAGTACTGCAGGCCGGTATGATTTGGCTTCTATTTTTATTTCTGATTTAGCATGGTAGTCTACAGTCACGCTGGAACCGCGTGTATGAAAGCAAGAAACCCTTCAATATAGACGCTTGGAAGTACTAGAGGAGTATCTGCTTTTAAGATAAGTACCTCTTCTCTTTTTTGGTTTTTTGAACAACTTTATTAGTACCTGAAAATCTTTGGAACTTAACAGGACTACTATAGAAAGACAATTCTGGTATTTCTTTTTGTTACTTTATTTTTATCTTTTTGTGCCTGTTTGTGTCTGGATACGTGCGGCATTAAGGACCGTAAGTTATTACACCTAAGAATACATTATTTAAAGTGGTAAATAAGGGGGTGGATTTCATGAATATTATTTTATATCTCATCTACAGGGAACACGGAGCAGTCGTAGGAGTGAGACTTTCATCTCCGGAAGACAGTTCCATTAGTGAATTCCACTGCTGCATCTTTTTGTTTCATTTGTCCCTTTTTTCCCTTTCCCCTATAATGGTATAGCCTGTAGAGTGGAGATATAGAGATACTCGCAGGTGGTTCCGTAAGGGGGAAAAGGTTAGCTGGCATCATTCATCGCTCCTGCTGTACCCGGCTTCAAAGGTTAGTGATTAACCGCTCTTGGTTGTGACACTTGTGTGGGTAAGCCCAGTGTCCGTGACATGAAACGGCCCAAAACGCAACGTGGACACCACATTTTTTCCCTACAAATGGTATCAACGAAGGGTTTGTGGTGCTAAAATAACCATCTTCCCAGCTTTCAGGAACAGGCAGACTTTTGTCAGAAAACCATTATTTTCTACATAGTTTTGGCATTTTACTGGGACACATCCTATTTTTCCTATTTTTAGTGCTTCAACCTCCTTCCAGTTAGTGGTAGAAATGGGTGTGAAACCAATAAAGCATCTCGGAAAGCTATACATTTCTGAAATGTAGACAAAATTCAGAATTCAGCAAAAGGTCATTCGTGTAAATCCTTCAAGGTTTTTCTATAGAAAGTAACAGTTGAAATAAAGAAATATCTAAATTTAGTTGAAAAAACAGCCATTTGTGCCTATATTTTCACCTGTAACTTCTTCTAACTATTGTAGATTTTTTAAAGCAATATACCGTTACGTCCGCGGGACCCTTTTGGTTGCGGGGATATATGAGGCTTGTAGGTTCACCAAGAATCCGAGGTACCCAGAGTCAGTAACTGAGTTGCACCTTGCAATGGTTTTTCATTGTGTACAGGGTATACAGCAATTCATTTGGTAAAATATAAATAGTGAAAAATCAGTATCCAGGAAATGTATGTATTTCTGAAATTGGAAGAAGATATGAAGTTTAGAAGCAGGGGTTATTTGTACATCTCTGAATTTGTGGGTACCCATATTAGCATGTGAATTAGAGGGTATTGTTCAAAATGACTCTTTTTTTTTTTTTTTTACACACAGTCTTACATTTGGAAGGTAGAAATGCACAGAAAGACAAATGGTAAAAAAAAAACTCTACTATTCTGTGTTCCCCTAAGTCTTCCGATAAAAATGGTACCTCACTTGTGTGGGTAGGCCTAGTGCTTGCAACAGGAAATGGCCCAAAACGTATTGTGGAGACATCAAAATTATTTATCACAAAAGAAGCTGATTTTGCAAGGGAGGCGCCTGCGTTTTTGGTCACGGGCTCGACGGCCATCTAGGGAAACCTACCAAACCCAGACATTTCTAAAAACTAGACACCCGGGGGAGTCCAGGGAGGTGTAGCTTGTGTGGATTCCCCATTTTATTTTTACCCAGAATCCCCTGCAAACCTCAAATCTAGCTTAAAAATTTAATTTTCCTCACATTTCTGTCTGGGATTACCATGTCGGCACAAATTTCCTACCACCCAGCGTTCCCTTTTGGACCCACTTTGGTTCCCCCTCAGCTTTTGATTTAATACGTTTTTAGGTTCTCTGCTTTGGGCACCCACACAAGTGAGGTATCATTTTTATCAGGAGACCGAGGGGAACGCTGGGTGGTGGGAACTTTTTGCCAGCGCAGTGATCCGGCAACTTTTCCACACAGAAATGTAAGGAAGTGTGAATTGTTAGCTAAATTTGAGATTTGCAGGGGATTCTGGGTAATAAAAACCTGGAGGATCCACGCAAGCCACACCGCCAGCCAAGTGCCATTGGTGCACACCACCAGCCAAGCGTCATCCACGCACACCGCTACCCAAGCGCCATCCAAGCACATCACCAGGCAAGCGACAGTCCATGCAGACCGCTAGCCCAAGGGACAGTCCACGTACATCGCCAGCCAAGCGCTAGTCCACACACACTGCCAGCTAAGCGCAAGTCCCCACACACCATCAGCAAAAGGAAGGTTCACACACAGCCAGCCAAACGCCAGTACACACAGACTGTCAGCCGAACTCCAGTTCACACACACATAGAAACTTTTGCTAGTGTCTAGTGGTTTTCTGTCCTCCTGGGGGGCAGATGAGCCTAAAAATATTGCGGATCTGCCCCCATGGAGGGCAGAAATGGCCACAATGTGTGCACAAAAACAAAAGGGGAGTGACTCTTGACGAAGGGGCCGCTCCCTGACATGCCTATAAACATATCTCTGGTGCCTAGTGGGCTTTCTGTCTCCCCCGGGGGCAAATCGGGTGCTAGTGCCCCCATGTGCCCCCAGAAGGGACAGAAAGACTGTGGCAATTTGAGGGGGGGGGTTGAGGGCATGGGCATCCCCATTCTGGGCAGCCCGCACCTCTACTCTGGCTAAAGAAAATGCTCCCTGGTGCTTAGTGGGCTTTCTGCCCCCTAGGAGGGGCAGATCGGGGGTATTGCCACATCTGCACCCTAGGGGGGGCAGAAATACTGTGGCTATTTTATGGGAGGGGGGTGGGGGCATTGGCATGCTCATTCTGGGCAGCCCCCACCCCTAAATTCACATAAAAATGTAATCCCTGGTTCCTAGTGCGCTTTCTGCCCTCCAGGGGGGCAGAATAGGGGCTATTGTCCCCATCTTCTCCCCCGGGGGCAGGCAGAAAGACTGTGCCTTTTTGTGGGTGGGTTAGGGGCATTACAATGCCCATTCAGGGCAGTCCCCACCCTAAATTTACATTTTAAAAAACTCCCTGGTTCCTAGTGGGCTTTCGGACTCCCCCGGAGAGGGGGCAGAATGACTGTGGCATTTTTTGGGGGAGGTGGGGGCATTGGTATGCCCATTCTGGGCAGCCCCTACCCCTAAATTTACATTAAAATATAAGCCCTGGCTCCTAGTGGGTTTTCTGCCCCTCTGGTAGGGGCAGATCAGGGGCTATTATTCCCATCTGCCCCCCAAGGGGGGGGGGGCAGAAAGACTGTCCCTTTAGTGTTTGGTGGGGTGGGGGCATTGGCATGCCCATTTTGGGCAGCCCCCACCCTTACATATTGAAATAAAAATAATCCCTGGTGCCTAGGGTGCTTTCTGCCCTCCAGGGGGGACAGAAAGACCGGAAATGCCCAAAATAGTTGGGGGGGGAGGACCAAAGGCCCTTGCCCTCCTGTGGCGATCCCCAAGCAGGGATCCCCTTGAGAAGGATACCATTAGAAAGGGGAGATTCCCCCTTTCCACTGATACCTCTCCCGTCTGCCTACGTGCTCTGGGGCTGAGATAGCCCCACGAGCACATAGGCAGTGAAAGTGAAATGAGCTTATCGGCTCATTCACATTCAGTGTAATGACGTCTGCGCGCCATGCGCGCCGATCGTCATTACACTGAAAAAAAAAATACCTTGGGCAGCTGGGAAGTTCTCAGGGTTGCAAAAAGTAAAAAAGAAATCCCTCTGATGTTCACAGCAGAGGGATTTCTGATTGGTACCGGCGAGCCACAGCCGAGGACGTCACCGTTACGTCCAAGGCACCGAAGGGGTTAAACACATGAGTGGGTAAATAAATAAGCAAATGACTGATAGTAAATAAATCACTGAGTGCAGTATGTCCGTGAGGAGAAAAAGTAGGGGGCGGGAACTTAGGCAAGAGACGCTGCAGTAGGGAGCACATACGAACATTTGGGATGAAATATTATGACCAGTCCACTGCTTCCCCACTCACCAAATCCCAAGACTGGTAAATGCAGTCCAGTGTGTACCTTTTTGAAAGATCAGACAGTTGCACACCAGTTGTTTAAATGCATCTACTTTTATAGACAGGTTTGCGGAACACATGAGCGGTGAACGAGTGCTGTACAAAGGTGTACAGTTGTAAGCTCCGATGCACAATTAAACATACGCAAGTACAATTATTTTGGGTAGTGGTCTGTACAGTGGCTAGGCTTGCTGGTAGATGACTAGTAGTGTGGTGGGATTTTGCATTTGAAACTATTCAACTGACTTTACAGAGGATGGCCTGCCCATGTGTTGTTCAAAGGGTGGTGAGCTGCAATAAAGAGGGCAGATTTTTGGTGTTCCTTTTGTGTCAAAGGGTTAGTTATATTTCCCATATGCGGGTAACAGATTTCCAGGTCCGGGCAACTACTCTAAAGGAACACTCTCTGGAGTGGGTTTGATTGCAGATTAGTAAACTCAATTAAATGGGCAAAGTGTTTTTTTAGGAGTAGGTTTAAGTTTGATGATAGCATAAAAGTTTTTCTCTGGGCTGGTTTTGAGTAATGCACATATATATGGTGTATAACAGGCAGCCGATGGGCAGTCAGTACAGGACTAGGAGTAATGCGGTCCCAGAGCATCAGGTTAGCCATTAGGCTAAAGCTGGGTTTTGGCAAAGATTAAGGGTGGGCGGAACTTGCAGAGTTTCACTCTGCGGAGTTACATGAAAACTCTGCGAGCTGGTTCCATGCTGCAAAATTAGTGGCAATGCGGCTGCCCGCGGCGCACGCAGTGCACCCTCATAAGAGGGTGGCCCTTTAGTGCCGCATTCTGGCACACGCACCATCAGGCTAGTCTGCAGGACCCCCAGGGGAGTCCCTCACTTTCGGTGCTCATCCCGCGTCATGTCCGGCGCCTGGCGGGCTGGAGCCAGGTACTTATATCTGCCCCACACAGTTGCCGCCCTCTTTGTTTCCCAGATGGCCACGCTATCGGTCGTGTCGCTATGCCCTTGGTGTCGGGACGGTTTTTGTCAGTCATAGCGTTGAGTGTGGTCAACCCCTCTCCACCGTGGAGGCCGTTACCCTTGCCTCTGGTGGCGCTCGTTCATCTGGTTGTGCCGTCCACCGCTCGGTGTCCTCATCAGGCTGCGAGCGGGGGGCATCATGTGTGTGTGCAATAAGTAAAACAGCGTAGAGAGGTGCCTATTCTTAGTACTCATGTTCCCTGGGGCACTCGTTGTTAAAGAAATATTAGTTAGAAGGCTGCTTGCCTCCGTTTGGCACCCCTTTTGATTTGCAAATTTGTAAAATGGTACAATTGGTGAAATTGATATGACAACACGAACTGGGGATGATGGTAGGACAGTCCATGGATGGGGAACAATTGAGATGAAATGAGTTGGCTTTTCAGTTGGGAAAGGGCATGCTTTCTTAATCAAAAAAATGTATACAAATAGGTGTTTCCACATGATGCTTTATGTGATAGCTGTATTCGGTACTAGCGTAAATGCAGCAGGAATATGCAATAAGATCACCAGTGGATTTACGCATCATAATTTGGAAAACAGATTTCTGGAGCAAGGCTTTTAAGTAAATAGACTAATGTGTTTTTGTGCAAGGATGCTTGTTTCCGGTCCAGGGAAGACATGGCTTGGCAGTTCAGGCTGGACTGTTCCCATGAGGCACAGGGTCAAGACTGATTTGCATATAGCTGTGTCTGAACTGGGGTGGTGGAGTGAGCTAAAGAACGATGATGGATTCAACCCAGATCTGTGACTGGGGGTGAGTGTCTGAAAAGTTTCAGCGCTCCGTCCATCATCTCCTTGGTTTGCTTGGTTCGCCCTAAGTTGGCAGGGTATGCCCAGACGTGGGTCCCTTGCTCACTTTGCCACTGGATTCAAGCTAGCCTGGCTGATGAGGGCTGTTAGCCCGAAACCGGTCCCAGGATGCTTGTTTCCGGTCCAGGGAAGACATGGCTTGGCAGTTCGGGCTGGACTGTTCCCATGAGGCACAGGGTCAAGACTGATTTGCATATAGCTGTGTCTGAACTGGGGTGGCGGAGTGAGCTAAAGAACGATGATGGATTCAACCCAGATCTGTGACTGGGGGTGAGTGTCTGAAAAGTTTCAGCGCTCCGTCCATCATCTCCTTGTGTTTGCACTAGCGTAAATGCAGCAGGAATATGCAATAAGATCACCAGTGTATTTACGTATCATAATTTGGAAAACAGATTTCTGGAGCAAGGCTTTTAAGTAAATAGACTAATGTGTTTTGTGCAAAAAATTACATTGGCATTTGCCAATGTGGTTATTAGTGATATTCAACCTCTAATGTGATATGTAACCACAGACGGTAGGTTTGGCTGGTTGTTTTCACCTCGTGTGTGCATTGGTTGTGTCTTCATGGCCGTGGTGGTGGCATGCATGGGTCCGAGGCCTCAAGCACATTTACTACAACGGGGTCGATTAAGCTTGCTTCGCTGAGGGACACACGGTCAACAAGGCGCGTCATTATTATCATCATCATCTTATAGCCCCGATGGTGATTCAGGCCCACGCCAGATTGTAAGGAGGTTTTTTAATGTACTTGGGGCACGCATTTGAGCCTGGTGGGGAAGTACGGTCGGCTTCATGGTAATAAGAAGACCGCTAAGGTTGCCGGCTCTACCCATACAGGCAATTTTACTGGTAGCAGGCCCAAGGGAGGGAGATTTGAATCATAGACGGAGGGTGGCCGACTGGTGGAATTTGACTTGCACCTGCAGCACGAGCAGAGCGACTCAAGGAGCATAAGCATGCCGAGGCAGGGCGGATCACAGGGAGGATTTGGTTTGAATGTCATTAATGCTGAGGTTTGCTCATGCGCTATACTATTGGTTAATCAATCTGATTAATAAAATGTGCGTGAATATGTTACTGTGTTGTTTTAAAGCGCAAGTGCACAGCAATAAGCGAACATGAAAGAAGGATGTGCGAAAGACGGACGTGTGTGGGCTAATGTCTGGGGCCAGGAAAATATTGATGCCACCGGGTGGCATTGCCCCACTTTTAGGCTTCCTACATGTCCACTGCTCAAATTTATTTCATACTTCCCCAGATTAATTCACCACTAATCCTTTTTTGGTTTCGGAGTAGCGTGCTACTTGCTGAAAAGCACTTCAACACCCCATCAGGCGTAGCAAGCGCTGTATAAATGCAAACCTTTTCCCTCTTCTATCCCTCCACTATCCTTCTCAATCCAAATAACAGACTAGCATATCCACCACTCAAATTAATTTTATATTTCACTATACTAATTCACCACTAATCTTTTATGGGTTCCGGAGTAGCGTGCTACTCGCCAAAAAAGCGCTTTGATGCCTCGTCAGGGGTAGTAAGTGCTATATAAATGCAATTACAATAAAATACAATGTCTGTATTTGTTAATACATTTTCTCTCGCAGCTCTCTAAATGCACGCGCTACTTGTTAAGAAGCACTGTGCCTAGTGTTGAAAGACTTACTCTGACAGTTAAATGTTAAATTCCCGGTGTTTCAATGGTTTTGTGTGCACAGTTTAAGCTAATTAAAGCAGTCAGCCAGGGGCTATGGTTGCGGGTGCAGACGCGTGACTGTGACCTTGTGGTTCAACAGGCCAATTAGCGCACGGGGTGAAGAACACACAAGCTGGTGTTCCATATCGTTTTCGTCTTAGTCATTTCGAAGGTGGATGAGATATGGAAGGTGGATGAGATATGGAAGATGACAGGCATTTATGAGGCAAAAGTTGTGTTCAAGCCCAAAAGGGACATGAGTCAAGTGAAGGGAGGCTGGCATTAACACACCAGGCGAGATCACAGTGTGTTGGGGAGAACTTTACTTGCAGGGTAGAGCCGAGGTCGGTGAACATGCCGGATGAGCAGATTGACTGTGGTCGTTCACCTGGTATCTTTCTTCTCTTATTCCCAAGGTTGCGTGGTTCCAGCGACATACGCTACGGCGAATCTAGAGCACGGCTACGACAAACCTTTCACATGGTATCACGTTGAGTGTTCGTTGTGGTCACACAGAGGTGAAGACCCTGCCCCCCCCACTCCCTCTTGGTAGATCAAGGCTAGATCACAGCAGCAAGGTCATGGATAGCCAGAGCTGACCACACCTTTTCTCCCAGACGATAACAGTGGAGGAGTCCCAGCCTGGCACATCGCAAGATGAAGACTGGGTAGAGTTCATGGACATGGCCAGGGTAAAAGGTCTAGAATGGGCAAAAGGCATCATGAAGGCTCAAGAGCCCGAGGACTCAGGTGTGGAGCAGGACAGACCCAGCGGCAGCAGCCCAGATCAGCGGAACAGGGGTCCACGAGGCCAAAGAAATATCGCAGGCCACCCGCCAACACAACCCAAAACAAGGCCCCAGAGAGAGAGGCACGGCTCCCTGCAAAGCTGTGTAGGACAGTAATGGTGGCAACACCACCAGACTCGGGCAATATAGCAACAGCAACCCTCAAGTGCTGGGATAGAATGGGTAAGTTTATGGACACAATGGTGAAATCTATGGTTGACGTCAAATCCTTGGTTGCCCGCCCAGGCTCGCAGCAAGTTCAGGGGACCACAACCATCTTGGGGGAGGGCACGCTCGCAATAGAAAGGCTGTGGGGAAACGAAGGGGGCAACAAACAGCTAACCAGTGCAGCTACACCTCCCTTGCCGGCTGTTTTGCAACAGCCACCGACCACGCTGCGTCCGGTGCACCAGGCTGTGCCCAACGCAGGCGATAGTAGTAGCTCCACTTCTCTGACCACCCTTTTTCTCACACCAGAGGGCACTACCCCCATATTGCTGTGGGGTTGCCCAACATACAGGGTTTGGAGGTAGGTCATATTGACAACCTGGACAACACGAGCACAAAGACACCACCCCACAACCTGAACAAGACTATCATGGAGGCACCTCCTATAGGGACCACACCATCCCTGGTCACAATCGCCCCTCTTTTATCCGGGTGCTGCTCACTGGCATGTCAAGTACTGTTGTCAGCAAACGAAGGGATATGGCATAGAGAATTTGTGGACATCCTCACACTTTTGATGCACAGTAAAGATGGGGCGGATACCAGGCGCATGGGTGGTAAGGAACAAGACGAGAAAGGAAGATATCAGGCCTGGCCGGATAAGATAATCAAAAACTGGCTGGAGGCATTCTCCATTCTATCAGCGGTTATAATGGAGAAAAATACAGAACAGGATCAGGCCCTATTTCAGTATTCGCGCACAATTCACAATGAGGCCATCAAAACAGGGGGCACTGGATGGTATATTTATGACAGAGAGTTCAGGCAATGTGCCCCGAGCTGAGCTGGGACCAGAAGGAGGCACAGCTCTGGATGGAGAACATGGGCACATTGAGGCCACCTTCCGTCTATCCATGAAGACAGCCACCATCTATTGGTTTTTAGTGGGCAGGCCAGTTCTACTATAAGTGCATGCCAATGGGCTGCTCAGTGTCTTGCGCCTTTTAGCTCCTTCCTGCAATGGGCACTCCAGCGGGCACACAGTGAGAGCAGGGTTACACATTAGCTAGACGACTTCGTGTTCATAGGGGAGGAGGGGACACAGGACTGTGCAGCTGCACTACAAGAGTTCCAGGCTCTGACTGCCAAGCTGGGTGTCCCTTTAGCTCCAGGGAAGACCGGCGGCCCAGCGCAGGTCTTGAAATTCCTGGTCATTGAACGGGACACCTTGCACAGTGTATCTAGCAGCCCATTAGAAAAGCCGAAGGCCTTGTTCCAGGACATCCATGCAGCACTGGCCAAAGACAATGCAACCCTGGGCACTATTCAGAGTCTATTGGGAAAACTAAATGTTGTGGCAAGGGTCACCCCAGCGAACAGGGTGTTTTCCAGACGATTGGCCAGGGCGACAGCCATGATGACACGCAAACACCCCCTAGTCAGATTGAGCAAAGGGTTGAAGGAAGATCTCAGAATGTGGGCTGAATTTTTGGCCGATTTTAATGGCACACTAATATGGAGATCACCTTGAGCTGGCAGCCCTGAACTGTGCCTTTTCACGGACGCTTCAGGCAGGGAAGGTTATGGCGCTATAATGGGGAGTGGGCGGTGTGCACAGAAATGGCCCAATGCTTGGCACAAAAGGAAGATAACTGTGAACATAACTGTGCTGGAACTGTTTCCAATAGTTGTGGCACTCCATTTATGGCCAGAGGCATTATCAGGAAAAAGGGTCCTATTCAGGTCTGACAACATGGCAATGGTGAAGGTCATCAACTCGCAATCTGCCTCCTGCCCAATGGTACTGTGCTTGCTGAGGGAGCTTGTGAGGGCATGCCTGCGCAACTATGCTGAATTATGGGTGACACACATTGAGGGGGCTAAGCACGTGGTAGCTGAGGCTCTTTCTCATTTTCAGTGGCACCGTTTCCAGGAGGCTTGGCCGCGAGCGAGGGCAGAGATGACACCTTTCCCTCCACAACTTTGGCACCTATTAAAGTGGATTAACGTCTAATAAAACTGGGTGAGCTATCGCTCTTCTAGGACAAGGAGGCGGTACAAGAACTGCGTTTCCACATTCTGCAGGGTGTCTGGAGCTGGGAAGGGCGGGGCAGCAACCCTGGAGTATGAGGTACAGCACTTAGTTTTATGGGCAAGAGATCAGAACAAGAGCCATTCGTGGGTCACGGGGCATCTAGCAGCGGTGAGCCACCAAGCAAAGCTGGGAGTCCACCAGGATCCCACCAGGGCATTCCCCATAAGGGCGGCACTCAGGGGGTGGGCCAGAGGGGAGGAAAGGTCCCCAGATGACAGGTCACCCATTGAGTTCCACATTTTAAAAGGGATGATAAATTGTGTTGACAGGGCCACATATTCCGATCACGAGGCCATCCTATTCTCAGCAGCATTCAGTTTGGCATTTTTTGGGCCCTTCCGAGCTGGTGAGTTGGTAGCTAACTCAAGGAAAGATAAAACAAACAACGCATTAGGCGTGCAGGACCTTAGTGTGCAAGAGGGCACCTTAAAAATAACATTGTGAAGGTCCAAAATGGATCAGAATGGCCTTGGGAAATCCATAGTACTGCACCCCCTGGGCAGCAAACCCTACTGCCCTGTTGCATTGGTCACAGCTTACATATGCTCCAGGGACCGATAGAGTGCAGTTACACCTACGGAAATCCAGCATCAAGGGATGCATTTTGACAATTGAAAACTATTGGAGGAATTGAAACTGAAAAAAGTGTGCTGTTGAAGCCGAGGACCGCTTGACTATAGGGAACCCTGAAGCCTTTATCGTCGCAGCACCCCACATACTTGAGGGGTATTTGAAACAATTCTGACTATCTAGTATTGAGGACCTTTAATCAGCCCGGTCCTAAAAGACAAAATTAACAGTAATAGTCAAGCGCTTATGGAGACACACTTTAACAGAACAAAATGAGTATCTGCCAATACTCTTTATTGAGTATGATGTGAGGATAGCATTAATCAGGAACTGCCGTCAGGTCTCTTCTTGACGTGGAAAACAAATAATTCAACATTCTTACATTATTCCCCCACCCCTCGCCTTTATATATTTTTCTGTATCATTGGTCTTGAAGAAGGTGGTCCTAAAGAAATGATAACCACCGAAACGTGCGTTGACCTGGATGTTTGATACCTAACCCACAACATCGTCATGGAGATTGTTGTGTATCTGTCTCCATTGTGATCTTTGTAGTGTATGTGATTCTGGTAGGGTATAGTATGGTTTGATGAGAGAATGAGAATGGTTGTTAGCGTGAAAGTTAGTGTGTAAGTGTGGTTAATAATCAGGGGATGTACAATTATAATGAAATGATATTGATAATAGTGTTCATGGAAAAGAATAATATATGATGAAATTGTTGGACAGTACACATAACTCAAAAGAAAATGTCTCTTTTATCCCAAAAAATGTATAATTATTTTTTTTTGAACTGTTTTTAAAATGTTACTCATTTTGATACAAATGATGAAAAAATTATTCTGAATAATTTAGTAAATTAAAAAAGATATAAAAAGATAAACATTGTAAGTCTCTCATGTCACAATTGTGGATAGCCTAATAGAGCTGTTGTCAGCCTACATAAAAGGAATATAGGTCTAGTGGGAGTCTCTTTGCATATGTGGTATTATTGTAATGTAATGTAACTAGGGGGGCCATTATGATGGCGTGCGGATCGCCACCGCCCGACCGGCGGTGGCGATCCGCACGCCATAACTCCCCGCCCGACCGCCAATTACCCCCCGCCATATTACCATGGCGGGGGGCCGTCCGCCGCATTTCCGCCGGCAGGCAATCGTCACGATTGCCTGCCGGGCGGAAAAGGCCCACAATATAGTGGCGGTGCCTATCCATATTATGATTAGGGCTCCCGGTTTTATGGTATTTATTTTTTTGCCATTTCCGTCTGTATTTATCCATATTTATTTTTTGGGCATTTTATCTGTATTTATCCACATTTATTTTTGCCACAAGCAGAAGGCAACGCTGCAGCTAGTATTTTTCCACATTTATTTAAATTGACAATGCACACATGCATTCGGTTGTTATTGGTCAACACAATACATTCATGGGAAAACTTTGCCATTCGCAGAATGTCCCCAATACGCTTAAAAGTGCTATCACAAGCCATTTGTCTCGGAGCCTTGCAGTTTCTGTCATCGGCACAGAGTGCTACATCCTCTCCCCCACTGAACACCATACTGCCCCACTGAGAGAAACTCACACTCCCTTCAGCTACAACCCAATTGTGCCCCGCTATAAACACCTAGAAGCAACTCAATTCAAACTATGCACTAGACAAGAGTAATTTGCTGCCTGAAAAAGTAACAACATTCTCGAAAAATCAAACACTCATAGGGAATACAACTTAAAGCTTTTACACTCATTATTCAGAAAGCTAAGGACATGAAAAGAAAAGTAGCGCTTCACTGGCAAACTCTGTAAGGTGGTGCTAATGTGTTTGGGTGTGAATAAAACCAATCTGGCCACTTTGTGACTACTCTGTCTTGTTTTATTTAGTTATGTATTTATTGTTCGTATTTGAAACCTTTTTCTCTCCTCCTGAGGCCGCGTTTTGGAATAGAAAAATGTCAGAAAAAGACTTTTGTAAGACAAGTGTCCTCGTTTTTTGGATCCATTTCACTGGGGAACGAATGGCAGAAAGGAGAGGAAAGAACAGTCACGGTTTTCTGCAAGTGAGGAGGAGCGACAAAGAGAGGGAGTAAGAGGAAGAAAGAGGTGGGGGGCAGCAGAATTGGACACTGTCCTTGTCTTGTCCGGGCAAGAAGGAAGAGACAGCAATGGTTGTGGGCTATTCACTCCGGTCACAAACTCTGCGAATACTCTGTTTCTGAGTCTCACTTACACCCTCTTCCCTGTGTGTGTCTGACTGAGCCCTGCCTTCCAGCAGAGCCCGGGCTGAAAATACAAGGATTGGGTTTCTTCTCTCCGCTGCCCACTCCCCCCTGTCCACCCCAGGTGTGTCTGCGAGAGAGTGAGAGTGCAGCCCGAGCCAAGGGAAGGGTGGGGGGCTGAATGTGCTGTGTGTGAGAATGATTCACCTCGCGGAGGTGGGGCACTGAGAACAATGCAGGCCTCCTGGCACTGGCAGCCGTGGATCATCCGGGAGCTCAGGGCACCGCGCCTCCTGCCACGACCCCCCCATTGTGCAGGCACTTACTGAGCGCGAAAACAATTAACAGGAGTAGCAGGCATTGTGAGGGTGAGACAGAGGGAGGGGGGGCTGCACACAACACAACGAGCTGAACGGGACAAACAACAGCAGCGCCAGAGTGAATTATTTTGAAGTGGCCCATGTGATTACACTCGAATTTATGTGCCTCGGACTCAGCTCTATGCGCTACCTATTGCTACTTAGAGAAGGGGGTGGTGCTGCATAGATTACTGGGCTTGTGTTGTTTCAGGTGGCCGATCAGTGTTGGGTCTGTAGGCTCTCAAGCCCTCTGTGTTCTGGGGCCCAGAAGTGAACCGGAATATAGGGGAACGCCTGGGTAGTCTAAGACAGGCAGCTGGGGCAGTGTCAGTCACCTGGGGTGCATGTTGCAGGAACCAGCAGACCTCTCTGTAGTGGCCAGTGGTGTAGCAAGGCTTTGCCGAGTTTGTGGTCGGACTGTTCTTGCAGCACACGTACCCAGTGTAGTGCTCTGCAGTCCGGCCACAAACTCAACAATCACTACACTGACGTAGCTAGGCTGTGCAGTCCCACGGCGGGGGGGGAGGGAGCTGGCATCCGATTCCTGCTTTTGCCGCCACCAAAACTGCATAAGCCACTGACTCCAGCCCCCCCGTACTTACGTTTCTTTTGAAATGGCTGGCCAGGCTCACTCGAGGGGCGGAGCGGAGCCCCGGACATGGCTGGGACAGCTAACAAAGGCCGACAGGAGCGCAAAAGACCCCTCATTGAAAGAAATTTCCAGCACAACTGAAGGCAGCCACAGCCCTAGAATCAGCAAGAGGGCGTGGCGAGGCAACTCTGCTGGAGCACAGCAGCGTGGCGAAATGTGGTAGTATTTTCCCGTTTTTACATATAAAAACAGACAAAGGAAAACTTGTTTTCCGTCTGTATTTATATGTAAAAATCCGTTTAAACGGAAAACCGGGAGCCCTAATTATGATGTGTGCGGTGTGCATGCATTTCCATGGCGGAGACTCCGCCATGGAAAGGCATGCGGAGATTGACTTTGGGGGCCCGTTGGGGGCCCTCGTGGGGGGTGGGTGGCTGCACTGGGGGGTACCTGCGGTACCCCTCTTCATTGCCATACACAAGGTGGCAGGCACCGCGCGGTGCTTGTCACGTTGTGCATTGCAATGCACAACATGCACCTTTAACATTGCGGCGGGTGCTGTTTACAGCACCGCCCGCCGGAATGTTAAAGGCAAGAATGCGCCCGCCAGTGTGGCGGGCGCATCCTAATTTGCATTGTGGGACCGCCGCACCTCTGGCGGTCGGTCCCATTTTCCGTTACGGTGGCGGGCGGACGAAGTCCGCACGCCATCGTAATGGTGCCCTAGGTACTTATAAAGCGCGCGACTACTCCACAGAGTGTCCCGGCGCTAAAAAGACCGCGAGACAGGCAGTGTACACTAAAGCAGGTAGGCCTAGTTCTAATGTTGGAATAGCCAGGTTTTGAGTTTTCTCCTAAAGACAAGGAGATCCTGCACCTGTCTGAGAGAAAGTGGCAAGCTGTTCCATAGCTGGGATGCCACCACTTGAAAGGAGCGACCTCCCATACGGGAGCGGAAAAACCTTGGGACGGTCGACAAGCGCTGTGCAGAGGACCTCAGGGTCCGTTGTGGGGCATAGCGCTGAATCCTTTTCCTGATGTAGGGGGCCCCTGAGTCGTGGAGGGCCTTAAAGGCCAAGACTAGAGCTTTAAAATGGATCCTCTTCCGGACCGGAAGCCAGTGCAATGATCTCAAGTAGGGGGTCATATGCTCCCTGGGGCCCACCATAAGAATAGCCCTGGCCGCCGCATTCTGGACCACCTGCAGGCGACCTAGTAGATAGTCAGGTAGGCCCAAGTACAGGACATTGACGTAGTCCAGCCTTGATACAATCAGGGCCTGGACTACCGTCTTCCTGTGTGGGATCGGAAGCAGGGGAAGGAAGTTCTTCAGCATTTTCAACAGCCCAAAACAGGTGCTGGCCACAGTTTGAATCTGAGCCTTCATGGACATGTCAGCGTCCAGCTTAACCCCAAGGTTTTTCACGGTCGTTACTGAGGTTGCCGGGGGTGACATGTCCAGTGGCCACCATTGGCGCCAGGCCTCGCATGGATTGGGGCCGAAGAAAATGATCTCCGACTTCTCCAGATAGCATTTCAGTTGGTTACGCCTAAGCCAAGAGAACACCTCAGTCAGGCAAGCGTTTATCTCACTGCCTCTAAAGACGGTTCCCTTATCGCAGGTGAACAGCAGTTGCGTGTCATCCGCGTAGGATACTATTTTAGCGCCGCGTTCCTCCGCTAGGATCGCAAGGGGGGCCATATATACATTAAAAAGAGTCGGGCTCAAGATCGAGCCCTGTGGGACTCCTACTTTCATAGGGGGGATGGGGGCCGAAAAGGGAGGAGACCATATTGTTTGATGACAGCCACTTAAAAAGAAGGTGAACCATCTAAGTACCGTGCCACCAATACAGCAGTACTGAAGTCTTTGCAGGAGTCGGTCATGGGGCACGGTATCAAAGGCCGCGGACAGGTGCAATAATACCAGTACTGCATTGCCACCTCTATCGAGTGTTGTTTTAATAGATTCAGAGACTTCAAGTAAGGCCGTTTCGGTACTGAAGTTTGCTCTGAAGCCTGACTGACTCGGATGCAGTAAATGGTTGGCCTCCACATATTCCTTGGTGATTGGATTTACATATTTCTCCAAGACCTTAGAAAAGAAATGCAGCAGTGATATTGGCCGGTAATTACTGGCTACCAGCGGATCTGCCTTAGGTTTCTTTCGAGGAAAGCCACAGACGGCGGACGTTTCTCTGCCAGATCACGAAATTCACCGAACTGGCATTTAAAACAGGACTTCAAACGACTGGTGCAAGTCATTTACTGAATAAGCGCTCCAACCGGTTGGTGGAGGTACATGTGGATTTTTCGCAAACCCATATTTTGAGTTGGAGGCAATTGATAATCTGCCTTTTGGCTGCCCATCCCCCCCATCCTGCCCTGAAGAACACCCACCTTGACGCATCCCACCTTTGCGCAACTTTTAGGGTCGAAACGTCAGCGTACTGTATATGTCCACACAACGCCCAGGATCACAGTTCTATTTTTCATTGGGTCCTGCAACATATGTGCAAAAATAATAAGGACATATGAAAAGATTTTTCTCCCCCCCTCTACTGCACGTTCAATCATTTCTGTATATAGTGTACTGTCTTTATCACCAATCACCACGTCACTTTTTCACCACAGTCACGTATTTCACATTGCAATTGAAATTGTAAATTGCGACAGCCATGTTTGTCTGATTTATTTTTTTCTGAATACAAAATTGAATTCTAATTTTGGTGTGTGCTACATATTTATTATTCTTTTTCAAATCATTAATATGTGTTGGAAGTAACCTGTCGCTACTTATCCTAAGCAATTTAAAAAAACCCCGACAGAACCATTTTTCTATTTTTATACGTATACCCAGGTTCTGAGGGACACTGGGTTGCCCCATTACGTTTGCTACTGTAGGTTTCTTTAAGAGCGGGAGAATTTTTGCGTGTTTCCAGCTCTCAGGCATTAGCCCCTCTGACAGGGAGGTGTTCAGAACCAAGTTAACAGCTGGGTTAATCACCTCAGCAATGGATGCCAGTACTTTCGCTGGACAAGGGTCGGAGGGTGAACCGGATTTAAGAGCTTTCATTATCTCGAGAGATTTGTCCAACGGTATAGGAGGGAACTGAGAGAGGGACAAACCTAAATTAGGGTTAACTTGCGGGGGCGAGCCTGTGATTCCTTCCGTCACCTGGGGCAGTGCCTCGAAGGAATCTTGGATGATTTTAATTTTGTCATAAAAATAGCGAGCCAGGTGGTTAGTCCAGTCGCTAGTAGGGGTAAATGGGCTATCTATTGCATTAGGGGATGAGAAGTCTTTTACAATTTCAAAAAGTTCCTTACTTTTGTTCCCGGCCTGTTCATTTAGTGGACAGAAAAAGTTTCTTTTCTTCGCGGACTTTAGAGTAATGAACTTTCAGGGCCAGTTTGTACGTGGTTTTTTCCGCAGGATTAAAATTCTTCCGCCACGCTCTCTCAAGGCGTTTGCAAGCACTTTTGCTCTTTCTAAGAGCCTCCGTGAACCATGGGGCCGAGGCTTTGCTGGCTTTTGCTGAGCGAGTTGTGGGCGGGGCAAGCTCCAGAGAGCGGAGCTGTAGCCAATTCTCCAAGGAGAACACATCGTTCTCCAAGTTTCCGCTAAAAGGAATAGGATGTAGCCTGAGTGCACTATGCAATGCCTCCTCGGTGAGCTGATAAAAGGGCCTGAAGATGCTTGCGCGAGGCTTGCAGTATGATTGAGGCCTGCCTAATTCCTTACGGACTCTAAAGGCCAGCAGAAAATGGTCTGACCATGCTATGGGGAGGGGCACGTCCATATCTATTCTGGCCGTAGAAAAAATCTGGTCTAAAATGTGTCCCCTTTCATGGGTGGGAAGAAGGACATAGGGGGTCAAGTTAAAAATTCCTAAGGGTTCACACAACCTAGAGGGCTCAGGTTCAACTGGTTGGTCCATATGAATATTAAAATCCCTGAGTACCAAACAGTGCCGGTATTTGGCCGCAATAGGGGAGATAGCATGTCCAATCGACTCCAAAAACTTTCCGGCCGGCCCAGGTGGTCGGTAAATTACTGCGCCAGCGATAGATTGGTGGGCTGACACGGCCAAAAGAAAACCAAGGCCCTCGGCCCCCTCTATCTCTGCAGTAGGTAGTAAAGAGCAGGAGAAAATGTTATTGTTTCCCCCTTTCTGCCTGACCTGAAAGCAATTTATAGGGGGCACCCTACTTTGATGTTCGTCGCAGCTTACCGCGCGATGGTTTGAAGATACTTGCTAGTGCACGCAGACCACTCCCCCCACACCAGATACCAGTTTGGGAAGGTGATAAAGTCTTGTCTAGAACTGTCAGGCAACACAGGCAAGCGTTACTCTTTGCATTCCTTCTGGATAGGGCAGCCACCACACCCTACAAGGTGAGGCTCACCCCCGATGGCATCAAGAAGCTGGGCAGGTGGGACTCAGACTGTTACAGACACTATATTCGACCTTGATGAGCAAGTTTGCACAAAGGGTAGGGCAGGGCAACGAAACAGCAATGATGTAAATAGTGAACAAATGTGTGAAAAATGTATGTTTTGGTTCTTTTCCTTGTGTACGTTTAATCCATCATTAAGGTTTGGTGATTACTGCAACTGGCAAGGCACAATTGCCTAGTGTCATCGTTTATGGTGTGGTGCAGCAAATTAAAACTGTGTGTACAAATACGCATTTCTTTATTTCGCTAGGGTTCAAGGTGTGGGTGATGGGCCATTCATTCATTGCTAGGGTGGCGAGATGGGTAGAGACCAGGACCTGGAGGTACGGTTTCACCCACATGCGGATAGCATGGCTGGGGTTCCACGGCATGCATTAGCGCAGTTTGATCATAAAGCTACAGCAGAGACTAGCGGGGGCGGATCCCCACCTCACATTTTGGTAATTCACCTGGAGGGCAATGACCTCACCTGCCTGGGGCGCTGCATGCTAATCAAGGCGAAGTCCACCATGGGTGAGATCAGCAAATTCATGGGGCACTGTGAGCTATGGTGGTCAGAGATAATTCCGCGCAAGGTATGGCATGGAGCCAGGTCTGGGCAGGCCATTGAAAATGCCTGCAGAAGGGTAAATAGCGCCATGCGCAAGTTACTGCCTAATCAATGCAAACACCACTGGGTACTTTGACAAGGTACACGTGTCAGAGGTCGGCATGGACTTGTTCCTTCTGGACCTGCAAGAGGCACTTGTAACTGCAGGTTGCAAGTAATGGGGGAGCCTGCCTTGGTGGGGAGCCCTGGATGTCACTCTGCCCCTAAAAAGGTGCGAGTAATAATCCTGGACTGGTGTCCACGGTATTTAAGGGAGAAATTCCCCATAATATTGTATCACTGAATGGGTTGACCCACGGTGCCGTTTGGCTTGTCAAGCGGGGAGGCAGCTTAGGTTTCTCACTGCTGCCTGCCACTGGATCACCCGTAAGATAACCCTCCACGTTGGCATATTTCATTCATGAAATAAACCTGCAGCAAACTGTTTTCCACCAAACCGTGTGTTGTGTGATTTATTTGATTCATTGTGTGCTAAGTAGCCATTTACCATTTTGTAGGGAGGGTTGCTGATATTTGCACTGCGGCACCACACGGCGCACCAGAGGATGCTGCTTCTTTGCTGCTGGTTGAGTAGATTTTCAACTCGGGCAGTAGCTTTCTCACAGCAAACAGTCGTGACCGCCCGCATTGAGAAAATCTTGCTGGGTTGAGCATAAGGCAAAGGAATTGTTCTCAGTGGATTCTATTCTTGAAAAGTCTGACCTGAGAAGGTGACCTCAAAACACTTACATTTTTTCAGGTGCATCAGCGTACAAACACACATTAAAAAATGTGCATCACTATCCTCCTGCAAGATAATAACGGACACAGTTTTTAAGCTTCTCACTCCGACATACATACACCGAATGAATCCAATAATGCGTGGGATCTGGTGCCTCGTGTATCCACGGAGAATACGCCAAAGTAGAAAAACTTCATTTTTAGGGTACTTAACTGGTAACCTTTTTTCCCCAAGAGGGACACAAGTTGGAGCCTGGCATCCTGACTAGAACTCCTTACTACAACTAAATATACTAAAAGTAATTGTTATGAAAAGGTAGCACTACAGTGAAAACTCAGCAGGTCTGACTTCTGAGATGGTTGCTTCTCCTGGCTGGCTCATGACTGACTATTCACCAAGGTTTCGACATATTCATGGGATGGATGTAACTTCAGATTATTTCTATGTCATTTAAGATGCAAGTGGCAGACTCCAAACTACATAACAAACTCCCCCAAAAATATCTAGGGCATCCCGTCAGAGAGGCAGAAGAGCCCTCTCGTTCAAAATAACCCATGTATATTCCTGTCTTCTTTAAGTTAAGGGAGAGGTTCACCCAAGTTAAGAATTGCGATCCCTTTGCTTGAGGAAAGCAGTGCGGTAGCTGACAACGACGCAGTATTACTTATAAAGATGAAAGTGACAAAAATGTACGTTAGAGACTGTTCTGGATCAATTCAACAATTATATCTATCAGTACTGAGTGAAAAAAAGAGTTGCTCACTCCAGCTACCATCTAACATGTCGGATGTGAAACAAGACAGTAGTGCTTAAGGCAAGTTACTCGTTAGTAGCAAAACGAAGCTGCTGTTTTAAGTATTGTGCAAATACTTTTCTGCAGTTAAGGGAGATGGGCAAAGAGTTGATTCTAGGGAGCACACTGCTGATTTTGGTTATTACAAGTGCTTTAAATTGGCCCATACTGTCAGGCTCGGAGTACCTGCACTTGTTCATTTTGAGAACTTGCGTACCTGCATGTCTCAGCATAGTTTCAATACATTTAATGGGAGAGTACCGGCAATTCTCAGAAGTAGGCACTGCACTGAGTATCGGCACTTGTTTATTTTGAGAAGTTGAGTAGCTGCCTGTCTCAGCATAGTTGCAATACATTTAATATGAGAGTACCGGCACTTCTCAGAAGTAGGCACTGCACTGAGTATCGGCACTTGTTTATTTTGAGAAGTTGAGTAGCTGCCTGTCTCAGCATAGTTGCAATACATTTAATATGAGAGTACCGGCACTTCTCAGAAGTAGGCACTGCACTGAGTATCGGCACTTGTTTATTTTGAAAGGTTGAGTACCTGCACATCTCAGCAGAGTTTCAATACATTTAATGGGAGAGTACCGGCAATTCTCAGAAGTAGGCACTGCACTGAGTATCGGCACTTGTTTATTTTGAGAAGTTGAGTAGCTGCCTGTCTCAGCATAGTTGCAATACATTTAATATGAGAGTACCGGCACTTCTCAGAAGTAGGCACTGCACTGAGTATCGGCACTTGTTTATTTTGAAAGGTTGAGTACCTGCACATCTCAGCAGAGTTGCAATACATTTAATGGGAGAGTACCGGCACTTCTCAGAAGTAGGCACTGTACTGAGTATCTGCACTTGTTTATTTTGAGAGGTTGGGTACCTGCACGTCTCAGCAGAGTTGCAATACATTTAATGGGAGAGCACCGGCACTTCTCAGAAGTAGGCACTGAACTGAGTATCTGCACTTGTTTATTTTGAGATGTTGAGTACCTGCACATCTCAGCAGAGTTGCAATACATTCAATGGGAGAGTAACAGAACTTCTCAGAAGTAGGCACTTTAGTAAAGGGTACCTGTGCGTCTGTTTTTTCCATTTCTAGCACTGGCTATTACAGTGCACATATAAGCAATTGTGAAGTCACTGGTGAGCGTTTTAGGACTGAGTATCACTCACCTCTAACTTCCTGAAGTAAAAACACAGGCCGTAGGCCAAGATGCCTAGCAAAGGAAGTGTGGGGTTAGAATGTTTATGCGTTCCACATTTGAAGACTTTGTTTTGCCCATAGGAAATAATTGGTATGAGAGTTGAGGGCCCATCATTTAGGAGTATCACTTTCAATATTAGGGTGCATGTATGTATGGGTACTTATTTGGGACAAACCTAGCACGAGAGCGGAGGAGCATTTAAAAAAGAGCGGGAACACATGGGTACGTTTCGGGATCGTTTATCATGCATGCCTACAAAAGCTTGTTCATTAGCCACGCGCTCTTCACAATTTCATTTGATGTCACCTTGCATCGGGTGCACCAGTATGACGGTCCAGCGGACAGCCAGCGGGGGTGGAGTGCAACTGCGAATGCAGGGCTGTTAACACCCTCAACGGGCCTCTCTCCAATGGACACGTATGTGTACCATTCCCTGCAGCCCCGGGGCGGCCTCCAACGCAGATTACACAGCCGCTTCACATCATTTCTCCTCGGAGAGAAAAATCCGACCCTTTTACGCGCTGCAGCAGCTGCTCTCGCGAGAGCCTTCTATCTGCATCCGTTTCATATCAGTACTTAGGAGCCATAAATCATAATTCCAAACCCATCATGCGGGTGCCCCGCTGAGCATTGCTATCCTTTCCCATTAACTTCATGGCAGGCTCGGAGTACCTGCACTTGTTCATTTTGAGAACTTGCGTACCTGCATGTCTCAGCATAGTTTCAATACATTTAATGGGAGAGTACCGGCAATTCTCAGAAGTAGGCACTGCACTGAGTATCGGCACTTGTTTATTTTGAGAAGTTGAGTAGCTGCCTGTCTCAGCATAGTTGCAATACATTTAATATGAGAGTACCGGCACTTCTCAGAAGTAGGCACTGCACTGAGTATCGGCACTTGTTTATTTTGAGAAGTTGAGTAGCTGCCTGTCTCAGCATAGTTGCAATACATTTAATATGAGAGTACCGGCACTTCTCAGAAGTAGGCACTGCACTGAGTATCGGCACTTGTTTATTTTGAAAGGTTGAGTACCTGCACATCTCAGTAGAGTTTCAATACATTTAATGGGAGAGTACCGGCAATTCTCAGAAGTAGGCACTGCACTGAGTATCGGCACTTGTTTATTTTGAGAAGTTGAGTAGCTGCCTGTCTCAGCATAGTTGCAATACATTTAATATGAGAGTACCGGCACTTCTCAGAAGTAGGCACTGCACTGAGTATCGGCACTTGTTTATTTTGAAAGGTTGAGTACCTGCACATCTCAGCAGAGTTGCAATACATTTAATGGGAGAGTACCGGCACTTCTCAGAAGTAGGCACTGTACTGAGTATCTGCACTTGTTTATTTTGAGAGGTTGGGTACCTGCACGTCTCAGCAGAGTTGCAATACATTTAATGGGAGAGCACCGGCACTTCTCAGAAGTAGGCACTGAACTGAGTATCTGCACTTGTTTATTTTGAGATGTTGAGTACCTGCACATCTCAGCAGAGTTGCAATACATTCAATGGGAGAGTAACAGAACTTCTCAGAAGTAGGCACTTTAGTAAAGGGTACCTGTGCGTCTGTTTTTTCCATTTCTAGCACTGGCTATTACAGTGCACATATAAGCAATTGTGAAGTCACTGGTGAGCGTTTTAGGACTGAGTATCACTCACCTCTAACTTCCTGAAGTAAAAAACACAGGCCGTAGGCCAAGATGCCTAGCAAAGGAAGTGTGGGGTTAGAATGTTTATGCGTTCCACATTTGAAGACTTTGTTTTGCCCATAGGAAATAATTGGTATGAGAGTTGAGGGCCCATCATTTAGGAGTATCACTTTCAATATTAGGGTGCATGTATGTATGGGTACTTATTTGGGACAAACCTAGCACGAGAGCGGAGGAGCATTTAAAAAGAGCGGGAACACATGGGTACGTTTCGGGATCGTTTATCATGCATGCCTACAAAAGCTTGTTCATTAGCCACGCGCTCTTCACAATTTCATTTGATGTCACCTTGCATCGGGTGCACCAGTATGACGGTCCAGCGGACAGCCAGCGGGGGTGGAGTGCAACTGCGAATGCAGGGCTGTTAACACCCCTCAACGGGCCTCTCTCCAATGGACACGTATGTGTACCATTCCCTGCAGCCCCCGGGCGGCCTCCAACGCAGATTACACAGCCGCTTCACATCATTTCTCCTCGGAGAGAAAAATCCGACCCTTTTACGCGCTGCAGCAGCTGCTCTCGCGAGAGCCTTCTATCTGCATCCGTTTCATATCAGTACTTAGGAGCCATAAATCATAATTCCAAACCCATCATGCGGGTGCCCCGCTGAGCATTGCTATCCTTTCCCATTAACTTCATGGCAGGCTCGGAGTACCTGCACTTGTTCATTTTGAGAACTTGCGTACCTGCCTGTCTCAGCATAGTTGCAATACATTTAATATGAGAGTACCGGCACTTCTCAGAAGTAGGCACTGCACTGAGTATCGGCACTTGTTTATTTTGAGAAGTTGAGTAGCTGCCTGTCTCAGCATAGTTGCAATACATTTAATATGAGAGTACCGGCACTTCTCAGAAGTAGGCACTGCACTGAGTATCGGCACTTGTTTATTTTGAAAGGTTGAGTACCTGCACATCTCAGCAGAGTTTCAATACATTTAATGGGAGAGTACCGGCAATTCTCAGAAGTAGGCACTGCACTGAGTATCGGCACTTGTTTATTTTGAGAAGTTGAGTAGCTGCCTGTCTCAGCATAGTTGCAATACATTTAATATGAGAGTACCGGCACTTCTCAGAAGTAGGCACTGCACTGAGTATCGGCACTTGTTTATTTTGAAAGGTTGAGTACCTGCACATCTCAGCAGAGTTGCAATACATTTAATGGGAGAGTACCGGCACTTCTCAGAAGTAGGCACTGTACTGAGTATCTGCACTTGTTTATTTTGAGATGTTGAGTACCTGCACATCTCAGCAGAGTTGCAATACATTCAATGGGAGAGTAACAGAACTTCTCAGAAGTAGGCACTTTAGTAAAGGGTACCTGTGCGTCTGTTTTTTCCATTTCTAGCACTGGCTATTACAGTGCACATATAAGCAATTGTGAAGTCACTGGTGAGCGTTTTAGGACTGAGTATCACTCACCTCTAACTTCCTGAAGTAAAAACACAGGCCGTAGGCCAAGATGCCTAGCAAAGGAAGTGTGGGGTTAGAATGTTTATGCGTTCCACATTTGAAGACTTTGTTTTGCCCATAGGAAATAATTGGTATGAGAGTTGAGGGCCCATCATTTAGGAGTATCACTTTCAATATTAGGGTGCATGTATGTATGGGTACTTATTTGGGACAAACCTAGCACGAGAGCGGAGGAGCATTTAAAAAAGAGCGGGAACACATGGGTACGTTTCGGGATCGTTTATCATGCATGCCTACAAAAGCTTGTTCATTAGCCACGCGCTCTTCACAATTTCATTTGATGTCACCTTGCATCGGGTGCACCAGTATGACGGTCCAGCGGACAGCCAGCGGGGGGGTGGAGTGCAACTGCGAATGCAGGGCTGTTAACACCCCTCAACGGGCCTCTCTCCAATGGACACGTATGTGTACCATTCCCTGCAGCCCCCGGGGCGGCCTCCAACGCAGATTACACAGCCGCTTCACATCATTTCTCCTCGGAGAGAAAAATCCGACCCTTTTACGCGCTGCAGCAGCTGCTCTCGCGAGAGCCTTCTATCTGCATCCGTTTCATATCAGTACTTAGGAGCCATAAATCATAATTCCAAACCCATCATGCGGGTGCCCCGCTGAGCATTGCTATCCTTTCCCATTAACTTCATGGCAGCCATCAAGACACCGAGCGGCGCGGCCCATCTGCAAAGGAATTTACGGAAACTAAGGAAAATCGACGGTTTCTAACTTTCTTTTGGAGCGCTTTCATGTCTGAAAGCTCAGTCAGAGAAAGAAAGAGGTGGTAGCTCGAGAGAAGAGTTAGCCTCGGCTAACACAAAGGAATGCTAGAGTGATGCTGGAAGGCACAACACTATAAAAGCGAGAGGGGCTCGGAGAAGCAAAGGCAAACAGAGAATACAAGTATTTCAGGGTAGATCACGTGAAGGGATGAGATTTATAGAATTGAATTTCTGTTGCTCAAAAGAATGAAGTTTTTACTCTACTCTTTAACTCTGTATCCAAACAGGAGACAATGATGGTAGAGCAGAGAGCGAAGTACTTCGAATAAGAAATGAGAAATCGGGTTTACTCATTTCTGTTTGTACAGTTGAAGTATAAACTGATCAAACAACAACCAGTAAAAAATAAACGCAACCATGTATAAACTGGTATTTAAATAGGACGAATTAAGCTGGGGAGCAAGCATACGCTGTACATTAAGATTGGGCAAAAAGTATCCCTTTCCATTTCTCAAATACACAAATTAAATTACTTTTCACATATTTCCAAAAATTAGGCCCACGAAAATTAAGGAGTAGCCCAGAATTACATGGTTTTACCCAAGTATCAACGCTGGGTTTTGAACTCAGGATGCCAAGTCATTATCTTGGGGCACGTGAGCCGCTGGCCTCGTTAGTGACCTATGAGTTGGCATATGACAGGCACAAGCTCAGATCAGCAGCAATCATAGAGTCAGGATCAAACAGCACAGTCAGCCATTGGTTGTCCACGAAGGGAACCACAATGAACTGGTTTTAAATCTGTATGTTGCTGCCTCTAAATGACACTTCTGAGCACTAGCCACAATTTACCATAGAATAGGACGTTTGTTCACCTGAGGCACGTATTGAGCACCCTTACTGACAGTCTCAGCAGGGAGGCAAAGTAGTGAAGTAGAATGGACCCCACTCGGTCATCTACCTCAACAGATATGGGGACACAGTGATGAAAGCGCTGGGAAGGCTCCAGTGAACCTGAAACTTCATTTTAGTACATTTTAGGACCACAGTCATAGCTGCCAAGTCTTCAGATTACACGTGTGACATTTTCATAATTTCAGTGTAATTATGAGTGACATTCAACGAATATAAGTGATACTTTCGCGCAAGCAACAAAGACGACATAAAGGGAAACCAATATCAGAAATTACACCCATTTGAGCAATAAGAAACTTTAAAAAGATCTTAAAACTGCCGCAAAGCACCAGAAATGGAAGGGGCACTGTGGGACCCGACTGTACCAAACAGGATGCGAGAGGCCCGCGCGGATGGAGACAACTTTTCACTATGCAGAATGCAGAAACACAGCTAAGGACTTTCTTTGCTGCCATGCTGAAACACCTGGAACAACCTCTTTTGTGACAATGCTCAAGTGCATTAAGTGCATGATCTTAAAATCCTGGCGCTCACATACATTGGCTCTGGGAAGGCACCTCAATCTAAATGTGTTTCTAAAATGAAAGTGATCATAATCAAGATTCAAGCAAATAAAAACAAACCAATAAAATGCAATACTGAAACGGACAATCCTGACATGCGGACTAGAGTCAGGACACCATGATAATCTATGAACGTAGTAAAAAAATACTGCAAGTACTTCCTGTGCAACGTGTGGAATTATTAAAAGAGCAGCACTTTCGATGAACTGCCGGTTAACTTTCTTTAAAAAACTGTTTAATAAGTACTCACGGCGCTTCAGCAGTAACATTGGTGTTTTTTAAAATAATCTGAAGGAGAAACACTTAGAGGTTTCTTAACAGGTGGTCATTCGATTACACAATCGCTACTCCTCCCTTGCAAGCAATTGTGTCACAATGTTGTGCGTACTGAGGGATAACATCATACATCAACAGCACGCATCTACAAGTGCAAACATTTGCTCATCTTAAGTGACATGCAGTGCTCCTTGTCGGCACCATTCTGACATACAGGTGGTGCTTGCACTGTAACCTGATGGCCAAAGATAAGAGACATCCCTGCCAGGCCTGCATGTGCGCCCCACCACAGAAAACAGAAGGTACTGGAATCCATGGGTAGCTGGGTCCGATGTGCTTGCAGTTTGTTTATTAGAGAGACCACTGGTCGCCGGATCCACGCTCGCCTGGGAAGGCCGGGCACTGGAGCACGGGACCGGAGGCAGTAGGATTTTTTGAGATTTTGCCTTCAAGATCCTGCTGCTCTTGCAGTGATGACTGTGCGACCACCTCTCGTCTCCCAATGGTCGCATGGCGCATGATGATCTAAGGCAGCAAACTGGCGGTGCAGCGGTGCGCCTACGGCAAACAAACATAACTGCCTCTTGCCATGTCTCGCTTGACGCCGCCTCACTCAGTGACTTCCGCAAATGGATACAGTCACACCATGACGTGTGTGTGATTATTGTTGCAACTTGCAGCCCCATGATGCCGCCTCGGCCGGCCGGGCGAGTCTCAGCAGCAGGCAGCTGTGATCAATATGCACTGCTGCAGCCAGTGCAGCGAGCCCCATTAAGTAAAACTTTCAACTGTTAATACCAGCCAGGCAGCACTGCACAAGTGCAGTCAGTACAGTGCTGCACTCTGCCAGACTCGCAGCGTGCGGTCCACGCTGCTTGCTTGAGAGTACTTCTTAGAGGGTGGTGCTTGCGAGACGCTAGTCTGCCTCAGTGCCAGGTGGTGTCAGGAGGCGCTATAAATGCGTGACTAAGCATTTTAGGGTGGTGATGCAGACCACCACACTAAAATGCGTTAGTCTAATGGCTGATGCATGGTACTTGGCAGGGCTGCACAGTTCCCTCTCTCTCTCACTCTCGCTCTCTCTCTTTCTCTCTCTGAAAACGACTGTACAGTTTGATCTTGCACTTCACACAATTCCACGCTTATCTAATTCCTAGAATGCTTTAGAAAATTACAAGGCCTCTTCAAAAACTATTATTCACACATCTGTTAGGACAACAAAGACTTTACTAGCTTTGAACGAATGCCGCTCTAGTTCCTTGTCTGATCCGTTCCGTCTGAAATGTAACAGAAAAAAATCCACTGCTTGACAACTTTCTTCACAACACAACTAAAAACATTGAACTTTGGCAACATACGGTCAGGATGTCCCAGCCGAAACTGGTGTTTGCATTTTGTAAACGTTCTGTACTAAATCTGCCCTCATTAACGAACCAAATGATGCTCCTACAAAGAGTTTTCAGTGAAAATGTATATTTTTGCCTACTTTTTAGGTCTGCCTGTAGACTGCTTTATGATTAAATATACCTCATGTCACTAATTCTTCTAAATGCCCTGAAGGACTGATCCTGATCCCTCTTGCACCCAGGACAAAGAAGTGGGCCCCAATGGCCAGTTGGCTGATCTCATGTCTAAGCTGCAGGGATATAAGAAGCTGGAAGAGGCTTTTCCTACAACTGCCCAACTGGTCAGTGGCAACTATACCTGGACGGGACCCAGCTGTTGGCACCTGCTGGGCACCCCATTAGTCTCTAAGTGCCTTCCTCTGAGGACCTGGGGGCCTTTAGAAGCGTACTTCTGTGATGGATTGGGACTTAAAGTACTGAGTTAGAAGGTAAAATCTTTGACCAGGATGAACATGGTTGCTGTATCTGAACTGTGCTTCGTTACCATTAGTCTCAAATTGCGTCTGGGTTCCACTTAACCGTGACCATTGATTATCATTGGCACTTTGTGCTTTTTGGCGCTACTCCTACTTAAAACTTAAAAAAAAAAAATCATATCTCTAGGTCCCCTTATTGGATTGCTGTCATTTTGTTTATTAAATGTTACTATATTTTTCTAATTTGGTTAGGGTTTTTATTGTCTTGACTGCCCATCTTGCTTGACATTTCAATGCACTGGTCCAAAAGCTAAACTCTATGGAAATAAAGTAGCATGCAGACAGAAGACACATTGCTTCACCCCACTTTATCCCCATCGCAAAGCAGAATGAGACCACTCTCTAAAACCTCTCACATTAAAGTATAATTGGTAGTAACACTTGCGATTGTTCTAAATGTTTACCTGGGGTATTTTAAATAATCATGCACCCATCCTTTTCAGATGGCGGAAAATCTAATCAGTACGAAAGTCATCGGAGCCACTCGTCCAATAGCCAAGATGGAGGAAGGCCACATTTATAGGTTGCCAACCAACTACGAAGATGCACAAGGACCGATGTAGAAACTGGTGCTTTCAGCATTATGGCTAAACTGGAAATGAATCACAAGTCATATTCTAGCCCCAAAAAATTGATTTTCAATTAATACCAACTGAGTTTTTTTCTCTGAAGGAATCACTTTGATGATGATATAGTTTGAATGTCCAGCAATTTACTGTCTTGGAGTCTTTAGCTGGTAGATGCTTTGCCACACCAATTCTGTTAAAAGCATAGTGCCAGCTTGCATTTTGAAAAGATCAACTTAAAACACTCCTGTTGGCACAGAAGTACAACCAATCATCACTGTGGTGTAGTTTGGCCCATCCACACCTTTCAGTATTCACTAAGTAAGTTTCTATGCACACTGGTATGCCAGATAGAAGTTTAAACAGCCAACACCGATTCCCTGCATCTATCCAACTGCATTTAAATAATTTTGTTTGGCTGAATTTAAACAGGTTGTATAAACTGTGAGGTGGATTGGTGTTGGTAACACAATAGAGTCTTGCTCACTTAGTAGTGGAGTTAATAGTAACTTCTTTTGTTTCATTCTCCCTGCTACTGCCAACTAACCCACCACTATTAAAAGTAAGCATGGAACTTGTGCGGGTAGCATTGGCACTCAACAATAATGCTTTTACACATGTTGTTTCAAAGCCTACAGACCCTGCATTACCTCTGGTGCAATAAACAGAGGCCTTCTCAAGAAGAGGGACCTTTTAGACTACTTTTAGACCCAATACTAGTGAGGATTATGAACTGGAGGAGCACCAAGACATGGTATGACTGGTCAGCAAGTGAGGAGAGATGCTAGTAGAGACCTGCACAAGTGATGGACATATTTTTAAAATGCAGTCAAGAGTATGCCACGATTAACAGAATGAGCAAAGGTGAGAGGGATGAGAATGGTGGAAAGATGTTTGTCGTGGGCAAGAGATATGAAATTAGAAAAGTGAATAAGAGCTGTATTTGTTGATCTTCTTTTGCAGAAATATTACTGCATGGACCTGCAGTATTATTGGCAAGCTAGTTCAATACAAGCATTTATCAGGTTTTAGAAAAAAGAAGAAGACAAGACAGTGATAGAAGGAGATTGAAATGTCAGTGGACAGCCTATGTATCAAGGGAACTGAATTTAGAAAGGCAAGAGTAGATTAGTGGACGAATTAGAGAGCGCGCATGAGACTGGAAGAAGAGACTGAAGAGGTATCAGAGGAATGTCTCATGGACCCCAACTCCACAGACCTGTTTTAAAGCCTGCAGAACTTCGAACTCGCCCAACTCATCCAGAGCCAATGCACAACACTGGACACACACTCTAGATCCTATCTTATCCTCTAGCGACAAGGAGAAATTCAGCCACCCCACCCCACTCACATGGACAGACCACTCCATTATGTACTTCCACATCTCAATAACACAACACCTCGCCAGAAAACCCAGTGCACCCAGATGCAGCTGGAAGAAAGTGATGGAAACAGACTGGCTCAACACCCTCCATACCAAGTGTTGGACTTGGCCCTTTTTGGCAGGTTCACCCCTAAACGTTTTGCCTTTTCTCTGACTTGATATTGGTGGTTTTTGGCCTCTGCGCACTTTAGCACTGTGGCCCAGTGTAAAGTGCGTGCGCTCTCTGTGTTACATTTGTAATGTTGGCCTGCCCTCCCATAGCAATGCATTGGGGATTCCCTGATCAGTGTGCGTCAGTGGTAATTCCTGTTATGAGAGGAGCAGTATGGTCAAGTCTGGTATGTCTGAAATTGTGTGAATAAATGCTGCGCAATGGTGTGCGCAGATTTATTATGGTTATTTTAGAAATGCCACTTTTAGAAGTTGGCATTTCTGTGTGCTATGTGTCTGCCTGCCTGATGTGAATTGCATGTCTGGCTTGTGATTGACAGGAGCTGAGGGGTGTGGGTGGCTCCAGGAGGGGCAGGCTGAGTCAGCGCTAGGCTGAATAGGACACCTGGGCTGAGAGTAGTGGGAGGAGAAATCCCCTGACTCTGAATAGGACTGTGCCCAGGCTGTACAATGCTGGCTCCGCCCCCTGTGGTGTGTGATCACTTAGCCCCCACCTGACAAAGGGGAAGGGGAGCTTGGCAAAACAAAGTGCTCCAAATCCCCCCTAAAACAGTTCTGACTGGTATCCCCAAGTCCTGTGCTGTGACACAAAGGGAAATGCTGATATAAATATAGTGGCTGTGACCCCATGAAAGGGCTGCTGTATTTGTTCCTGAACCTGCAGGGCGTGCTGCTGCTGGGGCCCAGGGGGAGGCTGCCAGGAGGGCTTGCCTCCCTGGGCCCTGCATTGCCCCTTTATCTTTAAGGATCTTCTTGGAGCTCCTAGCGCCCTGGGAGTGCTCTAGTTTACTTTCCCAAGGAAAAGGAGTGTGGGCTGCGCAGCGCGGCGCTGCCCGTCCCTTTAGAGGGGATCCCCCACCGGAGGGATTCCCCTGTGATGGCTGCCGAGCGGGAGCCCACCCCGCTTATTGATCGTACTTGCGGGTGCCCACCCCGCATTATGGTGCCTGTGGTAAGCGGGAGCCCACCCCGCTTATTGATTTTAATTATGAGGGAGCCTACCCCTCATTGCCGCCAAAAGAAGACCGCCGCCGCGATCCGCGGCCCGCCTGGTTGTGGGCGGGGCCTGATGGACGGAAGCGGGAGAGGAGTGCGGCCGGAAGCTGGGCTGCGTGCTGAGGAGGACGGGAGCCTACCCCGTCTCCCCGAGTGCCGATGATGAGTCTCGGGTCCCAGGAGGGGGCCCGGGTGAAGAGAAAAGGCGGCAGAGGCCGCCGATGGCAGCGCGGGGCTCCCATGAGTGAAGGGAAGCCCCGCGCCGCAAGAGAAGTGCTGCCGGTCCCAGCGAGGAGACCCGAGAAGGAGCCCGGTGAAGAGTCGTCGGGGGTGCTCCCATGTCTAAGGGAGAGCCCCGCGTCCCGCAGCATTCGGGTGAAACGGGGCAAAGTCGTCTGCCCGGAGAAGAGTCGGGAGCGGCCCAAAAGGAGACCAGCGAGTCCCCAGAGCCCCGGTGAGTGAGGGCTTCCTTCTTTGTTGTTGGGGCCCCAGAAGCACCCTGCGGGTGCCTGCTTGCGCCAGTTGGCGCTGAGAAGTCCCGATACAGAGGGGCTCCCTGTGAGCATTTTCAGTGCCTCCGTGATCTTCACAGCTGCGCCGCAGTTGTGGGCAGCTGCAGCGTTTGGGCACATGTCAGCTCCGAAGTCCCCGTGGGGGCATGTCTTGGCACAGGTTGTTGGTGCCAGTAAGGGCACAGTGCCTAGTTTCCCTGAGCGGACCCACCGTTGTGGGCCGCTCCAACATGGGGCATGTTTCTCTTCAAGAGCCCGTGTGGCTCCCACGAGGGGGCACATATTTGTGTGAGGGTCCAGAGGGGCCCGTGCCCCTTCCAGTTTGGGCGATGATTCCAGCTGTCCTGCGAGAGCGCAGGCAGCTGCAACGATGGGGGCAGATTTGATTAGAGAGCCCCAGTGGGGCCCCGAGGGCACAGTCGTGCCAGGGCCCATCTGATATTCCCAGCTGCACAGCAAGTAGTGGCAAGCTGCAACGTTTAGGCCATTCTTTCTTTGGGGGCATGTCTTTTGAGGTAGGAGTGAGATACACTCCTCTGCCCCAGTACTTTCACAGCTGCGCAGCACTTCGTGCCAGCTGCAATGTTTAGGTCTGCGCAATTGCGCACATGGATACTCTGCTGCATTGGCAGCGCCCTGACTTTTGGACATAGGGCATTTGAGCCCTTTTGAGATGGCCAGTTGGCCAGGGGGACAGTTAGGTTAATAGGGCGCCAGGCCCCAATGTGATTGATGTGGTGCGCAGGAAATGTAATTCATGTACTGTTTTATGCACCCTGATTTATGCCTCTAAATGTGGTTTGATGATTATGAGGTTTTGCATACTGTGTTCATGTTTGAGTTATCCTCTACTGTGGTTCAGGTATGAGGTTATTAGCATAATATGGTTTATGCTTGGGAGGTTATCCTCCACTGTAATTTATGCCCCTAATGTGAGTTATGCTTAGGAGGTTATTGTCTAATGCGTTTAGACTTCTGAGATGATTGCAAAAAGTGTTTATGCTGGTGAGGTTGGCGTACAAGGTATTTGGCGCCTAATGTGATACTGTGCATAATGTGGTTTATGTTACAGGCTGATGCTGAGTACAGTGGTTACCAGTGATTACTGGTTGTACGTTTATGATATGTCTTCCTTTTACTAAGTTCACTTTGTGATGGTACTGACAGTGGTCCAGTTGGCCCTGTCAGGTGTAAATAATCCCTTGTAGATATTACCTAGTGCCAGGTGGCACAATGTATATTATGTGATTACTATTCTAATGTGTTATGAGAATACAAAGGCTATTTTTGATATAACCTTGTGTGGAGTTCTTTTTGTAGTGTGCCTGGTATGTTGTTGCTGTGTGCGTGCGCAAACGCTTTACACATTGCCTCCGGGATAAGCCTGACTGCTCGTGCCAAGCTACCAAGGGGGTGAGCAGGGGTTATCTTTGGCGTGTAACTCCCTCGCCCTGACTAGAGTGGTGGTCTCTGCCTGGCTTTGGCGCAAGCCTTAGCCAACCAGAGATCCCATTTCTAACACCAACCAACCCGACACCACCATTAACCTAGACAGCAACATAAGACAATTTAACAGTTGGATCACAGACTGCACAAACACCCATGCACCTATCCAGAACACCAAACAAAGAACAACCAACATGGAAGCCAGTTGGTGCAATAACTACCTCAGAGATTCCAAGCGCTTCTGCAAGCAACTGGATAGGAAATGGAGAACCAGCTGAGAGACCACTGCCAGAACCACCTATAACGATGCACTCAGATGCTACCACCACCAGCTGAAAAATGAAAAGGAAGGGCCCTGGTACTGAGAATCGAAACCAGCTCCCCCAACAGCAAATAACTATTCTTCATTGTCAAAGAATTCTCCAACCCATCCGCTGCAATTAACAGTATCACTCTCTCGCAAGAACACTGCAACGGCCTCTCCAACTTCTTCCACAATAAAATCTCCAAGAACTATAGCAACTTCAATCCCCAGCTCAACCCATCAGACCTCATCAGACAGCTAACCACCACCACCATGGACGAATTCCTGACAGACTGGAACCCACTCACCAATGAAAGTACAGCCACAATCATGACGGTCCACTCAGGGGCCCCCACAGACCAGTGCCCTCACAACATCTACAACCTAGGAGGAACCATGATCAGCAATGCTCTCACATCCATCATTAACACCTTCATCAAAACAGCAACTTTCCCAGAGAGCTGGGAACAAGCAGAGGTCAACGCCCTCCTCTAGAAACCATTGGACGACCCCAGCGAACTCTGCCCCATCTCCCTACTACCAATCCCAGCCAAAGTCATGGAGAAAGCAATCAACGAGTAACTCTCCAGCCACCTTGAGCTCTACCAACTTCTGGAAACCTCTCAATCAGGTTTCCGCCGCAACCACAGCACTGAGACTGCCCTCATGTCGACAACAGATTATGTCCACGTCATCCTCGACCTAGGACAAACTGCAGCGCTCATCTTACTCGACTTTTCCGCCGCCTTCAACACCGTTTTCTACCACACTCTCATCATGAGACTTCACAACAAAGGAAACCTAGGACTTATCCTGGACAACAACCTTACCATGGCATCACAGATCAACGCTGTCACCTTCTCCTGCTTCCACATCCTATGTATGCTGAGGAAGATTTTCAAGTGGCTTCCACTGAACATCAGACACACCGTCACGCAAGCCCTCGCCACAAGCAGCCGTAGAGAAAGCAACAAACAAGTAACTCTCCAGCCACCTTGACCTCCACCAACTTCTGGACACCTCTCAATCAGGCTTTCGCTGCAACCACAGCACAGAGACTGCCCTCATCTCGGCAACAGTTGACATCCGTGCCATCCTCGACCTAGGGCACACCGCAGAGCTCATCCTACTCGACCTCTCCTTGCAGCCTTTATCACCGTTTTCCACCACACTCTCATCACAAGACTTCACAACAAATTAATTCAAGGACCAGCACTGAAATAGATATTCTCAATCCTCATAGGAACAACCCAAAGGTTAAGACTCCCACCATTCAACGAGTAACTCTCCAGCCACCTCGAGCTCCACCAACTTCTGGACACCTCTCAGTTAGGCTTCCGCCGCAACCACAGCACCGAGTGCCCTCATCTCTGCAACAGATGATATCCGTGCATCCTTGACCTAATGGCAAACCTCAGTGCTCATCGTACTCGACCTCTTCGCAGCCTTCAACCCAGTTTCCGCCACAGTCCCATCACAAGACTTCACAACAAAGGAATACAAGGACCAGCACTGAAATGGATATTCTCAATCCTCGCAGGAAAAACCCATCGTTTAAGACTTTCATCAGTCAACTTGTAGCCCAAGGAAGTCATCTGCGGAGTCCAGCAAAGCTCATCACTCAGCCCCACTCTCTTCAACCTGTACATGACACCACTGGCCAACATCATCAGGACGCAGGGAATCAGAATCGTCTCCAACGCCGACGACACAGTTCATCTTATCTCGGACTAAACCACCACCACCAAAACCAACTTTGCAAACTGTATGACCAGTGTGGCCACCTGGATACATGAAAACTGAAAATTGCCTGAAGCTCAACACTGACAAGACAGAAGTAATAATCTCTGGGAACTAGAGCTCTCCCTGGGACTCCTCTTGGTGGTGCAAGGAACTAGGACACCCCCTACCCCCAGCAGACCTCGCCAGAAACCTAGGGCTTTTCCTAAACAACAAACTCACCATGGCATCACAGATCAACGATGTCACCTCCTCTTGCTTCCACATCCTACGTATGCTGCAGAGGATCTTCAAGTGGCTCCCACTGAACACTAGACGCACCATAACTAAGGCCCTCATCACAAGCAGACTGCACTAGGGCAACGCACTCTACACAGGAATCTCAACCCACGTACTCTGCAGACTCTAAACCACCCAGAATGCTGCCGCCAGACTCGTCTTCGACCTCTCTTGCCACACCCACATCACTTTGCACCTCAGAAGGCTCCACTAGCTCCCCATTCAGAAACACTGCCAATTCAAACTTTTTCCACGCTCACTGCTCAACATAGGACTCGCGTACCTCAGCCACCACCTACACTTCCACTAACCCACCGGACAACTACGTTCAGCATCACTCTCACTTGCACACACACCCTGCATCCACAGAAGCGGAACTGGAGGTCGTTCATTGTCATTCATAGCAGCAAAGACGTGGGACTACCTCCCCCAACATACCAAGGCCTCCTCCTCGCTTCTCGGGTTCCGAAAGAGGCTGAAGACCTGGTTCTTCAACTAATCAATTTCATGCGGGACCTGAAGAGGCATCCTGTAATTCAAGCTCTGTCTAACTCCCACACACCTACTCAGCACCTGGATACCCTCACGGGTGACAAGCTGCGCGCAACAAATCAACTTAACAGAACACAGTTTGAAGATTCATTAAAAAGAAAGTAGAAAATGTGAGTTAGTAAGAGGAATTGTACAGAAGACATACAGGGAGGAATTACAGAGAGAAAGAGAAAAAAAAGAGAAGGCTAGGGTTGAGGTACACATCCCATTGCTGAAGAAACCCTCCGTGGATGCTTCAGCGCTAGTCTACTACAGACCCATCTGCCTGTTGCCATTCCTGGCCAAGGTCTTGGAGAAACTCATCTACAGACGCCTCACCAAATACCACAACATTTGTTTCAGACCCAACCAAAACTGCTCTCATTGCTGTCCTGGATGTCATCTGGATGGAGGAGACATCCTCATTGATCCTCATTGATCTCTCCACAGTGTTTGACACGGTCTGCCACCCCATCCAATGCCTGCACAACATCGGAATCCAAGGACATGCACTCCGATGGATTTGCCCCATCCTCACTAGAGGGACCCAGTCTCTCAGTCAGGCATACGCATCGGATGCCCACAACCTCATCTGCAGAGTTCCGCAAGAATCCTCCCTGAGCCTGACCTCTTTAACACATATATGATCCCTCTACCGTGCATCATCTGCTCTCACGACATCAACATACTCTCCTTTGCCGTCGAAACACAACTGAAAACGGTCCCTCATGGATAAGACGCCCATACCCAGATCAAGTCCACTGTCTGCATGACTGAAATCTGCCACTGTATGAAGACCAACTGCCTGAAGCTGAACACTAACAAAACCGAAATTGGGATCTCTGGTAAAAGCACTTCACCGTGGGACTAAACAGAACTTGGACCGACACTGACCCTCACCAGCCAAGCCAAGAACCTCAGCATCGACATCAACTGCACACGTGACATGACCACCCAGGTCAATGCCGTCACCGCCTCCTGCTTCCATTCCCTGAAAATGCTGAGGAAGATTTTCAAATTTCTCCCTGAAAACAGTCACGCATGTCCTCGTCACAAGCAAGATGGACTATTGGAAAATCCTCTATACCTGGATCAATAAAAAATTTGCCAGAAGGCTGCAGACCATTCAGAACTCGGCGGCTTGAATCACTTTCCACCTCCCATGCCGCACTCACATTGCATCACATCTGAAGAACCTCCACTGACTCCCCGTACACACGCTAGCACAATTCAATCTCTTCACTCACACTTTCAGGGTACTTCATAACACTGGCCCAGCATACCTTAACAATTGCATCTGCTTTTACAAACCTCCAACCTCTGCTCGTCTGGAATCCTACTTGCACACTTCCCACGCATACAGAAAAGCAGATCTGGTGGTCAAGCCATCTCCTACATCGCTCCTAAAGCATGGAACGACCTGCTGCTACACATAAGAGCCTTCTCACTTCTTGAATTCCACAAGAAGCTGAAGACCTGGCTTTTCGAGTAGTTCCACTAGGCCCTAGGTTTGGCTAGACTCACAGCTGCTCAGCACTAGAAACCCTCCTAGGTGATAGTGCGTTCTACAAATCTGTATCACATAACATAACAGCATATATTACACAGATAGATTACTACAAATCTGAGTAAAATGCTGAATGACAAAATTCATACCTTGTTAACTTTCTCTGTGTTGCTCCCAACAACTATGGAACAGCCACAGGTTTGCAGGTGAGAGCTGATGGCACTGCAAGTAAAAAATAACAAGGCAATTATCTGAAAGAGACATGGAGACCTGTGATCTACAGTGCTGTAAAAAACGTATGGTGACTCATGCTATATTCTGAACGTAGTGGTCACATTATACTTGAGCGCTGTGCCAGCCATGGGTGCGTGTGACCTGGCAACGGTAAGAGGTGAATTCACTTTAAATTTAGACCTTTATACTAAGCCCTATCACTTTGCTTTTTCTTCTATTCTTCCCCACTATATTTGTGGTGAGGTTTAGACAACAATGAAGGTATTTGCACCTTTTCGAAACAGCGAAAACCACACTTTGTAATGGGTTGCCAGCTCTACTACTGGGCCAGATAGGGAGGAAGTAGCTCCACCAAATGGAGTAAGGCACTCTTTGCTTACAGTGAGCCCTGGTGTCTGTGTCCAGGGCTCTGGGTTTGTGAATATTGAAGAACATTAGAAATTCTCAAAGTAAATATAACACAAACGGCCAAGAGCCCTGCTTTTGATTGATATATTACTTTATCTCTGCATGTTAATTATTTATTTTTTTATTTTAAATTTATAGAGATTTCCAGCAAAAAAATACACAATGTTGGCCATATAGTACTCATATACAATTACAGCTGCATCAGAAGAAAAACAAAATATGGCACAGTATACATAATACAATCAACCATAAACATTAGGGAGTGGGGCCGTGGATGAAGGCATTTTGAAAAGTATACTGCAACCTGATGTCTATTACATAAACAGACGTCGCTTCATTAAAGTTAGTGAGCACGTTGTAATCGTCATGCATCAATGTAACTTGATTTGGCATTCCCGCTGTATGTGTGGTTATTATTTGTATGGGCGAGTAGAGGAGGGCAACTTGTCCGAATGGGCAGGCTTTCTGCCTTGTACTTAGATATTTTCAGTTTGAGGGTGCAATCTGTGTATCTTGCGTGGCTGTATTCTGAGCACTTGCCCATAGTGTAAACGGGGCCCAGATATCTTTGGGTCTAGATGCTATGGGCATCAGATCCCAGTATGCGGTTAGCTGTTCTTGGCAATAAGTAATATCCTGTAACCACGCGTCTATTGAAGGGGCCGTGGTGGTGCCACAGTGTATGGCTATTCTGCATTTAGCTAGCAGAAGCATCATGGCGGATAAGCGGCGTGTGTCGGGGGGGGGGGACATCCCTGACATGCCCCAGTAGCGCCACTAGCGGTGAGCATCTCAGGTTCGACCCTGTGACTTGATGTAATATCTCAAACTCTGACCCAGTATTCCGCGATGGGGGGGCAGGGCCATGTTAGATGCAAAAATGATGTTTGTTGGTTCGTGCATTTCCAGCAGTTTGCGTCGGTTCTGAGGCCCATTTTGAGCAGCTATAGGGGGTGCGATACAATTGACGGAGGAATTTAAAGTTGATTAGGCGTAACTTGTAGTTGGGAGACAAGAGTTTAAGTTGAGAACAGCAGAAGGTCCATTGTTCATCAGTGAGGGGCTGATCCAGTTCTATGCGCCAGATAGCTAGTGCCTTTGCTGTGATCGCCAGTGCGGTGCGCTGCGTGGTTGTGTACAAGCGCGTTATCAATTTCCGGGGAGAGAACTAGTCAGCAGAAGTTAGAGTGGTGCCAGGGTAGGGGGCGCGTCAGGGAAAGAAGCGTGTAACTGCCTGCATGTCGCCCTGATTTGGTAGTATAGGAGTAAGTCTGATGCAGATAAGGGGTGATCCCCATTTGTAGCCAGTGGGGCCATAAATGTGTTATCTGGGAATATGTCTGCAAAAGTGCTGATAGCAAGTCGACGGGCACGGGTCCTGGCCCCGCTGTTGTGTTGATGGAGCAAGGACTCACAATGAGACTTGCTCGAAAGCAATCTTCTCACAGTATTAATTTATTAATCTTTGTAATGTCCGTACTAACAATTGCACACACGAATACAAGTAGAAAGAAGCTTGCTTATGTGTTTAAACTAACAAATAACGCTTGTCTAAATCTAAAATGGCTGCTAAAGCGCGGGAAACTTATTGCGCATGTGTCAACCATATCACATGGTGTGACGTCTTTCTTTGTTTGGAGGGAAATCCTTGCTTCTGCGCAGTGTGTATTAAAATGGCTGCTTAATGTTTTCACGTGCTGCAGCTTGCTCACATGTTGCAATTAATCTGTGGTATTCTAACGCTATTAATGCGGGATAGATTTATAAATAAATGGGAATAGAGTAGACAAAGTGAGTATACAGTGAGACCATTTATATTGTGATTTTAATATTTTCTTCTTTGACTTTTATTAGTTCGTAAAATGGGCCTGGGTTGGTTGAACTGCAGCTCGAGAGACATTGATTCTGCACATGCACCCTGAAAGGCTGACCAGAGAATGCGATGAAGTCAACTTGGAAGCTCTCCAAGGTCGCGAAGCCTGGTTCACAAGTTCACCCGACATGTACCTGCACTCGATACAATTGTATATAAAAGTTGTTGCAGAATCAATGAGAAATTGGTGGGAAATAAAACCAATGTATTAATTGTGATGGGCGGTATTTTAAAGACAATGGGCTTAAAGAAATTGAACTAAATCGACATGGTGTGAGGATCAACCCCCTGTCCTCGTCCAATCAGAAGTAGTGGGCCCATAATTCTGCAACATTAAGGGGAGGTACATGGGCGTAGAAGGGTATAATAGATATAGAATTAGTATTAGCATTAGGGCATTGCGCATTAAGGCTGTCAGCTGGGAGAACCACAGAATGAGCTGATCGATTGCAGACTGAACCGCTGTCCAGAGAGGTCCTGAGGTGGGGGCGGCGGAGTACATCAGAAGGAAGACACGGGAGTAATTGAGGAGAAGTGAAGTATCAGAGAGGGGAACGACGCAGGCGTCGTTGATAGAGAGGTCACCGGTCCTGTCCTGAACCTGGAGGAGGTCTTTGCTCTTCATCCTTCCTGGGTCCTATCTTTCCAACTCCTTGGCCAAGGGGTTCGGTTACTCGCACCTTTAGGTAAATATAAATGCAACTTTAGTTGTGCTGCTGTCTCTATCTTCTCCTTTCTGAGGGACCGTCATTGATCGATAATTGATTATTATGCTTCATCCTTGATATACGATTAAGTATCATGTGGTTCTGTAATTTTACTCTGCAAATCTTTAGATAAATATTTCAAAACTTCCTGACTCAGTGATTATTTCAGGATTATGAATTGTAATGAATGTCACTCATTTTAAACTTCCCAATTAGCAAAGGGTCCATTGGTAAGTCATTACTCTTCAATCAGAAAAGTAATTGGTAGCAGGGAATTGATAAAGAGTACAACTGACCCACCAGCGGAAATTGCTAGCGTAGTATGAATGTATGGGCCCAAGTGAGTATTTTGATGTATGAATGCTCGTTGCTAGTAACCCGCTGGATCAGTTTTCTGGTTATCAGAGGATGGTTGCACTTTGTTAATTGGGTAATGAGAATTTTATTTTTATAAACTAACATCCGTTTGTTCATAAGTTGTTTTATGTTGTCCAGAATTCCCCGGGGAAAATTGAATAGCGGATGGTGAGTGGAAACCATACTGCAGTGAGGTTATCTGTCAGGCAGAAATAGTACTGAAAAGTTAAGCAGGGCTATCAGTACTTGTTAGGGACTCTATGAGTGTGAGTAATAGCAAAAGGAATATGCTGGTAAAAATTTGATGTTATATCACCTAGAAAGGGTAACCTTGAAGAAGTAACAGGTATTTCTGAAGCTTGCGTGAGGAGTAAACGGAAGGGTTTTACTCGTAAATGTATGTTTAGTAAACGGAAAGGTTTTACTAAGTGTGAGAGAGACTATCTTTTCAGGTTAGCGAAACTGACACGATAGCGAATGTTTTATGTTGTTACTGAATTTTAATAAGAAGCGTAGAGAAATTAAAGTTTTGCGTACGATTTTGTAAAGGGAGGGTCAGCTGCCGGAGAGGAAGCTGACGTCATAAAACGCTGCGCTGGTATTGGTTGAAACAGTGGCGTAGAACGACTCTTGTAAAGGAGGGGTCAGTAGTCAGGAGTAGTATTGACGTCACAGGTGTCGCGCTGGGATTGGTCGAAACAGCGAGGGACAGAGAAGCGCAGATTGTAAAGGAGGGGTCGTCAGAAAAGACGTCACTGAAAAGCCGTGCTAGGATTGGTTCGGAGATAATTGTTAGCTGGAATTTGATTGGTTGCTAGCATAGTAGTCAAAATCCTAGTGGATAGTGAAAATTATATGTTGAAACGCGATCCGACTTTAATAGGAACTCGTCCAGATAGGAGATTCCTAGGTTTCGCAGAATATAATTTTATACACCGAGATTTACCCAAAATGTACGGAGAGAAGAGAAAAATGTCATTTTTACAAAAGATTAAGAATTATTTTAAAAAGGATAAACCCATAAAAACTAGAGAAGGAATTATCATTCCACCAGCTAAAACGCCCGCTTCATTCATGATGATGGAGAGAGGTTATCATACTTGCGTATGGTTAGAGAATTGGATAGAATATACCAAAAATGATGGAATATTAGCGTTCCCAGAAAATGGTACTTTCAATGGGAGAATTCTTCAAAATTTGAGATTGAGGATGAATGACTTAGAACCCAGACCAAGATTAACTCAATACGAAGCTTTAGAAGAGTGGGAAACCGAGGCATTCGAACGTGACTGAGCAAGAAGTAGTAGGGGTTATCGGGGATTTTTCCTAGATACCAAAATGAGTCAAGAGACGGTCAAATGAAACAGTGGAGAAGAGCGATGCTTACAGAAGGTTTGTATCCAATATTAATGGCAGAAGAATCGTTAGGGAGCAAATGCACAGAGAAGACAAAACATTTAACAGGATTTGGAGATTCCGAAGACGAATTTATGGAAGAAATATTAAAGAACCCGCCACCATATCAGGAAGGGACAAGTGGATGCACCCCAAGTGCACCACTGTTAAAGACAACATTGGTACCACAAGTACTGCATAATCCCTCAGTTAATAGGGTACTTCAGGATAAGGAAAAGGAAGCTATAGACAGAAACAGAGCAGAATTGATACAGAAAATAACACAGTTGAATGCACATCCTGATTCCCTGACCATACCTGTAACGATTGGTCCAGTGGTTCCCTTATATGGTGACAAAGTAAATTGTCCAAACCCATTAGCAAGACCCACACCGGTAGAAATTCTTAAACCTGAACCTGTAATAATTGATGATCAAAACAGTGATTGCGAATCTATGATATCTCTAATGGATTTACCTATTCGAGGATCTATAAATAGTACTCCTAGAAGAATAACACCTAGTTGCTCCAAAGATGTAAATATAGTGACCTCATCTGGAACTAAGAGTGCCACAGTAGTTACACCAGAAGATTTAGAGAGATGGGCACAAGGATCAGACAGACAGAGTTCACCCCCAAAGATCATGGACATTTACAAATTAAAGGTTGAATTAGACGAAATGATAGCAGGCAATGTAGGAGTAGATCGGCTAAATACCTACGATGAAGAAGAACTATTATTCGTAAGTAGAAGTATCACTAGAAATGTAAAAATATTTCACGAGAAATTATCAGATTTGGCCTTACAAATGGGGATTGAAATAGGAAAGTCAAAGGTACTACAGAAACCCTATAGAGCAGATTTTTCTGACAAAGATTTAGAAAATATGAATGCCTCTGGTCGAAAATTACAAGTAAAAGAATTAATGACAGTTTTACAGAAATGGGGAGACTTAGATAAATGGAAAGTTAGATGGACAAAGAAAAAGGAAGAGGCACGGTACAGTAGAACCACTTCTGAATACTTAATGAAGGAAACAGGGAAAGCAGATCAAATGTATCCGATGCGAGAAGTTCCTGGAGGATGTTATGTTCATGTCCCATGGAGTAGACAGGATATTTTGTCATTTACGAATGATTTTCCAAAATTGAGAGAAAAGCCAATTGAATGGTACAAGCAAGTTGAGAGGTTTGTGAAAGTGTCAAAGGTATTGTTGAAGGACTTAGATGGTTTGTTCGATATAGTGGTACCTGCCGATTTGTGGACAGATTGTAAAATCACAGTTGATTGGCCGAGTGAAGAGTATCCTAGAGATCCAAAGACAGGTGCTCCATCAAGTGATGTAATGAAGAAGTATCAGCAGGTAATAACTTACTTGAAAGGGAAAATACCACCGAAAGAAACGGATTGGGTGAAAATAGACAGAACTACCCAAGAAGCAAGTGAATCGGTTCATGCCTATTATGAACGTTTATTGCAGGTATTCAAACAGTATAGTGGATTTGAGGACATTGGAGACAAAAACATGAGTCAGTTTGTTTACCGATTTGTTTATGGTTTAAAACCAGAGATTTGTCAGATGATTAAGCAGCACATGTTGTGCTGGCAAGGGAAACCTATAGATGAAATTTTGAAATATGCGAAATATTGTGGAGACGACATTGAGGATAGGCACAAGAAACTACAAGAGAAAGTGATGTGGGCTCAGGTGAAAATGGCTGAGCGACAAGGAATTAATTTGGATAATCCAAATGATAATCAGGGAAAAGATTCTGGAATGAATGGTGACACTGGAAATGGTGGTAAAATGAGAGGACGAATGAGTAGAGAAGAGGCTAAAAAGAAATTTCCTTGTCATGGATGCGGAAAATTGGGGCATTGGAAGGATGAATGTAAAAAGATTCAAAATAATAATGGCCCAAATCAAAATGTAAATCCACAGACGCAGAATGACTCACAGCAGGGTGTAAATCCTCAGAGTCAGTTGCCACCTGCACCTATACAGGGTAATGTAAGCAGAGCAAAGCACGGTACAGACGTCGGATATCAAGGAGGAAGTGGTAAGAATGAGTATGTAACTTCACAATTTCTTTTACAGGACGACTTTTGTCCATATAGTCAATGACGGTGCCTAGGAGAGGGGGAGAAGGAGTGCGTTCTTGGTGCATCCTTGCCGGTAGACCAGTCAGGTCCATATGTTGAAGGGAAGGTAAGAGGTAATGATATTACTTTCCTTTTGGACACTGGTGCTACCAGATCTACTGTGAGAACAGCAGACATCCCAGACCTTCCTCTCTCTGGAGAAGCTATCCAAGTTGTGGGTGTAGCTAATCGAAAGATTAGAACACCTCTTACCGAACCAATGGAAGTAAAAATTGGAAATTTTAGAGAAATGCATCAGTTTGTAGTGTGTGATTCCAGTCCAGTAAATTTATTGGGCCGAGATTTGTTGTGTAAAATGAACTGCACAATTTTCTGCACACCGGATGGTGTTGCAATTCAGACCCCGGATGAAGACCATGTATATAAAATTATGATTGCAAAGCAAGGTACAGAAGTAGATGAGATGTTCTCTTTGATAACAAAAGACGAACTGCCAGAAGAATTAAAAACTGCAGTAAATTCCATGGTATGGGATTTTACGGGAAAAGAAGTAGGACTTATGGCCAAAATAGACCCAGTTAAAATCACTGTAAAGGAAGGTGCAATTTTTCCAAATACCAGACAGTACAAAATGAGTGCAGAAGTAAAAGCAGGAGTTATTGAAGAAATTAACAGAATGGTAAAACAAGGCATATTAAAAGAAGTAATGAGTAGCCCTTGTAATTCACCAATAATGGGTTTGAAGAAACCTAATGGAAAGTATAGGATTGTTCAGGATCTGCGCAAAATAAATAAGATTGTGGAACCTTGTTGTCCTATAGTGCCGAATCCTGCAGTAATCTTATACCAGATTCCCTGGAGTGCAGGATGGTTTACTGTGATTGACTTATGCCAAGCATTCTTTTCCATACCATTACATCCAGATAGCCAGTATCTTTTTTCATTTAAATTTGAGAACAAAGTTTATGTATGGAATCGTGTTCCTCAAGGGTACACAGAGAGTCCTTCCATCTTTAATCAAATATTGAAAAAGTGCTTAGAGAAACTAGTGATGCCAGGAAGTTCAGTCTTAGTGCAGTATATAGATGATCTGCTAGTGGCATCTAACACTAGAGAGGACTGTGTTATTGACTCCATTGCACTATTAAATCACTTGGCAGAAGAAGGGCATAAAGTTTCACCTGAAAAATTGCAGTTTTGTACAACAGCAGTTAAATATCTAGGACACCGAATTGAGAGGGGAAAAAGAAGGATAACCTCTGAAAGAGTAAAATTAATCAAGAAAATGCAAATGCCCGTATCACAACGAGAAGTGAGAATGTTCCTTGGAATAGTGGGTTATTGTCGACAATGGATACTGGGGTTTTCTCTGCTAGCAAAGCCTTTAATTCAAATGACGAAAAAGAAGGCAAAGGATCCAGTTGAGTGGGATGATGAAAGTGTAGGAGCTTTTGTAAAACTGAGAAGTGCTTTATGCGAAGCTCCTGCCCTAGGCATGCCTGATTATAAAAGAAGATTCGCATTATTCTGTCATGAGAGAGAAAATTGTGCACTTTCAGTCCTAACTCAGAGACATGGTTTGGACAGACGTCCTATAGCATACTTTTCTGCTACATTGGACCCAGTGGCAGCAGCGTTGCCAGGTTGCTTAAAAGCAGTAGCTGCTACCTGTTTGAGCATTGAGCAAAGTGAATCAATTGTAATGGGACATCCTGTAAAGGTGTTTGTTCCACACTCAGTTGTGATTCTGCTGACAAGAACCAGAACTCAGCATCTTACTCCTAGTCGGCTGACTAAATATGAAAGAATAATTTTAGGTGCTGAAAATGTAACTATTGTCAGGTGCACAATTGTAAACCCTGCTACATTATTACCAGACCCGTATCATGAAGAAGTTAAAGATGATGAATAGGAACATGATTGTTTACAAGTCACAGAATTGTGCACTAAACCACGTCCTGACATACAGGAACTACCCCTCAGAGAGCCAGACAGGGAGCTGTTTGTGGACGGTTCATGCCAAAGGCATGAAGATGGTAAACTAAGTGCAGCATATGCAGTATGCAAATTAACTGGAATAGTTGAAGCATCCTATTTACCAGGAGTAAAATCTGCACAAGTAGCTGAATTAATTTCTTTAATAAAAGCCTGCAAAATTGGGAAGAATCAGAAAGTAACTATATTTACAGATAGTCAATATGGTTACGGGGTTGTGCATGATTTTGGCCAATTATGGATGCAGAGGGATTTCATGACTTCTTCAGGATCCCCTATTAAAAATGGACAGTTTGTAAAGGAACTGCTGGAAGCAATACAATCACCAAAAGAATTGGCTGTGGTGAAATGTGCCGCACACCAGTCAGGAGATGACTGGGTGGTAGTCGGTAACAGATATGCAGATTTGGTGGCTCAACACTGTGCTAAAAACAGGTTGTCAGTCAATAAAAGGGTTGAAAGAATGGGAATCAGCTGCCAACTTATGCTGTATGCACCTCCTGAAACATGGAATGATGTGAAACGACTGCAAGATGATGCTGATGAGAATGAAAGAAATGCATGGATTAAAATGGGATGTTCTCAAAGGGCAGACGACGATGTATGGATTTATGCTGATGGCAGACCAGTCATGCCCGACTGTCTGATTTCACAAATGGCCAGAATGTATCATGGAGACACACATGTAGGGAGAGACGCAATGATTAGGCTCTTCAGACAAAATTGGTACAATCCAAGGTTTAGGGCTGCAGCAGAGAGTCTTTGCCAGAGATGTCTAACTTGCCAAATGCATAATCCAGGAAGAAAAACAATAATTGGTTTTGGGAAAATAGGAAAGGCAGAAGGTCCATTTGTGAGATTGCAGCTTGATTTTATTCAGTTACCCCCATGTAGAGGACTGAAATACGTACTTGTCATAGTGTGTCTGTTTTCAAAGTGGGTGGAGGCTTACCCTACCAGAAGGAATGACAGTATTACAGTCGCAAAGTTGTTGCTACGAGAACTCATTCCTAGATTTGGTTTCCCAGTAACTTTGGAATCAGATAGAGGAGGACACTTCAACAATGACGTGATTAGAATAATCTGTGAAGCATTCCAAATTGAGCAGAAATTGCACTGTGCATATCGTCCAGAGGCTTCTGGAGTTGTTGAACAAATAAATGGCACAATAAAATCAAGACTGGCAAAGATGTGTGCATCAACGTCGTTAGATTGGCCGGATGCATTGCCAATTGTTCTAATGGGACTCAGAAGCATTCCTGATAGAAATACCGGAATGAGTCCGCACGAAATAATCATGGGAAGAGCAATGAGACAAGCACATGTTCCTACAAATAAACTGCTGAATATAAATGATGATATGGTTCTGGATTATTGCAAAGAATTGGCTGACCTAGTGCGTTCTGTCTCACCAGGTTGGGGAAGACGCAGTTTCCAGGCAGCCTGAACAAGAGCATGATCTGAATCCCGGAGACTGGGTGGTTGTGAAGCATCCCACCAGAGAAACGTGTCTATCACCCAGGTGGGGCGAACCTTGTCAGGTCATACTAATTACGAACTCAGCAGTAAAATGTGCAGGATTGCCTAATTGGATTCATGTAAGCCACACCAAAAGAGCACCAGACCCTGAAGAAGAAAATCCTCAGACAGCATCGATAACTGAGGAAGCTGAAGGTTGCCCAGCTGAAGAATCTCAGGTGCGAGATTCCAGGGAAGCTGAAGAAGAACAACCGAGCACAAGTCAGGACTGGATTCTAGTGGTTGAAATACCTGAAGTTTACAACAGAACCAGAAGCCAAGCAAATTTAGAAGAATTTGAAGAAGATCAGATAGGTGAAGAAGAAGCAGCTCAGGAGGAGGAAAATGAAACAATAAGAGAACCTGAGCAGGATCAGATAGGGAGAGGAAATTGGGCTCAAATCAACAACGAACCAACGAATTTTGAGCAGGGACAGACAGGTCTAGAAGAACACGGTCAGGCTGCAGAAGTACAAAGTGCAATAAGCCCTGATCAGAACCAGTTAGGTCTAGGAAAATACACTCAAGAAGAAGATCAAGAGAATCACAAGCATGAAGACGTAAATCCTGAACAAGGTCAGTTACTGGAAACTCACAGTGGAGCAGCTGAAGAGAAAGCAATAAGACCTGAAAAAGAACAAGTAGAAGAAACTGAAATCGAAGAAAACAAAATTGTGCCACAACTTGAAAATAAAAGAATTTCTGAAGAAGAAATAAGAAGTGAAGAGACAGTGCAAACAAAGAAGGTCAGAAAAGGTGATCGTTGGCCTAGTGTCATTAAAAGAGTAAAATACCACATAACAACCAGAAGTGAAGATCCAGAACAAGTAAATGAAGTAACAAGTCTAACGGGACAAACAAGTGGAATCGAAAAACGAAAAAGCAAAAGACTGAAACTTGTGAACAACAAATTTAAAGGTCCTGATTGGACTTATATCATCCTTGAAGACTACGAGAGCTCGGAGTCAAGTGAAAGTGGTGACGAAGGAACAAGTGCGGAATTGACTTATGAGAAAGAAATAAAACCACCTTGATAACGTAAAGAGACTTGAAATAACGATAAGAAGAGAAATCTTCCTTGTCAAAAATGCCTGACGATAGAGTTTCTGGGAGACCAAAACAGAAATGTTGTAAAAGATGCTGTGCTATATGCATATGTAGTCTGGTAGTGGTGCTTATAGTATGGTTAGTTGTGATAGTAGCAATTCCTTACCTTCTGATAATGGATAAAAAGATTAACAACGAAACGAAGGCAAGGACAGATAACTTGAAAGGTAATAGAGTAGAACTAAAGGTAGAAGATGAACCAGAATTTCATCATGAAATAACAGATAACGACACTAGTTTGAATGTTTTCACCAAATTATTGCTTCAATATGTAGATACCATGGAAGTTAGTAATTGTTATGTCTGTATGAAATTACCTGAATCAGTAGCAGAAGGGTTAACATATCATCATTTACCATTAACTTATGGCATATCATGTAGTGTATTGGCTAGTCTGTTTTATAGAACAGGGAGACTTCAGTACTATTATTCAAATATAGATGTGATATTTTCTGAGGTTCCGATTCGAAAGAAAATGAATCCAGTGCTTAGTAGTAAAGATGCACAGTTTATGGGAAATTTTTTCTTAACAATGAAATCAATAGACATAACACATGCACATAGAAGCAATCTAACATGTTCATTACATGAAGAAGAAAAGATATTTTTGAATTTAGAGGAGAATAGAAGACAAGATTTCCAAAAGAAAGCTTCTGAGCATAAGGCTCATCTGCCACCTTGGGCTGAGAAAGAGGGTAGTTACACACCTGGCAAGGCTCAAGCTGCTATGGCTCTAGATTTTGTAAAGACAGGGAAAATTTGTCTACATAGGTTAAAGACTGAGTATAACAATATTTTCATCGGTACCAGTGAATGTGAACATAATTTCTTAATTCTTGGAGGTTGGGGACTAAAAGGAGGAACGGATTCAGTTTTTCCTGGAATCTATTATGTGTGTGGGAATAAGGCTTACTTTAGGCTTCCTACACGGTGGTATGGAAGTTGTTATTTTGGAATAGTATTTCCAAAGATATACCACGTAAAAAGAAACACTGGGAGCAATGAAAATAATAGTGAATTAACACGTAGTAAAAGAGCTAGTTTTTCTGAAATTGTAGGTGATATATTCGGTGCATTGATACCTTCAGTGGGAATAATTCTGAACTCAAGGAAAATATGTAAATTATCTACAGTGGTTAATCGTTTATCAACGGACACTGCTGGAGGATTTCTGATGATTAATGCGGAGATGGTTGAGATTAGATCTATGGTTATGCAAAATCGACTTGCTCTTGATATAATACTGGCAAAAGAGGGCGGAGTCTGTAAATTATTGAAGACGAAACACTGTTGCACTTACATACCTGATAAAAGTGCAGAAATTGGAACATATATACAGAATATAACTAAACTTGAGAAGGAACTAAAACCACTGGAAGTTGATAGTGTATGGGAAAGATTGACAAATAGTATTACGTCAATTGGTACCTGGTTTGCTAATATAGGGAAAGGACTTATAGGTCAAATATTAATACCCTTAGCAGGGATAGCAATAATCGTGCTGTCAATAATAATATGGTGCAAATGTTGTAGAAGGACTGAGATGTATAGAGTAACGGAAAAGGAAAGAAACGAAAGTTTGATGAAATTGAACTAGAAGATCTGAGAAGCGAATTATACAAGAAACTAAAAGGAGACGTGAAAAATAGAAAATGTAAAAATGAAGCTGAGGCAAATTTATGCTAAAAGTTGGCATCTGGTTGTGGGTAGTATTTTGATGGCTCAGAAACGCCATCAGAGAGGGGATTGATGGAGCAAGGACTCACAATGAGACTTGCTCGAAAGCAATCTTCTCACAGTATTAATTTATTAATCTTTGTAATGTCCGTACTAACAATTGCACACACAAATACAAGTAGAAAGAAGCTTGCTTATGTGTTTAAACTAACAAATAACGCTTGTCTAAATCTAAAATGGCCGCTAAAGCGCGGGAAACTTATTGCGCATTTGTCAACCATATCACATGGTGTGACGTCTTTCTTTGTTTGGAGGGAAATCCTTGCTTCAGCGCAGTGTGTATTAAAATGGCTGCTTAATGTTTTCACGTGCTGCAGCTTGCTCACATGTTGCAATTAAACTGTGGTATTCTAACGCTATTAATGCGGGATAGATTTATAAATAAATGGGAATAGAGTAGACAAAGTGGGTATACAGTGAGACCATTTATATTGTGATTTTAATATTTTCTTCTTTGACTTTTATTAGTTCGTAAAATGGGCCTGGGTTGGTTGAACTGCAGCTCGAGAGACATTGATTCTGCACATGCGCCCTGAAAGGCTGACCAGAGAATGCGATGAAGTCAACTTGGAAGCTCTCCAAGGTCGCGAAGCCTGGTTCCAAGTTCACCCGACATGTACCTGCACTCGATACAATTGTATATAAAAGTTGTTGCTGAATCAATGAGAAATGGGTGGGAAATAAAACCAATGTATTAATTGTGATGGGCGGTATTTTAAAGACAATGGGCTTAAAGAAATTGAACTAAATCGACATGGTGTGAGGATCAAACCCCTGTCCCCGTCCAATCAGAAGTAGTGGGCCCATAATTCTGCAACATTAAGGGGAGGTACATGGGCGTAGAAGGGTATAATAGATATAGAATTAGTATTAGCATTAGGGCATTGCGCATTAAGGCTGTCAGCTGGGAGAACCACAGAACGAGCTGATCGATTGCAGACTGAACCGCTGTCCAGAGAGGTCCTGAGGTGGGGGCGACGGAGTACATCAGAAGGAAGACACGGGAGAAATTGAGGAGAAGTGAAGTATCAGAGAGGGGAACGACGCAGGCGTCGTTGATAGAGAGGTCACTGGTCCTGTTCTGAACCTGGAGGAGGTCTTTGCTCTTCATCCTTCCTGGGTCCTATCTTTCCAACTCCTTGGCCAAGGGGTTTGGTTACTCGCACCTTTAGGTAAATATAAATGCAACTTTAGTTGTGCTGCTGTCTCTATCTTCTCCTTTCTGAGGGACCGTCATTGATCGATAATTGATTATTATGCTTCATCCTTGATATACGATTAAGTATCATGTGGTTCTGTAATTTTACTCTGCAAATCTTTAGATAAATATTTCAAAACTTCCTGACTCAGTGATTATTTCAGGATTATGAATTGCAATGAATGTCACTCATTTTAAACTTCCCAATTAGCAAAGGGTCCATTGGTAAGTCATTACTCTTCAATCAGAAAAGTAATTGGTAGCAGGGAATTGATAAAGAGTACAACTGACCCACCAGCAGAAATTGCTAGCGTAGTATGAATGTATGGGCCCAAGTGAGTATTTTGTGTATGAATGCTCGTTGCTAGTAACCCGCTGGATCAGTGTAGGGAGGGGAAGAGAGGGTGATGTGCTAGCGGAATAGCTGTGGCGTAATTGGTGGGATTTTGGCACGTCTGCGCAGGTTTTTCCAAGCCCATCTGAGTGTTTCCACCGTGCTTACTTCGCCTCTAGGGTGTCTGCGGGTTTGGTATAAAGCGACTTGTAGTGGGGTTGGAGCTGCTGTGTCTTTTTCCACAGCGACATGAGGCTGGAATGGAGTCGGGTGTACCCAATAGTGCAAGAATTGAGGGGGTGGACAAAAATGCGGGGAGTGTGCGGTCCGGGACACCTAGGCCTCCTTGCCGAAGTGGCAATGTGAGGAGCTGCCAGGATATTCGGAGCTGCTTACCCGCCCAGGCCAGAGCCACCATTTGGGAGCGGAGATTCTTGAAAAAGGCACAAGTTAGTGGTAGGGGTACATTGACAAATAGGTAAAGAAATTTTGGCAGCACCACCATTTTTGCTATGGCAATTTTGCCTGCCAGAAACAGGGGCAGCCGAGACCAAAATGAGACCCTCTCCTCGAGCCAGCCCGTAGTTCTGCCGTAGTTCATGTTCCAAAGTTCTTGCATGTCATGGCTAAGCCAGATCCCCAGGTATTTGATCGAGCCTTGGGCCAATGCTAGGGGAAGTCCAATTTGAAGGGGTGTGTGGCATCGGTTAGGGGTAATTAGACAGATTTGGACCAATTCATGGTGATGCCTGACAGGTCGCCAAATTGTGTGATTCCCTCAGCACCGTGTTAAGGTTTTCTTCAGGTTTGCGTATGTAAAGGGTTATGTCGTCCGCGTACATTGAGACTATTAGTGCTCTATCAGTAAAACCCAGGCCTCTGGTTATATGATTTTGGCGCAGTCTCGCTGCAAGCGGCTCCATAGCTATGGCAAAGAGGAAAGGGGAGAGCGGACAGCCCTGTCTGGTGCCACGTGAGATCGCAAAGGGGATGGATGTTATGTCGTTTGCTCTCAGCCTGGCTGTGGGATTTGTGTAAAGTAAGCATATTAATTTGATGAATTTCATGCTAAAGCCCATTCTGGAGAGTATGGTGAATAAGTATGGCCATTCAAGTGAGTCGAATGCCTTAGTGGCATCCAGAAAGGCAGCCAGTGCCGGCAGGTGAGGATCTAGGTGGTGCAAGACAGCAAAGAAGGTGCGCAAATTGTGTCTCGTGGAGCGGGCAGGGATGAACCCTGACTGATCCGGCCTAGCAACAAGTGGAAGAAGGGGTTGGAGCCTGATGGCGAGGAGCTTATCACGTTTTTTGGTGTCGATATTTAGGAGAGAGAGTGGGCGGTAGGAGTCATAGGCTTGTCTGGTTTTAGAAGTGAGAATATAACTGCTTCTCGCATGGATGGGGGTAAAACCCCTTTGTCTAGTGATTCTTGATATACCGCAAGGAGGTGGGGCGCCAGTATGGCTGCGTACCCTTTATAAAAGGAGACTGTCAGCCCATCTAGTCCGGGAGCTTTGTCACCGGGCATGCTTTGTATAGCCTGGATTATGTCATCAGGTGTGAAGAGTTCGTCAAGATATGTACGGTGTGCATCACTCAGCCAAGATAGTTCAATTGATTCCAGGTATTTGCACAGCCCTGAGTCTGAATCACCGCCTGTGGATGTGTAGAGGGTAGTGTAGAATTCTGCTAGGAGGTCTAGTATGGCGCTTTGTCCCCTAATTGGACTGGAATTGTCATCCAGCAGCTCGTAAATATAGGATGATGTCCGCTGGCGCCTAAGTAATGAGGCTAATGTTCTGCCAGGACGGTCTCCCTCCCCGTAACGTTTGGCCCTAGCGTTTTTTCCAAGGAAGCAGGTTTCCCTGTGTGCTGCTTCTTTATATTCTGTAATCTTCACTCTAATGGCAGCAAGATTTACCGGGGCATTGCTGAGGTAGTATACGAGTTCTTTCTCTCGTATGTCACGCTCTATACGTTCTAGGGAATGCCTGATTGATTTCAGTATCCAGGACTGTTTGGTTATGCATGCTCCTCGGATTACGGCCTTAAAGGCCTCCCAGAGAATCGAGGGGGACGATACTGACCCCTCATTGGGTGAGAAGTATTGTAGTATCTCGCTGCGTATCGCCTCTCGAAACAGTGTATCCTGTAAAGCGTTAGGGGGCAAGCGCCAGCTGAATGCCCATGGGGATGTTTGGGGTATTGTCCAGCTTAAAAGGGCAGGGGCGTGGGCGGATAGTGGGCGTGCCAGATGGCAGGTATCAGTGGATGAAGCCACCACGTCTCCTGTTGTCAGCCAGAAGTCTAATCTGGACCAGGCATTATGGTACGATGAAATGCAAGTGCCTTCAGCTGTCTCCAGATGCCATGTGCGCCAAATGTCTATAAGCCCCCGTTCCCGGATTATGGATAGTAATTTCTGGAGCGCCCTGGGATGGAAACTCCGGGCAGCGCCCAAGCGGTCCCATGTGCCATTCAAGATTGCGTTAAAATCGCCCCCACCCCCCATATCAAAGTGTCACGTTCCATCAGGGAAATTTTGGACCAGACCGTATCAAAGAAATTAGGGTCATCTGCGTTCCGCCCATAAATTGCTGCCAGGGTAATAGGGGTTGTGTCCAACTTGCCAATTATGATGATGTATCTGCCCTCAGAGACAATTGCGGTACGGGGCGTGGCCCATCTAAGTCCCCGCCGAATCAGTATAGGTACTCCGCGTGCATAATTTGAATATACCGATGAGTATATCTCACCCCAGTATCTATTCTGGAGTTTGGGGTCTGACATGTTCTGAAGGTGTGTTTCTTGTAGAAAACATATATCTATCTTATGCCTGATTAGGTATGAGTGGACAAGGCGTGTTTTCCTGTAGTCGTTAAGCCCTCTAATGTTCCAAGTAAGGAAGGTAACCGAAGTCATGTGTATGGCTGGTATACTAACATGTTGCGAGTATGCCCAAGTCTACGGTTAGGTTCACGTGTAGTATGCAGTTGCCTAGGGCAAGTGTGTGGTCGGGGTTTTTTGATGCATAGGATGATTGTATGGCCCCTTATGAGCTCAGTTTCTGGTGTCTTATGCCCTCCTATCCCTACCCCGTGCCAACTGCAAAAACTATCCCCACCCCTCATCCCCCCTCCCACACCAACCCCCCAATTAGGTTGTGATTTGCATCCCTCCCCCCCCCCCCAAACTTGAAAATAACTCAAAACCAACTTAGCCAAGGGAGTACTCCCATGGGGGCTTGGGTCGCCGGCATACTACCCAGCCAGAGAGGCAGGGTGGCCGGGCAGTACATGTATAGTAGGCTAATCAGAGGAAGCGATAATAAGATCGTGTTTAAGCACAGGCATTGTGAATAGTTAATCTTTGACAATATGTTGCAAAGGCCATTTGGGACAAATGTCATGGATGCGCTGGTGTTCCGTATTACAAGCAGCCTAGGCTTAGGTGCAAATTTTAGTCATTGTCACTCATGCCAGCGTCCGCTCCAGCGCTGTGAGTGGACCTTGGGGATTTCTTATGGCTGCTGATATGCTTGGCGTATTTGAGGGCCGACTTTGCATCTGTAAAGAAGTGTAATTGTCCATCATGAGTCACTTTTAGTTTGGCTGGGTAGAGCAGGGCCAATGGAATTTCGGCTTGTTGTAGGATGCGTTTGGTGGGCCCGAATTCACGGCGGACCATGGGAGTGAAGTCGGGATAGAACGAGATATTGCTGCCCTGGTGTTCCAACAAGAGGGAACTAGGGCTGCTGCCCAGCAGTGGCTTGGAGGAGAAGGAAGAGGAAGGGATGGAGTGGAAGGGCTTGTGTTCTATTTTTGCTACAGCCTCTATAATTTCTGTACAGTGTATTTGCTGTTGCTGCCAGAAGCATTGCTGTTGGCAGCTTTGAAGGAAAAGCTGTGTTTGAACCCACAGAATAACTGGCGGTAGTCCCTCCGTGTTGTTTTTTTGAGGCGCAGCAATATAGTTGTTGCCTTGCTCTTCTTGAGCCTCTCTAAGGTGGAGGCGACCTTTGTGCCATAGAGATGGGAACCATCGAAGGGGAGGTCCATTACTGTTGGCTGGACGTCCTGAGAGAATGCAGAATTTCTCAGCCATGTGTGGCGACAGATTTTGAGGTTCACATAGTCCTGGTGACAGAATCTGCTGTGTCCAGGCTGGACTGTATGAGTTGTTTTTCTGCAGCTTGCCCATCCCCTCTCAGCTCTGAAAAGTAGAGCTGCAAATGGTCTGGAAGTTTAGGTAAGACTGTTTGTGCCATGTCCGAAGTGCGTGCATGTAGCGTCCGAGGAGACAGGTGGCGTTGAGCGACTCCAGGCAAATGCTGCCCGCTGAAAAGGACTTTTTTGTGTACTGCTCCAACTTTTTTAATTCCCCATCAGAGGGAGTAGTAGGGAAGGCACCGGGTGACAGCTTCGGGGAGCAAGAAGATTGAACAACCAGACTTTCTGGCGATGGGTGGGAAGAGAGGAAAGCTGGGTCTCCAGGTGTCGGTCTATAGTGTCTTGCAATCGCTCTGTTGGTGGAAGCGGAAGCCGTAGGCTTTTCCAGATGGCAAGGATAGGTACTGTGAGGGCTTCATTCCGTAGTCTGTGTTGAGCTATGCAGAACCTCTGTAAGGATGTTAGCTTTCGTCTCAGTAGTTGGAAGCTGTAAATCCTTGGCACTTTCTTGACCTCAGCTGGAGGAATACAGCTTCCATTTTGGTGATATGTCTAAAGCACTTGCGTCTTTTAACCATGCAAAATCTAGGACCCAGGTGACTGTTTGCCCATCGCAACAAACTGTGTCTTGGCTGGGGTCCTTAAAGGGATCAGAATCTCAGAGGAACCACCCTTCTTCTATAAGCTGCTGAGCCTCACGGCGTGAACCGTGTTGAGGTACTTCAGGCAGGGTTAAAGCATCCAACTGTGTCGGCTGGTGCCCTAGCGACGTCAGTTGTGGTGCCGGAGGAGTCGAATGATGCGCTGGTGGAGCTGCTTACGGGGCCAGAAAGGTAACAGGGTTTGGCTCCGACGGTGATGAGCCTGATGGAAGGTGGAGTGGAGGCGGCTGCAGCACTGAACCTGCTGGAGTCACTGGAGTCTTGTGCAGGGTAGAGGTTCAGGTTACCAGTGACAGTGGGTTAAATGGAGTGAAAGGAGCCGGATGCAAGTTGAATCAAATAAGCACCAATAACTGGTGTGCTAACTTCAACTAACATGACCACTAAACTATGGTAACAAACGATACGTTGAAAAACACAAGCAAAAAGTGTATGTATGCATCTACACGTGTTTCAAAAAAGAAAAAGGATATGAAAAAGTACTCGCTCCAAGTAAAGGTGGCAACTTATATTTTTGCACGGAGCAAACGAAGCATCCCGAAACAAGCAAATCAAAGAGAAAAAACACGTTAACCTGACACAAGAAGAGAGTATACAAAAATGGACGACAGACGTGCAGTTCTAACAAATATTCACCCTCGCGGCGTTCACACTGATGTTGGAAGCGAAGGTGCTTCTTTCTGTGATGTTCGAGAAGGGAACCACGTTGCGCATTTCACATTATAGGCTACCTCAAGCCGCCTCAGTGAAGCAGCCCAGTGACTCGCAGCTCTCTATCGCAGCTCCGGCCCGCACCTCTCGGAGCGTGGCATCTTCAAAACCAAATGAAGCCCGATTCAATTATGGCTCCGGCATCCGGGGAATAGCTGCAAGGAGAAAGATATAATCCGAGGCAGCTCGAAAACGGCGCCCTCGAGATAGGAACTCAGAAACAGAATTTGTATTTGCCATCACGCTCGTCTGCCCCCGTCCCTCAAGGAGCGCAATCGCCACAGCGAGATACTGAGTCCAATTAAAAGAAGGAACAGCAGCTCTGCCAGCCAAAGCAAACGGAGTGACCAATGAAATGTGTAAACGCTGGCAAGGGATTTTTTTGTTCAAGAAGTGTCTTTTTTCTTTTTAAAATGGACAACTTACAAAGCGCTCAAGTATTGTATGTCTCAACTGTTGAAATGCTGACTGCTGAGCAATACAGACTAGCACACACGTACAAGCAAAGGAGTGATCTTCGCTTACTGATGTAAGGAAGTGCCAATGGTACCACTTGTTACATTATCTTTCTAGCCAATCCCTATTTGCGGCGCAAAATGTAGATACGTGTATCAGGGTCGCATCATCATGATGGGCTTTGCAGGCGGAGCGCAGACCCGCGCGCCTGTCTCGTGCGCCTGCAGTAGTAATTATGAATGAATTTAAAACGATATTTCACGAAGTTGGTGCATTATTTGGTTGCAAGCGGTACTGTCTAATAGCAGAGGGGAGGAACATACCCGATACCAGTCAGATTTCTTATACTGACCATACCAGTACCGGAGCAGCCTCAGGCTTGGGAATCAACATAGCGCGGATATATGTCAGAAATATGGTGGGACATTTGTTGCAAGAAACGCTTTTTTTACAGCTATGGAAGGACCACGCGGGGAACCACAAATACAGGATATGGAACGAGCATATCCGTTCACAACACACTCGTTCTCATGCGAGAACACCGCTGTCCGGTTCAGATTGCATGTTCATAGCCCTGATGAAGACACCGTTTAAAGGCAAGACCAAAATTGGAGTAATGGAAACCCTGTGAAGAACTGTTGAAACCACGACCTCAACTCTTGATTTTTAGTGCTCAGAGAACCCCTCACTGACGTTTGGAATGTTTCCAGTGGTGGAAGATTAGGTGGCTCTTCCTCCTCCTGAGCACCAGATAACACTTGGACGTTATCTGAATAAGACTGAGGAATTGCGCTTATTTGTGACCGGCTGTGTGCGCCTAGATTCCCAGCCATCACATCTGCATGTTCTTCTAGCAGAGGGGAGGAAGTAAGGCAAAAAGTATGCAGGTAACTTAGCAAGCACTGAGAATGTCAAGATGTTGACTTCTTTATAGTGCACCCTGGCACACACTTGGAATTTACTTTCATATGCATATTCAGACAGCAATATACCTACAGATAACATGCACTCTTAGGCCAAAATTTGTTAAGACATGCACACGTACAGGCCAGAGACTTACGGGCACCCACGTACACACCAGTGAGACCACCACACATGTGCACACATACACCTGACACAATGCTTTAGGCCATGGGTACTCACAAACATTTACCCAGGAGCCGCAAAGTTTGGTCTTTGGTGTGACAGAGGGCAGCACTGATGCCAGCAGGGTAGTGGGGGATGTAAAGTGGGTGTAAGGGAAGGGAAGCATGTATATATACTGGCAGAACTCAATTGCGCAATGTAAAACCAGAAAAATGAGATAAATCCCGACTTCTCCACTTGACCAAATTGTGTGACCCTGGGCAATTGTTTTATTTCAATTTCCCTCCTTTTTCTTCATTATCACATATAAGAGGACCTCTAAATACATGACTTCAGGATACGTGCTGTACAAACCATCTCCTGTGCTTCAATGTAATCACTAATGGCATTGTTGTCAGGGTGGGGGGGGGACATGAACATTTGTAAATTTATGTTTGAAAACCATCACTTTAAAAAAATACTTCTGAATGCAATGCTATAATTTGATTTACTAAGGTGAAATGGTTCTACAGTTCAATGAAATACACTTTTTGAATTTTGAAAAGACTATTATATTTTTACATGTTTGCTGTCTTTAAAAATTAAGGTGTTCCTAAAGTTAAAGGCCTAGTTACTTACTATTGTTTAACTGCAATTAAACTTTAAATAAGTGCTTGCTGTATATTTATAATTTTTTAGGTCGAGCCTAACGCAGCGCGCAAGCGCTGCTCAGGAGTGACCTCTTGGAATCGCTCAGGACTTTTTGGGAAACTCGTGCATGTACTGCACTGTTCCCAATGAGCCCTCGTGCATGTGTGGCGTTTACCTTGCGGGAGCGAGCACGGGGCGCGCTGTGTGCCATCTGTTTGGTTTCCTATTTCAAAGGCTTCCTTCACGTTGTGGCGGCGCGTCCGGGCACTGTTTTCTGTAAACACCTGCATTCCTCGCTATTCCTCACTTTTGCCGTTGCGCGTCTGAATCGCTCTGAACTTCCGGCCTACACGAGCGCGCGCGCACCACTCGCGGGACGCTGCAGCTGTATTCCTCCTTTGTTCTGCTTGTTCATGCGATTACAGCTCCCATTCCGTGTTGCAGCAATGCTTTGTGCTGAGGGCTGAATTCCCGTGCTGAGGTTTTGGGCAAATCACTCTTAGCGGCTGGCAAGCGGAACTGATGCAGAGATTTTATGCGGCTACTGTCCTCAGGAATGAGGGGGCATGGTAAGGCTCCGGAGCACTCCACAGACAGCATATGGATGGGACGCTGTTCCAAGCATGGCGCAAGAAGCTTGTAAGAACTTTATGCGCGCTCCTCTCGCTCGCAATGGCCACATTTTCCGCTCACGAAATAAAGGGGCGGGGCAGGGGCAGGGGCGTGCGCAGCGTTGGGTTACATGAATTTGCTGCATGGCTGCTTATAAACAGAAGGGGAGTCAGAGGGCGCGCACCGGATCCACCTTTGCTCTGGCTCCCAGTGACTGCAGCCCGGGGGGGAGGTAACTCACCTCGTGTAAGGTTTCCCTTTGAGAGAAGCCGGCGCTGGCTGGGGGAGGGAAGACAGAAAGGCCCCAGGATGTTTACCCACAACACTTCAAGATGCCTCCTGCAAAGGCCTTTCCACATCAAGTTTAAATACGCACCAAATAACGATATAGCTGAAAAGTTCAATGCCCCGTGCAGGGCCCCTCTCCTGCTTCACAAACACAATGAGACAAATGACCTCAAATAACAGGCCTTTAACGGGACACTTCCGTAGACCGGTCTGTGCAGTTGTAAAAGTTTTACATTTTATTTACAGTTTTGAGGAACGTGGAGCCCGCGAAGAATGCCAGCTGCTTCCCGCTTGCTAAAATATAGATGCCCTTATCCTACAAATAAAAAAAGTTGCCACTTTAATTTCCAAGCGAGACTAGTGCTCATCACCTTTAATTGTTTTTTCCCTAAATACTAGTACACCAACAGAAGCCGGTGGGTTGTTTAGGAGGGCAGATCTGCATTGAAGACTCAGCTGGAGATCATGCTTGGAAGCTTGAAGTCTGATGTTTAGGCTTTCGCTTCCTAGTGCAGTGCACATCCAGAAGGGAATGCACATGCGTCTGGGATTAACAGGCGAGCCTTTGAACAAGCCTGTAACAGCTTGCTCATTCTTTTACCAGAAACGTGCTTTTTAAACAACCAATACACACGGGTGAACGCGAAACTGCTCGTGTGTTTGTTGCTGTGCAGTGGGTATGTGAGAGAGCTTCAGTGTGCTTTAAATTCGTTACCTTGGGTATGCCCAGGCTCTCTTGGTACAGTGACTTATGCTAAACTGAAATATGACACTGCAGCCGTTTGTTGCCGGTTTTCCATTGAGCCAAGAGCAGGGCTTTGCGTGGTATGAAAAGACTGGGGGGGGGGGGGGGGGGGAGGAGGTCTCTCATAGGCGTGTGGCCGATGTAATTAAGGGCGTGGCTTAAAACACTTAAGCTAAACATCTGTACTTCGCACAGTGTGCCGCCCAGGCATTTTGCTGGTTCTGTCCGTACATTACACCTACAACAAGCTGGGACTATTAGCTTTGTCAATGGCTGTAAGTTGCATAGCAGAAATAAGCAACAACTATGGCTTCATTGTATACAATATTGAAAATGCTTTCTTCTTGTGGGGGAGGTTGTGGTGTAAGGCTAAAGTTGCCGACCTTTGAGCGGAGAGGGCAGGTTCAAGCCTGACGTCGGCTCAACAGCCTGTGATTCAAACAAGCATTGGCATAGCCAATAGGTCTCGCTTTTGGGACCTTATAAGTATTTAGTTATGCAGCACAATATCCTTCGTGCAACAACATCAACTGTTGCATGGCTAAACACTTATAAGGTCCCAAAGGCGAGACCTATTGGCTATGCCAATGCTTGTTTATGTTAGTGCTGAGTCGAGTAAACAGCAGCCCAGTGCTGCTGCTCAGGGGGCCGCATGTAAAGGTCAGGAGGGCCGCATGTGGCCCCCGGGCCATACTTTGAGTATCACTGCTTTAGGCCAAGTAGTTGTGTAGCAGTTTATACCAACTCAAAGTAGTAGAGGTGACAGGAGAGTGAAAAGGACAGAACAAGAGAGGTAAATGACAGAGACACCTTGTCAAATGAATGATAGTTCCCGAAACTGAACAGCAGAGTATATGACCTTACAATTCAGGGGCCGTATTACAGAAGTGCCTCTGGGGCGCAAGGCGTTAGTGCACGCGTTGTGTGCCCCCTGGGCACTTTGGTATTACAGAAGGGGCCGCAGACGCTTGTGGGTCCCCTTCTGTAATACCGAAAGCGCTGGCGCACACACAGCGCCGGTGCTGCCTCAAGAGGGCGTTCCCTAATTTGCATGGGGGCGTGGCCCCATGAAAATGAAGTAATCCCTTTGCCTCTGTGTCCGCGCCGTATTACACATGTGGGCGCAGAGGCAAAGAACCTGTCAGGAGGTGCACTGACAGTGCGCTACCTAAAAGATGGTGCACTATCAGTGCGCCCCCTGATGCAGCCCTCTGGCGGGGGAAGGGTCTCATGGACCCCCCCAAACATCCCCATGCAGACAGGTGCAGTCACTCAATGCACCCACCTGCAAGGGGATCTCTAATTCCCTTTGAAAGTGCAGGCATGTTGCCACCTCAACTGTGACAACATGGAGCAGTTTCAAAGCAACAGCTCAATTTTTTACGTAAATGCCCTGACCTGGGGCAGCGCATTCACCCTAATACGGCGCATTTTTCTTGACTGTGCCCGGCGCAATCAAGGAAAATGCATTGTATGTGTAATTCGGCCCCTAGTCCGCAAAAAGAGAAAAGTAAGGACCAGTAAAGAACAGGATGGAGCAGAAAAGAAAAGTAAGAACCTTTAGCGGAAATAATCCCTGCCCCCTGATATACCTCCGTAAAAAAATTGTTGTCCAGGGATTTTCATTTTTGATTTGTGTTTTTGGATCATTGGAGAAGCAATTTAGCTTGGGTAGACATTGCTGTTCCGGGCAGAATTTTATGGACAACATTTTTAAAATGGCAAATGTGTTGCAGTGATGATGTAATATTTCAGGAACCATGAGACCTATATACTTCATTTTGGTGTCAAAACATAGGTTTTGGGGGTCGGGTAGTCTTATAGAGACAGAAAATAACTCCTCAGAGCAACCCTTCTTCCATTTTTCAAAATGGTGACTATAATAGAGGAAGGAGAGACATATATAGAAATGAAACAAATAATAATGGTTTTTAATCCATTTATGTATACACCAAACAATGTTTATGATCCGAATATGAAAACAAATGTTTATCACTCCTGTTTTAGACACATTTTCATAGTTCACTTTATTTATTTGTTTCGCCAATCGCTCGTGATACATTTGCAGAATGCTGAACATTTGAGAAGAGCATATCGACAGACATTTTTTTGTAGCACAGGTTTTGCAAGTACATGTACGCATAAGTTATGTGGGTAGAGGCTTTAGAAATTTCGTAGGTTTTAGCACCCCATCAATATCTTCCCAACCAAATTCACACGGATCTTTCTCTACATATGCATGATTCATAACATTTACACATCTTCTGATCAAGTAGAATGCTCTTTTAATGTGTTCACGTACAGAATATGATGTCGGTGGAAGGTCACTTAGCGGGACTGATCTCTTGAACTCCCTGTACCGAAGATCGTCAAATGTGTGACAGTCAGAACTAGTTTTCCACACAAGCACAATGTATTTTTCTACGTCTTTAAAGTAACATTCTTCTTCTGTCTCAGCAAATCCTTTTAGAAACTTCACAGGTTCAGCAATTAAAGTTCCAAGCTTTGTTCCAATTTTGCACATAGTGTCATCATTCGTAAGAATAAGTGCCTTGATAAGAACACTGGGCATCTCTGGGTCAAGTTTCTTGTACAGAATATGAAGCAGGACTACATGTCTTTTTTCATCTGTTCCATAACGTATCCATAACTCTGACAATCCTTGACTTATGAACATTGCAACAAATCTAAGTAGCACAATAATATTAACTGTGTCATTTGAAATGACGACTCGACTGGGACCATTTCAAACAGCTCACTCAACATGTGGCACAACACTAAGGTCAACTTCCTCCAATTTTCTGTTAAACTCTTGAACAATATGGCATGTACCTTTTGAATATATCTCTGCAGGCACCATCTCCTCATTGACAATCATTCTCCTTGCAATTATTGGAAATTCAGTGTTCACTGAAGCATCAGCAATGTTTTTGCGAGTTAACATCTCCAAGTTCATCTTGTTCCATGTTGATGACCAGAATTTATCAAGGTGCGCATGTATAGGTGTCAAATTTTTGATGCAGGCAAGGTCAATTGTTTCACTTGTAGACATTTACCTGATTCTCTCACATTCTTTGACAGATAGTTCAAGATAACTGTCAAAGACAATGTCCTGTTCTTGTAAGGTGCACACTGACTTTGATATCTGTAGAACAGTCTGAACGACTTCTCTGAAGTTTTGCATGGTTGAAATCTTGACCATTCGTAGTTGTGACATGTAAGCCACAACAACAGAAGTTTTCAATGAGGACACCTTTTCAAATTGAAATCCTTCAGGTAAAAGGTTTTTTTTCGAGCTCTTGTATGAGTTTGTGCTTCACTGGGTTGGTTGCAGTATCTTCATCAAATAATGCATTTGTTGGAAGAAGATCATGCGACAGAATGTCCGTGATAAATTCACCCCTTTTTTTGCTACATCCATCTCTCTATGTGCTTGCAAAAGTTTTTTTTTGCAACCTGTTTTGTAGTGGCTGGTTGGACGAAACTCTTACTATGACAATTAAAGCGAAAAAGTTTAGCTTAGTGATTATGTCAAACAGATTTTTCTCTTTCAATACCAATCTCTCCTGCTTCAGTTCTGAGTATAGTTTCCATCCATGTTCCAGGACATCTACTAGACGAGTCTTTATATTGTTATCCACATATTGTTCAGTCACGAAGTTGTGTAGTCGTACAGTCTCAGTCCTTTTAAAGGGGTTTTCTTGCTGCTGCATTAAATGAAGAAGGCTGTCAACATGTTTAGTAAAATGTTCCCCTCTCTTTCCCACAAGTCCGTGGTGAGGAACAGCTTCACAATGGTCCATTAATTTTTAATTTGCCATCTCTCTGAAAACATTACAAATAGAAAGGACTCCATGGTAAACTAGCTGCCATTGACCAACATATTCACTTTTACGTATCTGACCAATAATTCCCTTGGAGCTTTTCTGTGATCTCTGGATAGCCTGTTCCAGTATCATATCTGGAGCTACAGCATTGAACCTTCCCTCTCTGTCTTTCACCACAAAATAACTTTGGATGAATCTTCTGTAAAGGGATGGTTTTTCCACCTCTAGCTTCTTCACTCTTTCCAAATACCAGGACCCATATCTCAGGTAGTTTATGCAATCGAATTCGCAAAACACAGTAATAATAATAATCCATATTTGTAAAGCACGAACATAGCACCCCTTAAGGTTTCAAGGTGCTGGGGGCCGTCGGGGAGATTAAGTGAGCTATTGCCCAGAGTCACATGGTGCTGAGATGAGCTGCCGCCGGTGCAGGGGATCGAACCGTGAGCCCGGCGCTCTGGAGTTAGCTGCTCTGGCCGCTGCGCCACATCTAATCAGTGACTCCACAGTCTTCAGATGCAGCTCCCAATTACCTTCCCGATCAGCATGTACCAAGTTTTTCACTTCAGCTATCATGTGTAAAACACTTCCCTAGTACTTGCAAAGTTCAGATTTTTCTTCACATTCTTTGACAAACACTACGAACTTGGTTTTCGGATTTTGAACTGAGTGTATTGAACATTGCCTGTCTTTTGCATTATGTCTTTTGAATGAAGTGCACCCTGTGCCTTGTTCACTTCTGAGATAAGATATGTAAAACCTAATTTGTCATTCTTGTTTCAGAAAGCATTCCATTGCACTGTTTCTATAGCCTCAGATATGATGAGCATACCTTATAACTAGGGCTCCCGGTTTTCCGTTGAAACGGATTTTTACATATAAATACAGACGGAAAACAAGTTTTCCTTTGTCTGTATTTATATTTAAAAACGGGAAAATACTAGCACGTTTTGCGGCGCTGCCGTGCTCCAGCAGAGAGTTGCAAAACAGGATGGTATGGTAATTGCTCACACAGTAAGTATCGCCTCTGGTGTTATCAGTATTTATGGGGTGAGAAAAAGCCATTCAAGATAATGAGTAGTACAGTCGAGTGCAGCTTCTAATTGATGGATGTCAGAGGCGCAACTAGAGCCAAATTTCGGGGGAGCTGATAAAAATTTCGGGGCGGGGGGGGGGCTAATTCTTCCAGGCATAGGCAGAGTGGAGATGCAGAGGCTCTAAGAAGGGGTGAAAAAACACAACAAAGCCTCGTTAACAAGTGAATGGCTGACACACACGACGGGGGCGGGGGGGGCTGAAGCCCTTTGAGCCCTATGGGCGTTGCGCGCCTGATGGATGTTCTCTCACAAAATAGACACAAAACGGCCTTAATTCTGCAAATTTCCACTTTTGATGGGTGGTTTCCTGATCTTCTGGACTTAGAAGTAGGGAACTGAGAAGAAAATATAGTAAGCACAGCTGAGCTAATGCAATGTTGACATTTCGGGTGCACAAACTGATCATTATGCTTATAAAGGCAAACACTGCTCACTATATGCACCCTGGATATTTAACCTTCTCTTTGACACCTGCGTTTTTTGTTCCTGCTAAATGATTTTTAAATATTCAGCATCTTTGGATTGTTTTCGACCCTGCCTCCTACATCCCAGCTTCTCCACAAAGACTGTGGAATCTCAACCTGGTAGATGGCATTACAATAAAGGCTTCAAGTGCTTTGCACTTAAAAGAAAACATTCATATTTTAGGCAAGAGACCACTAGTATAGTATAGTTTATTACACTTAATTTAATTCTATATGCTAAAACGTTTTTCGCCTAAAATAATTATATGGAAACAGCAGTGATTTCACTAGTAAATCTAAATCACCTCAGAGCGTGTCAAAACAGCCAAACAGCAAGAGTCCTTATGATTGTGCTGAGATCAGACTTACTGCTAAATTAGATTAGAGTCCCTAGTCCATTTGTACCTAATACTTTGAATTGCTGTTAATGTGGAGGCTTGCTTGGGTACTGAAAGAACCTCTCAATCTCTGAGATACCCGTCTAACTAGGTGCATTTTCATGTCAAGTAAACAAACGAAAATTACCTAATGTGTTTCTCCCGGTTCCTTTTTTTTAAATTTGGGTTTTTTATACTCTACTGTGAACAGGGTTCAGTCAAACCTGTACTGTTAAAATGGTGTTTCTTTATTCTCTTAGTGCATCCCTTGCCCCTGTGTGTCTGGCCAGAATTGCTGTCAGGATCTCAAGCTGACAATGGCAAAAACTAAAATATTAATAACCATGGAATTATAAGGAAACAGTAAAGTGCAAGCCACCCTCACTGTGCAATCTGTGTCAGTTAGGGTATGGAAAATCCCGATATTCTTTCCAATTCAAAAATGATAACATGCAGTTTAGAAAGCAGTGCTGGGCATAGACAGACCTGCTTTTTCAGGCAGCATATTACTCTTGCCTAGTGCATAATTTGAATTGAGTTGCTTCCAGGTGTTTATAGTGGGGCACAATTAGGTTGTAGCTGAAGGCAGTGTGAGTTTCTCTCAGTGGGGCAGTATGGTGTTCAGTGTGGGAGAGGATGTGGCACTCTGTGCCGCTGACAGAAACGGCAAGGCTCTGAGACAAATGGCTTTTGTTAGCACTTTTAGGCGTATTTGGGACATTCTGTGAATGCCAAAGTTTTCAGCTGAATGTATTGTGTTGACCAATAACAAACGAGTGCATGTGTGCATTGTCAATTTAAATAAATGTGGAAAAATACTAGCTGCAGCGTCGTCTTTTACTTGTGGGAAAAATAAATGTGGATAAATACAGATAAAATGCCCAAAAAATAAATATGGATAAATACAGACGGAAATGGCAAAAAAATAAATACCATAAAACCGGGAGCCCTACTTATAACGAACAAATATAAGGAGTTCCGCTCAGTAATGACTACACAGTTTTGCTTCCAAAGATTCAGCCACAATAAGTGAATCGTCTATGCCACATCCACTGAGATAACTTCCTGCACACCGCAACGCAACTTTTGTCATGTGGTAAATGCCCATCATTGGATAAAGATCATCAAATTCTACTGGATTGCTCATAAAAATGTCAGCTACAATACGAAAAACACCTTCATCGCAGAAAATTGGCAAGATAGGCTGGCCTTGAAGCTGAGCACGCACATTTTTGAAATTTTTTAGAGCTGTGTATACTGTTGCATAGTTTGTGACAGGAGATAGTATTATTGGTAAAAACCCAACCTTCTTCAGTGGGACAGTATTCTGGGAGATCAGAGCATGAATTCCGCCCACAGAGGAACTGGCTTTTCTGCATCCTTCAGTCCGCACCAAATAAGCGAAAAGACAAATTCAGTTAAATCAGCTTTGCACACCGCAACATCAGGTAGAAGAAGATCTATGTCCTCAGCCACTTTGAAACTTTCTGATAGACTGGGACGTGTTGATGGCTTGTAGTGATTTTGCACACGCTGGCAAGGCAGTTGGGTTATAAGTTTGCAGCTTTGTTTGTTTATGCCTACAGCTGACACAGCTTGTTTTCCAGCAGCTACTTCATTGGTACAGTCTCAAAAAAGCACCTTGGCAGTATCATGTGTGCTAGATGTTGCAGACAAAGAAGAGCTGTCTTCAAAATCAAAATTATCAATAGCAGCAATTGTAAATCCTTTCCTGGTAAAGTGACTTGGAAGTGGTGTGCTGTCAGATCTACAAGATTTTACAGCATGAGCTGCTAACAAGTTCCTACTCCGTACTATGTAATTATAACTTGTTAATACACCAATCCTATTCATTGAAGTGATTAGCTCTCTACTTTTGCACTGGTCATAGATTGCGTGGGCAGTCATCGTGTGTAGCAGAATTTTCTTTCTTTTTGCCGTCATGTAATTCATTAAACATGATTTGGAAAAGACAGTACATTTGCACAGCATAAGCCTGTCAGTTCATGGGATTGTCTTTCACTTCTTCGCTTATAACTTCAAAGTAATCATCAATGTTGTCGGCTTCTGTTCCAAACTCAAGAACTTTAGTTTGTAACAGCTTTGCTTTGATGATATTGAACAATGATGTAAAAAATGTTAAGACAACATCAGGCATTTTTGTTGACTCCCATGACAATGAACATTTTATGAGGTCTGTAGTATCCTTTTTAAAGAATGTAATTAATTGTAGAAAAACTATTTTATTATGAATCTTTGATCATGTTCGTACCTAGGTGCAGTAAAAGTTTTTAATTTGGTGTAGTTAACTGTATTTTGAATAATGTTACCATATAACTTTTTCAGACTTGGAAAATACCACGTGATTATATTGTACTTGCTTTTATGATTTTCTTGTAAGAAATCGAATAGAGCTAATTATTGATTGATTGACTCCCATGATCTGCGGAGCTCTGGAGCATCACAAAATTTGTCATTAAGTCCAAAATCTAAATCTTTTAGGATGTTTCTTAAAATGGTTCCCGCTGGTTTTTACTGCATCCTGTGATCTTATTTTGGCAGAAAGAACTTCAGGAGTCAAATCAGCTGAAAACACCATAAGTGGCTCATTCGTTATCTTAGACTGACAAAAACTAATTCTGTCATTGTACATTCTCACGAAGAAAAATCTTGATTTCATTATTATGGATCAATACAGTTTCATCAATGTTGACCATTATTTCTCTGATCTCAGTGTGAACCCGTAGCCATCACTCCAGAGTGGCTTTAAAACTTCATTTGCTTTTTCAAAGTGTGCAAACTTAACTGTAGGCTGGTGATTACGCTGCTGCTGGGAGTTCATTGTACATTCATATTTTTTAATGTATGCACACATGCAGTTCGGGTGGGCACACAAATCCGTTGCAAATACATTCACCTCGCTGTTTAGATCAGCTACTTGGCTGAAAACTTCATCTTGGAAGAAACTAGCTTCAGATAAAAACATGTTTGCCCTTTGAGACTCACATACTCTGTACATGTTCTTTCGTCAATCCCTTTGGCCCTTGTTCTGGCTAAACCAGAGATAACGCATTGAAGATGCTAGGCTTTCTGATCAGTTAAGGGAGGTGGACGAGGGGTAGCCATCGATCTTCTAAGTGGATGGGCATTGGGTTTGGTTGTCGTCGCTTTCTCTGAAGACTCGGTATCTGGTGATTCACTGGTTTCAACTATTTTTGTACAAATCTTTTCTAGGCTTTTCTCCATTGTATACGACTTGTAGCACTTGTTACAATGATAAAATATTTGATCCTCTTCATCCAGTTTCGATCTTTTGTGAACTCCGTCTTGCCGTATTTCTACAGCATTAAAACTCTTCTGCAGTTGATGTTAACTTTTCTTATGGATTAGTTTGGCATGACATATTTTTCTTTGTTGAAGGAGTCCTCAGATTTTGTAGTTAGCAACACTCTGTCACGAGGTAAAGATCCTCTGCTACCACCTGCTTCGCTCATGTTTACGAATTTGAATCAACGTAAAACCTGAAATAATAACAATATTAAAATAAATTACCAATATGATCATTATAGAGCCGCCAATTTGGAAAATGGCAGAAGGGTTGCTCTGAGGAGTTATTTTCTGTCTCTATAAGACTACCCGACCCCCAAAACCTATGTTTTGACACCAAGTATATAGATCTCAAGGGTCCTGAAATATTACATCCTCTCTGCAACACATCTGCCATTTTTAAAAATGTTGACCAGAAAAATTTCGGATGTGCAATGTCTACCCAAGGTAAATTACTTCTCTAATGATACTAAAACACAAATCAAAAATGAAAATCTCTGGACAACAGTTTTGTTTATAGGTATATCAAGGGGCCAGGACTAAATAGGGAAAGAAAGCAGGAGATTAGAGGAGGGCGAAATCAGCAGGACGAACTCGTGGGAGAAATTGTGGTCTGACGGAGAGTTAGGAAACATTGTAATAAATAAAGAAGCACAATAGATTACTCAAGAGATGCCACAACTAGAGAAAGGGAAAGCCTCCAATCCACAAACCAAGGCTAACACTTAGAGGATGGCAGACAGACAACACATGTACACACTAACAGGCCTAAAATCAAAGATGGGATTAGACAGCAGACAAAGACAGTCAGATGAAAAGACAGGGATGGATGCTCAATGAAATCATGCTGGGTTCTTGTTCACTTATTGTTTAGCCCCTTTCCTAAATTAAATGTAACATAGAGGAAAGAGTGATAGGGCCTATTAAATTAACAACACACCTTGGAGAAATCACTTTTACTGGATGTTTGACCTGGCATCCTTGGCGTGGTTTTCTCCCTAACTTTTTTACTTTAGACCTTATGTTTTGCTGACTTTGTTTTTGCTGGCTTTAGGACTCTGCACACATTACCACTGTTAACCAGCGCTAAAGTGCTTGCACTCTCTTCTTACAACATGGCAAGATTTGCTTTTCCCCAATTGGCATATTCAATTTACTTGTATGTCCCTAGTAAAGTAGCACTACCTGTGCCCAGGGCTTGTAAATTAAATGCTACTGGTGGGCCTGCAGCACTGAATGTGCCACCCACTTAAGTAGCCCTTTAAACATGTCTCCGGCCTGCCATCGCAGCCTGTGTGTGCAATTTAAACTGCCATTTCAACCTAGCGAAATAAACATTTGGCCAGGCCTAAACCTTCCTTTTTAATACATATAAGTCACCCATACGGTAGGACCTGGACAACCCAGAAGGCAGGGTTCTGTGTATTTAAAAAGGTGGACATGTACTTTTAAGTTTTACATGTCTCGGAAGTGAAAAACTCTTACATTAACTTTTCACTACTGTAAGGCCTACCTCTCCCATAGGATAGTATTGTAGTTACCTTATTACATTTAATAAGCTGTAATTTCCAAATGGGAGCAGGTAACCAGTTCATGTTTGGTGTCTTTCGAATTGTAATGAAAAATCCTAAGTTATTGTCAAGTCGGATTTTAAATTACAATTTTGAAAATGCCACTTTTAGAAAGTTGACATTTCCTGCCATAGCTATTTGGTGCCTGCAGCCTGTCCCTGGGTCACATGACTGGGTGTAGTTGATAGTGGACATGGTGTATTCCTCCCAGACAGCCACACACAGAAGGGAACTTAGGTGTGGTTGGATGGGAGGGAGGATCTGGGCACAACCCCACTTACACTTGAATAGGCCGTGTGTTGCCTCCGATGAAAGGCATATCCCTTGTAGTTAGTCTGGAGCTAGGAAAGGCAGGGCACCTGTACACTTCAAAGACATGCCTCTAGAAGCTTCTTCCCGTTTCAAAGGCACAACTGGGTATAACTACTGGACCTCATACATTAACTCTTCAGTACACTTCTAGACCTGTGGATACTCTACCAGGAAGAAGGACTGCTGTGCTGCTGAAAGGACTGTCACTCTGCTGGACTGCTGCTCTGAAGGACTGCTGCCCTGCTGTGCTGACCTGCTGCCTCTGCCCTCCTGCCTGGGTGAGAAAGACCGGACCTGCGGCTGTTGAACCCAGGACCCCAAAGTGAATCCAAGGGCGAGTTGGCTGACCTCCTGACCAGAGCTTCAGGGATAGAAGGCTCCAACAACCTTGAACCCAGCACCTGGACTCTGCCATCCGTGAATCTACTCTGCCAATTTGGGCCACCCCAGCCCTGGACTCTTGGAAGTGAGCCTAAGGTACTCTGCCAGCATCTGTGGATCCAGCGAGACGGACGCATTTCCTCTGCTGCATGGCGCAACCTTGAGCAGAACCGATGCATCGTCGCTGCTGCGTGAATCGGATGCGGCCGCAAAGACCTGCATCACAGCCTGTCGCCATGTGGAACCGCCGCTGCGCAACGCATCATCTGGGAAAGCCCTCATATCCCTCGTTGACGGCAGCCTTGATGATGCCGTAATCTGCGTCACAGCTCCTCGGAGCCGACGCATCGCCCAGAGTGTGTGACGCTTCCTCGATGCCGGACATCGCATCGCAAGCCCTCGTCGAAGAGATCCTCGACGAGAATGCAGGAACTCGCACAACAGCATTGCCGCACCTTGGAACCGAGGCATTGCTTCAGCTGCGCAACGCATCTTCGACATCAATCCTCGCACCATTTCGCAAACCAGGAGTTAAGGTACTTTGCTCAGCAGTCCTAACTGGGCCCCTATAGCCAGCCTGTGTTTCAATGCGGTCAGCCTGAACATGTGACTTTGTCCCAGTTTGGCGCAACCAAATATCCACAGTTGGCACTTTTTATTTTTTTGGGCGCTATTTTCACTGAAATCTTTGATGCTGCATATCTACGGTTCTACTGATTGGATGTTTGTCATTTTGGTTTTATTTTATTTATTAAAAATAACTATGTTTGTAACTTGGTGTGGGATGCTTTTTGTGTAGTGTTTTCACATAATTACTGTTTGAAGTGTTGCACAAATACTTTACACATTGCCTCTAAGTTAAGCTGGACTGCTCTGTGCCAAGCTAGCAGATGGTTGAGCACAGGTTAATTTAGGTTTGACTTGTGCCTCACCCTGACAAGGATTGAGGTTGCTGCTTGACCAGAGCTCACACCCCAGTCAGCAAACAATACAATCTCTTACACTGGATGATGGAATGATTCAGTCTTCAAACCCGCTGTTGGGACAAAAGTCACTACCCAACGCGCGTGTGACAACTTGCTCCTCATTATTTCTTTCAGATCCTGTATGTTTTTCTGTGCAGGAGAGTCAGCACTTAAATGTCCTGGCAAGTGATCTGCATGGTTTTCTTTATGCAGCTCATGAAAAGAGTGCTGGACTCTGTTGGGTGACTGAAGTACACAAGAAGTGGTACTCCTATTAGCATGGATTGTTACCATCTCAATGAGAAGGCCATGGCAGTACTAATTGTTGGTTACAGTATTGAAGGACAGGTCTTTTTTACTTACACTCCTGAGGTGAGACTGCCTATTAGATCTCCATGAGAAACCAATACATTATGCCATGAGGAGGAACCCTTATTGTATGGTGTGCATGAAAGTGCTTGAGTACATAAGAGATGGGGAGCTGGGACGGAACAGTCCTACGCATGGTAATAAACGTGCACCTCTGCTCTTAGTGCCCCAACTGTACTGATGTTTGGATTCCGAATACTGATTTGTTTTGTTGTCATAGGCAAACACGAATCATGCATGTGTGCCATGACATAGGCCTGTCTCACGGACTGCTGTCTTGTTGGAACGGGAGGGTCACCCAAAGTGCTACTCTGATAGTGGTGAAAGGCTACTCCCTTTATCTGGAGTTTAGTAGCACAAGCGCGGGGGTAGCAGCATACTGTGCAGTGATCAGTAGGAGTGTACAGGTACATTTTACCTGCGTTACTGGAGTGAGGCCTACAGGCTCACTCATCTAAAGTTCCGCTGCCGTGTGCTTAACTCTCCCTTGGCCTACATTGGTTTGATGTGTGTAGTGCTGCCTGCGCAGTGCTGGGTGTACGGTGCCTGTAAATGGTAGAATACAGGGATCATACAGTACTACACAGTGTGTCTGTTATATGCATGTGTTAGTTGTATGTGTGCCTGTCAGTGGTACAATACATGAACTTTGTAGTGCTGTCCAGTGCATGTATGCTATGTGCAGGGTGCATGTATGCCTGTGAGCAGTACAGGCATACATGCACAGTAATACAGGAATACTGCAGTACTGTGTAGTGCGTGTATGTTATGTGCATGCACTGTGTGTATGTGTGCCTGTGAATGGTACAGTACATGGCAAACCAGGTAGGTTCCATTTTGGGGGACCCAGGGCTGCACGGTGAAACAGGAGGAGAGGAGGTAGAGGAATCCCCCATACAGATTTGGGTATTGCTGTATTCATGTAAGCTGAGTGGGACACATTGGCGAAAGGGAGAGCAGGCTCTACACAAAGTGTGCTTTTTGATTCAATTAAGGAATTACTAACAGTGAAAATCACACAGAGAAAGGAAAAAGAAAAGGGTTGGTTTAATACAGACTGTACTAAAGCCCATTCCAACTTGAAGAAGGTTTTACATAAGAAGGATAGTACACAATGTGAAAAAAACATGGCTAGGTCAGCATATAAGTATGCAATAAAAGAACGGAAAAAAGCACTAAAGGACGAGGCATGGACATCTCTGATTAAAGCTAGTGTCTTGAAAGACAACACTGCGTTCTGGAAAGTGGTTAATGCTCCTCTTTTAAACCCTATAGATCGGCCCACAGTTGAGGTTGCCATTACCGAAAACTCTTGGGTAGACCATTACACAAACTTATATAATGACACACAGGATCAGGACTTTGGAGTTTTAATGGAGAGAAACTTGTTAGTTTCTGGTGAGCAGACGGATGTTTTTCCCATAGACTTGTATTTTTCTTTGCAGGAGGTGATATGTGCTATTAATGATAGTATAGCCGGAAAAGCCCCAGGACCAGATGGTGTCCCTGTAGACGTATTTAAATCCAATCTGGTTTTCTGGGGTCCTCTGTTAACTCAGGTATTAAATGCCTGTAGTCAGCAACGTTTAATATCATCTTGGTCAGATTCCATCGTGGTCCCCATTTTTAAAAAGGGTGATCGAAATAATCCGGTGTGTTATCGCCCCATCTCCCTGCTGGACTCTACCCTCAAAATTACAGGCCGAATAATTTTAAATCGTTTACAATCATGGGTGGAAGAAAATGGGGTCCTTTCTAGACTACAGTATGGTTTCCGTACGGGCTTAGGAACGGTGGAACAAGGATTGAACTTAAACTTAGTAATCGACAAATACACACGTGCAAAGCAAGGCAAGTTGTTCCTAGCATTTGTCGACCTAAGTTCCGCGTTCGACTGTGTGAATCATAACAAATTATGGGGCATACTGAAAGAACTAGGGATGGCTCCCCCGCTTTTAATTTTTATAATGCAATTGTATAGTGAGGCTGGAGCCAGGGTCCGTTATGGAAAACAGGGCGAATGCACAGCTAAATTTCCTATTAGAAAAGGCGTAAGGCAGGGCTGTGTGCTCGCCCCTCTACTTTTTAATTTGTATATAAATGATTTAGGACAATTTTTAGAAGGACAGTGTCAGGATCTTCCCCAAATTAATAAACAAGCTGTGCCAGCGTTGATGTACGCTGATGACGCAGTTTTGATGGCGCGTACTCAATTAAGTTTGCAGAAGATTTTAAATAATTTTGTTTTATTCATGAATGAGAGGGGCCTAAAAGTCAACATTTCCAAGACTTTTATTATGAAATGTGGGAAAACTAATATTAGATGCCGTGATATATTTATTGAAAATTCAAAGATAGAATGTATTAATAGTTTCTCTTACCTTGGTATACAATTTGATTATCGAGGTACCTGGGCCCCAGCGGTAAAGGGAAGAAACTTACTATTTATAAAAACAATTGGAGCTCTCACTAATTTTGCAAGGAGGCTGGGCAGAAAACCAATCCCAGAATTGATTGTTATATACAAGGCTAAATGCGTGACTTCAGCCATGTACGGAGCGGGTATATGGGGTTATAAAGATGTAAATTCTATCCAAATAACAGAAAACTCGTTTTAAAATATCTATTGGCTATCCCAAACAGTATAGCAAATTTTATTTGTCATTCTGAACTTGGTCTGCAATACATTACTGACTTAATTAGAATAGAGCCTATTTTATTATGGCATAAAGTATGGGTAACAGAGGAGATGAGCCTTAATCGTGAGGTTATCAAGGACTGCCTGGGTCTGACCAGGACAGCGAGTATACCTTGGTTAAATTATATCAAAAGTTTATGACTGATATTGGCCACTTAGAATATTTTGAGCAACCAGATACACTGTTTAAATTGAGTAGAAAGTCCCTCAAAGTAACATGTTTGGCCCACATGCAAGCCAATAGGTTAGCACTAGAGATCATAAAAAAGTCTGTCATGGATAACCAAATGATGCTTTCTTGTTATGCTATTCAACCGTACTTAGTACATGTATCTGGGTCCTATGAAAGGATGTTATTAACACGATTCCGATTGGGAATCTTCCATAGGTTGATAAGTTTTCCAAACACTAATGACTGGTCAAGAATTTTAGATGTATGCCCATGTGATGGCATCTCTAATCAGTCTACCATACATGTACTTTTTTTCTGCAAATTTTATCAGTACCCTAGAAATAGATTTTTAAAACAGATCTTACAAAAACTGGGACTTAGACAATGCCGACCTGCTTTACTTGTATTACAGCTTTTAGATGGTGAACTAATTGTTTTTTGTGTATCCTCATTTTTAAAATGTGTTATGAATTATAGGAAACTTTAATGATTATGATAAATGTATGTATTGTTTTTACTGTGCAAAACATTTATTCCCAGAGTGTGCTTCTTTTTCTCTCTTTCCATTGCTGTGCTTTTATGATTTATGAATTGAATCGAATAAAGCTTTAAACAACGACAACAACAACAAATTTTACAATGTACCCAAAGAAAGAAATAGATTTTACCACTTTTAGAAAAGTTTGGTTTTAGACAGTCTTATCCTGCCTTCTTAGAATTACAGTTTTTAGAAAATGAATATATAATATGGATTTTATTAATGTTTTTACAAAGTGTAGTAAAATGTAGGAAATCAATTGCAATGTGAGAGTCAAATTGTCCAACAATTTAATCATGTAAAGGGGGCGTAAACAATTGATCTTATTTGTCGAGACAGTGTGTGATGTAATGATATGTCTATTGGATTCATGTTTTTGCACTGCTACTGTGTTCAACACGTGTGATTTTTTATGTGCTTTTATGATTTTCTAAACAGAAATCGAATAAAGCTTTGTTTGATTTGATTTGATTCAGAGAGAGGTCAAAAGGAAGGGGCGCGTGGGCACATCTCAGGAAAGAGATGTGGCTAAGAGAGTCATAAAGAGAAGGGCTGCTGCCCTGGGCTAACCTTTTGATACACATATCACTGTAGCTGATATCCAGGTGTGAACTTCTTGTCACTCCCACGGCCTGTGTGGTGGGGCTATTAGTTTTGGTGATGTTCCTGCTGTGACAAACTGCTTTCCCGAGGAAGAGAGGTCAGAGTGGACACTTCTAAAGGAAGCAGACCTTCAACATAAACTTCAAAGACTCAGATTCTAAATCACACTTGGTGTCTGGAAATTGACTATAAAAAGGGGAGAGGAGGAGAAGATATCTGCCTCTGACCAGGGCTTGGGCCAAGGTCTGCTAGTCTCTCAGCTGGTTGAGGAGACATCACCCAGGATATCCAAAACCACCTGCCCTGGAGCACCTGCGTCTGCCTGCTTGCCAAGACCAGTGTGACCTGCGAGGAAGAGGAGAGTGGGGAGTGAGGTCCAGTGAGGAAATCTAGTGAGTGGACCCCTTAGCGAGGTGTAAGAGGGCGGCTACTGCACCGATAGGGTCATTGTCCCTGAGCAGGGAAAGGCGGCGACCCTCGTATGCCAAAGGATGGGCACTATGAAGTGAGCCTTGATCGTTGCTGCACCAATTAGGTCATCGCTCGTGTGCCGTGATAAGCCAGTGGCCCCGTATGCCTGGAGAGACTGCCATGCTTAATGGGCCTTAGCCCATGTGTGGTGGTAAGCCGCCAATCTCATATGCTGGGAGAGGGCATGGGGGCAGGGCGTAGAGGGGGGTTTATGCAGTTGAAAAACCCGCCATGCCGATCAGGTCCAAGCCCATGTACAGTGAAGAAACTGTGACCCCCTCCATGCCAGGGGCCATCGAGACCAAGCAAGAAGTGCCCTGGGCAGGATCATCGTCAGAGGACAGTGCCCGCCGTGGGTACCCTTGCAGGCATGCGCTGTTACTCAGGAATAGCATTAGGACTTTCGCTTTTCCCCACTCTAAGCCAAAGCACTTACCTTGCTTGGAGAAGCAACGAGGAATATTTGATTGCTTCGGATGCACAACTGTGTGTGAGGAACTCCAGGCCCTCTGAGTGCAGCCTGGGCCACGTGTAAAGAACTTACCAGAGACATCTACTGCAGCTCCAGCACCCACAGAGGGGGCACGCTCAGGGACTCTGATCGCTCTGATTATTCTGGTGTGAGTAAGACTGATTTCAGGCCAGTTGGCCCTGGGGGAACTTGCTTGCCAGGTGGAGCTTCAGCACTGAAACACTTTTGACTTTAATTCAGAGTCAGAGAGGGATTCCTAATGCTCAGACTACTAGTGGGGCTTAACTTGTATGTTGCCTATAGTGAATGGGGAATAACCACTACTGCTAGCGCGGGAAGGGAGTAGGACTCAGGGAACTGTCTAAGAAACACTAGAGGTCTGACATCAGGGGACTGCATGCATTGTTTGTGAATGTCGTATTTTACTTTGTGTTCGTATACAAGTACTTCTTTTTTCATAAACGTATTTGACTGGACAATCATTTATTGCTGCTACTGCGCATGTTTTGAATTGTGAGCCCGTGTTCACCCCCCTATATCTAACTGGCCACTCCCCTGGCGAGGAGCCTTGGACAGCTTGACCCCCGCTACTACTGAGAGTCAAGTGCTGAAGGGACACTTGGCCCAGTTGCTCATAATCCATAGCAGGCTGGGCCCCGGGACATCAGGAGAAAAAGGCCTCAACCCCGCAGTTGGGCCGAACGCCCCTGCTTTACCCGTGGCCCTCTGAACGGGGGTTCTGACATGGGGTTCACCTGGGTTGAAGTAACCTATTATTGTATGCAGCCATAAGGTTGAGGGTGCTCCGACGGATTTAGTGATAGTCAGAGCTGCTAGCTCTCCTTCTTCCTGCATATGCTGGGTTCCGAATTCTCCCTTCCTGTACAATGTTTTGTAAAGCTAAGTGTGTTTGTCTGTCCGTCCATCTTTGAATTAACCTCCTATGAATAGGAGCAAGGAGGATCACTTATGCGCACTTGGCCAGGACAGAGCAAGTTCCAGTATGTCAGCATGTTGTTTTACAAGAGCAAAACATGCACAACAGATGTGGTGAAATGCAAGGACAAGACTACACACCTTACATTAAGAGACGGCCTACCTGCCTACCCACCACATCTGGTTGTATTCTGTTGGAGAGAGGAAACACCAACAGCAGCACCTGCTTGACCAGCAGGCAGTATTGAAGCAAATACTTAGCAGAGGAGCAACAGCTCCTTTGTGACTAGTTCACATGGAGTTGTAGCATATCTGAAAGAAAAAATGCACTTTTGTCATGACTGGGCATCCCCAAAGGTTAGGGGCTATTTTTGAAAGTGGATAGTCACTTGACTGGAAGAAAACTGCACCTTACTTTGACCTCATTTGGTGTATCCAATGTTCACATTTTACTTCACAGAGCCCTGCACACCTGTGTAGGTGGAAAGGCAAAGATCAAAGGTAGAGTTCTTGGCTTTCTCCCTTGACAGGTAATGTCTTTAACCTCTGGACAGAGGAAAAAGAGTTACTACTCTTGCATCTAAAGGTGTACTCCTTTTCATGTACAGGACCTGCCTTAAACAGCCCAGAGCAGAAGGCCAGCTATTCAAAGTGCGGTCACGCGGACTAAAAAGACCTTATCTGCTGAGATTGGAAGCATGCTACCCACAGTGCTGCCCAACTGGACAGCTCCTTGGAAAAAGGTGATCAATGCTTTTTGAGCCCTTGTGCTTCACCCCCATTGCTGCCTCGTGAGACACTGACATTTGTGTGAGGCCATAGTCTCTGCCATTGCATCACCATTGGGTGCACTGTTTTCAGCAATACTGATGTCTATTTAAATCCTGTATGCGTGGTGGACAGGCATTAAAGAGACACTATATCTCTCTGTAGTCCTAAAGCATGAGCCCAAAAAAAGATAAAGTAGAGCAGTGGGGTAAGGGTTGGGCTGTGGTCAGTGCACTTTGTCCATCATGATGATACATTTCAGTAGAGGGCTAAATACATATTGAACTAAAATCCAGCAGTATCAGGCACTTGTCAAGTCTGCAACGGTTTACCTCATCAGTCAACGTATTACAGAACAATGAAGATCAGGAACTTAAGAGCATCTAAAAATGAATGAAACAGAAGAGCAGATGTACATATATGCTACGATATTTGACGTTGGTCTTTAGAGGACTGTAGCCGTGCTAAGATTTCAGGACAGTTACCGACCCTGCAAATTATTCCAATTTAGATTCACCGCATTTAAATCTATATCATGTGAATTTCCTGAAAACATAGTAAGAACCCAACCTTTGTGCACCAACAATAGATGCTTTGAACTCTACTATGGAATGTTTGAAATACATTTAGAGTAATTTTGGAATGAACATCTAAAAGGCTATTTATCTACAGTCAATATGCAGCATGCTCAGGGCGGGACAAGTTAAATACTTTTCCAATGGTTAACTGACCATCAGCTTTCCGAACCTCTCAATCCCATTTTGCAAATACAGACAAAGGAAAATACCAGGCAGAGTGCCGGACTGCACAGATGGAAGCCTAGAACCCAATGGTACTAGTCAAGTAGAAAAGAAAGAAAGATTGATATTCCACCAACGATTCACTAAATGGCTGGAGCCAGGAGGCTATATAATGTCGCGGGGCACATATCCCATAACCCCTCAAACTGTTTCTGAAAGTTTGGTGGATCAGAATATCCAAAATGTACCTTTTACAAAAGTAAGTTTTCTACTAGCAAATATACACTCCAAAGTGTCTGCTGATGCTGTGCTGCTCCCAAGGCACCACAGCTTAGCGAGCACAGTTCTTCCTGTAATGAGGATCAGCAGACCAGCACACTTGGCTGCCAGACCCAAGCTGATAGATATCAACTTCCATTAGTGGCTGGAACAACTCTGGCTTGACTATCAGTCTGAAAGTATACTACGTTGCAATGCCTGGCACAAGGCAATGCCAGAATCATGTTTTGAAGACAAGACTTCTTGTTTGGAAACTGTTGTGGCTTGACTTCAATAAGAATGCCTAGATGTGACATGCATCATTGTTGTTTAAAGCTGCAGACGTTTTGAATCTCTTTTCAAGATAAAAATTATTCCAGTCCGAATTTCGAGAGGGTATTGGGAAGAATGGATGTGCGCTGCACACACGTTTTGTGTGTGAAATAATACAACAATCCAAGATAATTATGGGACTGTAGGTTTCCTTTTATGTGTTTCAACGTTTGCATGATTCATCCAACACACGTTTTGCTCAGCAGATGCTCCAATGAGTTTGTTCAAGGCTCCTGAAGTTTGCAGAGGTCAGGGTTCAGAATCAACATTACAGACGTCACGATTAACAACCGAATTGGCTCACTTTTCTGAATATTAGTTGCAATGTTGTGTCTCGTTGCAAAAGTGGGTCGGAGTAATCTGACACATGCTCAAGCAGAAATCAGGAAGTTGTGCTTTATTCCTCTTTCCTTCCTCCCCCTCAGACGGAGAGGTGAGGGGAACCCCGTGGTGGCAGGGACCGGCCCAAGAACACGCAGAGCAGGGTATCCTTCCTGGGACCGGAGACATACTGCAGTGTTTGGGAAGGGGAGGAGGGAGAGAGGGTGGAGTTTGGGTGGGGGGGGGGAGGGGGGGACAGTGTGTGTGTGTGTGTGTTTTTTTTTTTTTTTAAATGCTTTTTGTTTTCCTTCCTGGAAGCTAGAAACTAAAAGGAAGCTCTAATACAATCAGCAGTTTCAATAATCAGGCGTGAGTTACAGAGCTGAAACTGATGCCTGAGCAATAAGATTGGAAGACAAAAAAGAATAAAATGCTTGAGCATTTCGCGATGGTGACAGTCCGTCTTTTTTTTTTACTCGACTCCTAATAACAAACAAACGCCACTTAAAACATGGAATGTTTTGGCAGTCAACAAATGAAAGTTATTATGAAAAAAGCTAGTCCTTGTGATTAATGATTTGGAATGCAAGAATTAGCATATGCATTCTGTTACCCATTATATTTATATTATAATTCACACTAGTACATATAAATGAGCACCTGGCGCACTATCAAACTAGAACTTACTACTAAATGATGTACACATTTATAAATGAGAAATATGCAATTGTATACATGAAATGAAACGGGGGATCCATAAGCAGAACGCGGTCAACCTTCCAATATCCCTTCACAGCGCACTCGGCATAAAGCGAGTGGTGCTACGCAACAACAGGTGAGGGCCCTTTGAAGGGCTTACTGCCTCATGGGAGAAAATCCACCTGCCAGTTCTAGATAGATTTTCATTTCTTTCATGGTGCCTGTTAAAGCATATTGGGTCAATAAACTGTTTAATTAATTTAATGCATGTTTTTGTTAGACCTGTTAGCCTTAGGGTGCTCTTGCCCCAAACTTTTTGCCTTCTCCTCTCCTATTTTGCTGAATTTGTTTTTGTTGGCCGTAGGACTTTAGCACTGGTCAGCAGTGGTAAAGTGCACACAATACTTGTGCTCACTCCCTAAAAGATGGTAAAATTGACTTACACCCGATTGCCATATTTAATTAATTAACTCCCTGGTAAATTAAAAGTTACTAGTGGGCCTGCAGCACTTATTGTGCCATCCACTTAAGTAGCCCCTACAAACAAGTCTCTGGCCTGCCACTGAAGCGTGCATGGAGTTTTAAACTGCCAAATTGATGTGGCAAAATAATCCCCTTGCCAATCCTAAAACCCCCTTTTTTATACCTTATAAGTCATCCCAAAGGTAGGCCCTAGATAGCCCATAATGCAGGTGCATGTATTTAAAAACTTGGACTTGTATTTTTAAGTTTTATGTCCCGGTAGTGAAAAACTCAAATTCATTTTTCACTACTGTGCGGCCTCCCCCTCTCCTAAGATAACATTACATTCCCTTATTACATTTAATAAGTGATAACGTTTGTTTGGAAGCAGGTAAAAATTGTATGTTTGAAATTGTTATTTAAAACCCTCATTAATGGTAAAGTCAGATTTTTTGTAATTCTGAAAATGCCACTTGTATAAAGTTGTCATTTTCTTGTCCTAACTATTAGGTGCCTGCAGCCTGTTCCCTGTGTCACATGACTATGTGTAGTTAGCAGATGGCCTTTGTGCATTCCTCCCAGACAGCCACCCAATATAGGGACTAGATGTTGGCAGGATGGGAGTGGAGCTGGGAACAGCCGTACTTGCATTTCAAAGATTGTGCCTCAGCTCACACATAAAGAACTTCACACTAGTCTATTGTGCCTGTAGACAGACAGGGACCAGGGCAGAGAGGAAGGACATTCCAGACATGTCTGTGGGGGGGAAAACTCTAGAAGTTTCTTCCTCTTCAAGGGGGCACCAGGTATAAAAATAGGGCTCTCAGATCCACATGTCAGTTTATTTCTGCACAATCCTTCCAGATGCTTCAAACGTTTTTAGTATTATTGTTTGTGAAGGAAACAATAATAAATCACAACACAACCTAACCAAACACTCCAATTGCAAGATGCTACGATGTTACAATACAACTTAAACACATTATAACAGCAAATTAAAAAAGCTGATGGAGAATAAGGGCCCAACTTATATGTTGGTGGTAAGCATACTCCGTTTCAATGGAGTATGCTTACCTCCAACATAATGGTCGGTTCGCCGAATTTAGAAGAGGGTATACAATAGTTTGGCCACAGTGGTGATTATACCGTCTCTGCCTTGACCAAATTTCTCCGATGGCCTGATGGATTAAGAGCCGTCGGAGAACTGGCTATTGTCCTCCAGCCCAATTTGGATGGGTGAACAAATACCCGTTTTTTTTACTGCCCGTTACCGCCAGGAAAACCCTGGCGGTAAGGGGCAGTAAAAAAACAATAAATGTTCTCTCGCCATGAGAGGGGACTCACATGGTGAGGTGGGACATTGTTTTTTTTATTTTCAAAAACAAAAACCCACTTTGGGGTTTTGTTTTCGAAAATAAAAAAAAATAAACACTTGGGGAACTTTGCAGTAAGGCTCCATCATGTCTGACGCAGCCTTACAACAAAGTTCAAATGTACTCACAGGAACCACCGTCAAGGCAGTTCCTGTGAATGCTTGAAATGTCTGTGGGGCTGACAGACATTTCATAATTTGACAGTGGGGATCTCCCACAGGCAGACGGAGGAAAATTACTCCGTTGCCCTGTCGGAGGACGACCCGACCTCCAAATTACAAATTGGGCACTAAATCCCCAACTAACAGGGTAGGCAAAATAAATAGCTAGTGTTTAATGTTTAAATACAATGTGCACAGGCTTTGTGCAGCAAATTAAAGTGAAGGGAGGAAATGGGTTAAGTGGGATGACCTGTTGCCTGATGCTTTATGCTGTGGTGGGCGAATGCAAATTTTGAATGAGTTTAACCGGCCAACAGATGAAGCCTGCTGACCAAAAGCCCTCTATATATGTTTAATACGTATTATTATTTTGGAAAAACAACAGCCTGGCGAAACAGCTAAAGCCGTTTCAAAGGTCAGATCTAAAGAGAGTATCTTCATTAGATCAGTTGAATAATCCAGCAAGTGCCCCCATCACCCTTACTCCAAGTCTTAATAACCGATCCAGCTCTACTTAGCACTGCACTAAAAACACTCCCCAGGCCGTGGGGGAAGGTATGTAATAAGCTGGTGGTGTTGCTCATTCCACGACAGTTGCATTCTCCAGTGCCAAAGGCAGATAGCCCACAGGTACAATAGGCAGTCAACCGAAGCAACCCATGTAATGATGGTCATTCTCTGTCAACATATACGTCAGGCTTCTTCCCATGACATCAACCCACACGCTGCAGCGCCCATCTGAGGCCATTATTGAGTAGGAGCTGGAGACAGTGAGCACTGTCCAGAAACAGAAAGTAGGTAGTACCACTCACTGTATGTGTGGCGACATCACTGGAGAAGAAGAGTCTAACCTTAGACATGCTAATAAAAACAGTGGTTTACCTCCATCTATAAGTATATCTCCCCTTGAATCATACAATACTGGATACAAAAAATAATGTAACAAAAAACATTTGCTACATTTCCAGAATCATGGAAAACAAAAGGGTGAGCCAACATACTTGCGAAGGAAGTCCTCATGGCAGCTGTCTCCAAGGTCATCATCGTTTAAAATGCTGTCTTCAATCTGAAGTAAATACGATTCGAGAAAAAAAAAGAATCAGTCTTTCGGCAAAGGTCGATTGCAATGCTCAGGGGAGGGGACTGAAGAGCCACTTTGACAAATATCAGTGCGCATTGAGTTTTACTTCAATCGCCCCATCCCTACTCATTCCGATACATTATGATGTTCTGTATCCCAATTGCGAAAGAATGCAGTATAGCTGAAAACATCATTTAAAACAGTTCTCTTTATCAGACAGCACCAGCAGAGTATTTTTCTCAAGTCTACCAGGCATGTGGAAATCCATCAATTAATGTGATGAGGTAGTTCTGAGCCTCTTCACACAGTGCTCCAGTCCTGGGGGGCTAGTATAATGCCTTATGTGAGTTTGTTTATGTGTGAACACATGATGAAATTAAAAGGCATCTGGGCATAGCATCACAGGTGCGGTGTTGTTTGTGAAATAGGTTAATTTGTTTTTGTAGCGGATGCTTCATGCTTTGCTTGTCTGACTTGAGGTATTTTTCTAGGGCGGGTGGTATACCCCGGTTTATTGCCATGTCCTATTTTCTTGGGGGTGGAGGTCCATTCGTTCTCTGGGTTATTTCTTTTGTTTTGAGTGAGAAAGATTCCTTTTACTAATCAATTTTGCTCAGAATGCTTCTGGGCTGCAAGTGTGCGCCTCTTTGTTCAGTCTGCCCTTTCTTATTTCTGTATTTAGAATCAGGGATGTAAAGTTGATTGATATACCATTTCATTTATGTGGTCTTGCCTTTTACGATGTTTGTCGATTAGGAAACTATGAAAATACTTTGTGCTTGTGGGGATTCTTGTGTTTTTGCTGAGATTACATCCAAATCCCAACCTTTTGTTTCAGCAGAATATCCAACAAGCATTGGCAGATCCAGTGGGTCTGGCATATGAAAGATTTATTGTCTTTGTCAATGTTTTTTGGACATATTGCACAGCAGCGCTGGCTTATTTGTAACATAGGTTAAAGTAAAGAAAAAAACCCACTAGGAAGCAGCCAGAATTGCCGCGTCCTAGCGCTTTTTTTCTTTACTTTAAGCCATGTTGCACAGAAGCCTGCGCTGCTGTGCAACATGGATTAACATGAACAAAAAAAGCCCTATGACACTGTCAGCATTGAAAGCACCATATCACTTTTTTTTCTTTAAGAAATGTTGCACAGCAGCCTGCGCGGTTGGGCATTATGTCAAAGAAAGCGCGAGGCAAGCCACAAGAGGGAATTGTGTGGCAGGAGCAAGGGAGCAGCAATAACAGACAGTGGGTAAGAGGGTAAAGCAACACAAGGGATGTGTGAGGGAGGGAGCAGCAACCGCGGACAGTGGGAGGAGGGCAGGGGTAAAGCAACAGGAGGAAGGGACGTGGAAGGGACACAGATTACAGAGTGCATGCCAAAATGTAACAAAAAGTACCTGCAGGAGTCTGCAGCCAGTGGAACAACATTGGCTACAGACAGGAAGCTGAACTAGGTCCATGCTCCATGGTAGAGACAACACTGAAGCCCCAGGAGGAAGCAGGAGGCGCTGACCTATAGAAGCAGGGAAGCGAGCGTGGTAAGTAATGGGCGGGCTCTAAGCCCATTTAAGCTTCTTTATTTGTGAACAATGGATTTTGCCGACAGCACAGGCTTGCTTTCCTAGGCGAAACCTAAAAATGTAGAGTCACAGGACTTAACACAACGGAAGTGCTAGATTATAAGGTGAGCAATACCCTCTTTTAATAAGATATACATCTGGAGTTTGCATCAGTGGCAGGGTTCAAACACCAACTTGTACCTCTGGCAGAAACACTCAATTCAAAGCAACTGGAAACACGAGATTGTTTATTGTGCAACCAAACAAACGCCAGATGTAGGACATCGGGGTGTGAAGAGAGATTCTATAGCCTTTCTTTATATCTTTACTATACAGTGTTTTTTTCCTTTGGTCCTCAGATAACAATGCTTAGGAGCAATCGGAATGCCACCTTGTATCCAATCTTTGGTGTCATCGCAGCCTATGAGGAAGATGGGAGTGTGCACTGTCTTCTTATGATGTTATGAACATTCTTTGTTTTATGATGTATTAACATTCTTTAAAGGGCTGCATGTTTGGGCAGCAAATAAAGGTATTTGCATAATGTTAGCCTCCGTCTGTCTTTAATGAAATCAAGATTCTCTCTGCATATTAATTGGAGAATCGTCATTCTCCAGGAGGATTTCTTCAAGGAAGTAATGGTTATGGTCTCACAGGACTGGTGTTTTAGCTCAGTACAAAATAATTCAGCCACAGGAAACTGAGTGGCTAACAAAAAGACCCCAAAAAGCTTCAGAACCCAATATGTGACCTTGAGTGTGAGGGCACCAGACCAAGAGGGAGTTTGAAACAGTGTAAAAAGAATCCAGCAGTACTTCAAAAAGCTTTGCATAATATGCAGAGCCCTTATGATGGCTCATACCGGCATAAATGCAATATGAGCAACTACGCCATATTCCTCCTAGCGTTTGTTGTTGTGCTCCAAGGGAGTCCATGTAACTGTTGATGATCACTACATTATTGAATACCCATGAGAATAATAGTCTCATTGTAAACTGGCCTCTTCTTTTTTTTCTCTTTTGTGCCAATTTGGCTTCCTTTTTGTAAGCTCCCTAATTTTGAGTCTGAGCTTAGGTTTACCATCTTCTGCACCCGTTTTTCTCACTTTGACAGCAATCTGTTCTATGCCTTTTAAGGTGTGATATTATTCCCTGCCATTTTCAGACTCATGCACTTTCAGTCTGGTGGTCATTGCTTCACTGGACAAAACAGTGACTCACCAAACGCTGAACCAAGCACAGTCACGGTTTCCTACGTCACGCAGGTACTGCTCGACTCTCCAGGCAGGAGCACTACATCATTCTTGAGAGATGTATAAATTGCAGATCTTTCTTTTTGTGGGTCGCTGCTGTCCAGCCTTTGTAGTCTAAGTGTAGGCACTTACAAGTTGCACTCCCTAATTCAAGTATTTACCCATGAGTGAAAAGATGGTGGGAGCCTGGGTGTGACAGGCAGTCGAGCGCACAGTGAAATTCTACTTAGGCAGGAGTGAAATGTAGCCACTGGGTGATTCAGCACCCTCGGGGAGCCCTGGAGATGAAGACCCTGGGGAGAAAACCCTTTTTTTTAACAAGCATTGGAAAAGCCAATAGGTCTTGGCAATCTGAGAGCTATTGGCATTGTCAATGTCTTCTAGCCATGTGTTAAAGAGTGGAATGAATGTATGTGGTGTGGAGTTGAAATATGTGTAGAGGAAATATGCGGCAGGGTGCGGAGGTGATTTATGTGGAGTGTAATTATGTTGCATGGTTGATTTACGTGGCATGGCAATGTGTGGCGTGGAGTGGCAGGTAATGGACTTGAATTGTGTGGCATGATGTTGAATTATATTGCGTGGATTGCAATTATGTGGTGTGAAATTATGTGGGTTGTAGTGGAATTGTCTGTGGAATTGTGTGTCGTTGAGTGGAGTTATGTGGCATGGTGTGCAGTGGAATTATGTCAATAGTAATTTTGTGGTATTGAGTGTAGTGGAATAATGTGGAGTGGGATTGTGTGTCATGGAGTGTAATTATGTAGAGTAGTATTGTGTGTTGTGGAGTGGCATATAGTGGAGTGGAATTATGTGGGGTGGTTTTGAATTATGTGGCATGGTGTGAAACTCTGTGGTGTGGACTGGATGTATGTGGTGTGTAGTGTTGTATTCCTCTTAGGGTGTCCATACACGGGCTTTCCTGTATCATGTCCTTATATAGGCACAATTCGCCCTGCCCTTATATAGGCATAAAATCCCAGTCCTTATTTAGGCATTAAACCGTGCACTCCAAATACAGGCATGGTCTCCGACATCCGTCCACCCTAACGTCACAGCGAGTTCTTGAAGAACAGACCCTTAGGCTTCGGGAGTTTCCCTAGCACAGGACTATTGATTTCTTCAAGGACTCATCTATTATGCATGAACCATTATACCTTAGGGGTTCATTCATGACGTCTTCCGCTGACCGATTCACGTCAATGCTAACATTGTGAGGTACCTCTCAGGTATAAATATACCTTCCCTAGCCCTTGTAAACTAGAGGAGACCTCGACTTCAGAGGAGCCCGTTTCCCGGCCTGACGCACTGAGAAGACGCTGTCATCCCTGCACGCAGAGAATCCAGCTTCCAGTGATCTGACTTCCCTTGGTGGGTGTTGGAGTTCGAGTCTGGCAAGAGATTCCTACCTCTCTCATTCTTAAGGTATGGAGCTGACTAGAACCTAGAGGGACTCTTGGCATACTTGGCATACTAGGCATACTAGACTTAACATACTCTTAGTATACCATAGTAAGGAATACTTCACCTACTTCGTACCTCTCCCTACACCTAGGTTAGGTTAGGCACATTGGGGTAGAACTAGCTTAGAAACGCATCGTATGAGTACTCGCATTTTTTAGTCTGTGTTATTTATGTGAATGAATATCTGCTAAAAGATAATGCTACCGCAGTATTATTTATTTCTACTGCTTACGCTGTACATTATTTATCTTGCATACTGTCTTGTGATCGTAACAGCACATTTAACTTACACGAGAAACAAGACTGTTCAATAAACCTTTTATTGAAACGCCCGTCTATTTCTTTCTGTGTAACTTTGAGGAAAACTAAGCATGCACGAATGAGCTGAGTGAAATAGTTATCTATTGTTTCCACAACTCTGGGACATGTTCTGATTCTAAAGGGAAACAAAGTGGTCATGTTTTGCGGCTGCCAGAAACTACGCCCTTCTTGTCGTCAAGGAGTTTCTAGTGGCCTCTGAGCTAGCTGGCACAAGTAATTAAGTTTAATATACTCGATAGGGACATACCGACCTCAGTCCTATGTCAAGCCTATAGGATATATTATTCCAATGCGCAGAGCCTATTAGGGAAATAGGAGCTACACTACATGGCGCCCAACATTTGGTAAGGCGGTAATTTAACGCTAGATACTGAGTAACTCAGCCGTGCTTTTTCTCTCAGAGACCCCTACCCATATACTCCAAAAGACGTCTGGAGTGGGCAGGGTTAAGTATCCACCACGGCTACATAGGGAAACACCCTATATATTAGCTGTTTGGTTTGCTCAACGTTGAAGGATACAGTGTTCCAAAATATTGTGCACCTTATCTTTGTTTCCTTGAAACTTGTTCTACATTTTTCAAAAAACAAAATGACTGAAAACGGAAACAGTGAAGCTGCGGCTGATCCAGCCCAAGCAGCAGTTTTTAACATTACAGGTTTAATTGAAACCGAGGAGGGTGTTATAGACATCGCTCCAAACTTAAGAAGAGCCATCACTCTAAAACTTATAAAACATGGCCTACCACCAAGAGGCGGTAGAGCAGTTTTCGTGATAGAGGCACACGAATCCTTTCAGACAGAGGTATTCTATTCATGGGTAATATTTCCTGAATCAAATCCAGTAACACACGTGTTTCACTTCTACAAAGAAGATGATCCACCAGAGGAATATATTCCTTTCGAGGATATTGAAATTCCACTAACATACCAGGAGCATCAGCTCTGGTTTAAAGGCGCCCAAAAACATCACAGAAACATTACCAGGCTCGGTCCACTAGGTAGACCAGGAGCAACATGGCCGATTCTAGCCGGCTACACACCTCATCCTGAACTAGATATAATGTCAGATGAGGAATTACTTATTCAACTTACAGAGTTAATAAAAATCTACAGACAATTGGTCCAATATGTCATGCGGACTTTCACAGTCCAACAACCATTGACACTTCCAAATCCAACTCCCCAACAGGGAATACACTAAAAATTACACCACAGACTCTCTACGCAGTCATGGGTAAAATGCCCACAAAACGTGAGCAAATTCCATTCTGGATAGCTCAAAAAATTACTCAAATCGAAGCAGTATTTCCAAATACTAGCCCGTATGAGAAACACAGAATCCTAACAATCAGTTTACCGATGGGGATCACACCACAACTGGAAGACTGCACCACTTGGGGCTCAGTCTTTGCTGCCATCTATACTAAAACACATGGCATTCCGTCAATTGCGGTAATACCTGATGTCCTGAAACAAATTCAAAATGAATATGGGGCAGAGCCTGCTCTAAATTTAGGTATGAAATTACTGAAAAATTTCGACCAGGTCTCAACAATAATATTATCTAATATTAAAGGGGAGGCAGCAGCAGTGGCGATCCGCCAACGATTAAGGAATTCGATGTTACAGAACATCAAACTGAGCTACCCAGAATAATTGAACAATCATATGCAGAATTAGGCAGAGATAGTTTGGGTGGAAGACCAGTGAAACCAAAACTATCTGAAAGTCCTGAGAAGGACTCTATTAAACAAACTCCTACATCTTCTAAAAAGAAGTGGGAGTCTACTAAACAAAAATCAAACGAGAAACGTTCTCAATCCTGGGGTAGGTCTCCTCAAAAGGAGCCCTCTGAAAGGAGGTATAACCTCAGGAATAGGGATAATTTGAGAAAACCTGACAGGTATCAAGATACTGATACACGTTCCTCTCGTCCCTTTCAGATCTCATCACAGACTTCGGAAAGAAGAGGACGATCAGAACATAGAGAAGAACGCGTAAAATCCAAAGAAGAAAAACACGCTCCAAAAAATAAAACAAAACCTCAATTCTCCAAAAAGAAAGTAGCAGGTCTGAAAATCAGACATGCCGAGAATACTGAGAACACAACTCAAGAACGGAGAATGGGCTCAGACAATGCTGGACAGTGCAGCAGAAGTCACAATAGTTCGCCAGAACCTGAAGGAACTTCTGGAGATAGTGGACTTGAATGAGTACATCACAGTTGAGACTGTAGACACCAGGGTTAGTACTCCACAAAGGTTATATGAAATAACACTCCGGATGGAGGGAGACAAACCTAGACAGGTGAAAGCACTTTTTTGGGAAAGACTATCAAGGGGCTATGACATACTTCTAGCAGAAAAAGACTGGCCACCACAATTTGTCAGGGAGTGCCCACATGGCGAGGACATTATTATGCCTGCCTTCTCCAACCATATTCCAATTCATCTAAAATATACATATGCCAGGAAATGGGCAGTAGCCCAGGCCCCAGCATTATATAAAAATCATGTAGGATGGGATGAGGACTCACCTCGCCATAAAATACTTCTGAAACATGAACCAACTGCACAAAGGCAGTACCCAATAAAGCAAGAAGCTAAAAAACAGGTCAGGGAGATCTTAGATCAACTTGAATACCAAGGGGTGATTGAAACATGCACCTCCTCAATGAACAATCCTTTGTTTCCTGTCTCCAAACCAGACAATACATATCGTCTAGTTTTGGATTACAGACACCTAAACACTTGTTCTAAAACTTTTGCAGTGCAAAATGCACATAGCACAGCATTAATGAATAACATTGTGCGTAAAAAATACAAAACAACATTAGACATCTCAAATGGTTTCTTTTGTCAAAACAAGGCACCTGAAAGCAGGTACTTAACAGCATTCTCCATAATGGGGACCCAGCGTCACTTTTGTCGACTCCCACAAGGGTTCAAGAACAGCCCAGGTTTATTCTCAGCGAGGGTAACGGAGTTACTACAAATTTATGACCATGAGGCATTGTCCTATGTCGATGACATCTATCTGACAGACGATGACCTGGACAAACACTTGAACAGGGTGAGCACCATTATACTGGGGTTCGCCTCTGAGGGCTACAAGTTCAACTTTAAAAAGTCCCGAGTTGCCCATCTCAATGTCCTATTTCTAGGATATGAGCTTTCAAGTGAAGGCAAGAGCTTGGCAGCTAACTTTTAGAAAAGTGTGCGCTGCTCCAACCTCCAAAAACGCTAAAAAACTTACAATCCATCCTGGGTTTCCTAAACTTTGGAAGAACATACACTTCTAAATTACGCAGAAAGGGTTAAACCTCTCTACGCATTAATCAAACCTGATTTTTCTATCAAGAATTGGACACAAGAGCACACAGAAATCTTGCGTTCACTCCAGGCTAACATGTTAGCAACAAATCACTTACAAACACGCGTAAGTCAACGCAACCTGGTGATCCGAATAATTTCGGGTCAATGCGGATTCACCTACTTAACCTGCAATGAGGGTGAGAAAACACCAATCGCATACAAATCTCATTTGTACACACAAGCGGAAATGCGCTTCAGTTCAACTGAAAAAATTCTAACAGCAGTTCAAGCCGCTGTAGCAAAAGAAAGAGCCTTAGCCCAAGGGAAACGCATTATTGTCGTAACCCCAGTACCGGCTTTAGAAGCGGTCACAAAAGCAAGCATTCCAAATGCTAAAGCATTACATCCAAGATGGATACAATGGGTTAATTCTCTTGCTGCAACAGATGTTGAATATGTTTTTGATCCTGATTTAAAAACACAAGCATTCCTGCAATATGAACAAGAATGTCCTCTGCCTACTAAAATTCTGCCTCTCGATCAGTACGAATTCATAATTTACACTGACGGATCCGCACAACCCGCAACAGGGAGTAAGCAAGCTTACAGTGCAGCGTGTGCAATCGTTAAAGGTCGCATGCGAGATGGCATCTTCAGACCTATGGTCACAAAAACTCAATCTCTAGGGGATTGTACAGCTCAGCGAGCTGAACTACAAGCATTCAAACTGGCACTTGAAAGTACAGATCGAGAATTCCCCACACTAATAGTGTGCGATTCCTTTTACTGTGTTCAGTCGTATAATGGCTATATACAAAACTGGCTTGAAAATGGTTTCAAAGATGCGAAAGGTGGCACAATAAAGCACAAAATGCTTTGGGAACAAGTAGTTCAGTTGAAAAACTGTTGGAACCGGGTTTACCGAGTCCGCCACGGTAGCATGCCGCGAAGCGGGAAAGCACGCGAAGGCAATGTGTAAGGCAGTTGTGCAGCACACTCTTACTTTGACTCAGAAATGCGAACGCAATAACATGACACCACACCAGGCTTGTGTATTTAAAATCAAGATCTTTTATATATAAATCAAGTTGGCATCAGATGAGGCAGATTGATTCAGATCTAAATTCAAATTCATTGCATTACTCAACTGGTGCACATTTTAAATAAAGCATCATAGCTCATCAACATTGTAGGCCACTAAGAGGCCGCAGGAATTATCTCCTAAACGTAGCACTTAATAATGATCTCAAGGTACGTTAATAAAACATGGGCCTAAACATGCAGTTCACTTTAGCATATTCAATTACTTAAAAGAAGGCTTTTCATGTTACATTTAAATAGGCCTGCATTAATCTAGGCGCGCCCACATTCAGTACAGTGGGCGTCGCAATTCCAGTACACCTGTAACATAAAACACTTCAACTCTTGGCGGTGTACACTTCAGCTCAATTCAATTAAACACTTTCCCCCTGTAGTAAAGACTTAGCAGTTAAAAGCATGGCCTAGGCAGTAATTACAATAGGCATCTGCAATAAATTAATAAATACTGTAGGGAACCCCACAACATGTCCTGTATCCTGGGGCTTCTATGACCCTTAGGGGTTAACTCCAGGCTAGGCCCACTCCTCTCCGGGGCCTCGCCTCATGGGGAAAGGTACACTGTTAATTTAGGGGTTAATGGTGGCCCCCGGCCCCAGTGGCGTTTTTGTGGGCCCTAGGCGCCTCCTGGGCTCACCTGGTGCTTGTTCGTTGGTCGCGCTTCTCCAGCGACTGGCAATCCCAGGCCCGGCCCGTGTTCTGGAGGGCGGGGCCCGGTCGAGTACCTCGGCCTTCAGGCCGGACTGACGGGACGTTGCGGGGGCCGGTATCACCTTCCTCCGGCCCCCGGGATCAGGGAACTCGCTTTCGGTGCGTTGCGGGGCCGGGATCACCCTCCTCCGGCCCCGGGATTAGGTGAGTGAGGTTTCGCGGGCTCAGGGACTTCAGGATGGGGAACGGGAGCCAGCAGTCCTCTCCGGCCGGCTCCCCGTCTCCCTCTGCACGGCCGGGGCTCTTCCTGGGCCTCCGTCGGCGCTGGGGGCGTGACCGGAGCCGGCGCCCAATCGCTGCGCGGCCTTCCTGGGGGCGCGGCCGGCGTCCCCAGCTGCTTGGCGACGGCGTCGGCGGGGCCTGGAGGCCTCGCTGGTCGCGCTAGGCCGCGACGGCGGCGGTGGTGATTTCTTCGGCCGCGACGGCGGCGGAGGGGCCCTGGGCCCGGTGGCAATAATTTGGGGATATTTGTAGAGGCTTCGGTGAGGGCGCGGACGGCGCACCTCACCACATATACTTGAGGGGCTTCCCTCACCTCGGCGCTCCCTTCGGTGAGGGCGCGACGGCGCACCTCACCACACGGCACTTCTCCTCAGGCGGCGGCGGCGGCGGCGGTGATCTCCTCACAAGGTCAGTGACCTGAGGGGAGGCAGAACGCAGGGCGCAACAGCAGCCTGTGGGCAGGGCTGACTGGAAAAGTACTTGGGGGCAGCCCAGCAGCAGGCAGAAATGAATAGGGGGTGAAGGTCTAGCGCTTCAGGGTGCGGCGCTTACCTGGTGATCCCCAGTTGGGCAGTTTAGGCTTCAGGCCTTGCTGGACGGTCAGGCCTTCTCAAATTAAGGTGTCTGGCGACTGCTCCAGCTTGGTTGCTTCTTAGGCGCTTCTTGTTAGGAGTTTCTTGTCAGAAGTTCCTTATTATAAGTTTCTTGTCAAAGTTTCTTGTCAGGAGTTTCTTCTTATGAGGGGGATTAGTTGGTGGTCTGGGAGTGCTTGATGTTCCTCCCGCACGCTGAAGGTGGTTCCCTGGGTCCCCTCACACTGGGCAAGGTCAGTGGGTGGTGGGCGTTCCTCAGCTATCTTACTACAGCAGGGCCTCAGCCCTGTCAGCAGCAGTAGTGTAGGTCTCCCCCTAGGCCCTAAAGCCTATACTCCGGCGGAGGTTCTCCCAGGATCAGTGGTGCCTCATCAACTGACTAGAAAGTTTTCCCTCCAAGCCTTTTATACCCCTAGGTCAGGTGACTCTCCCAAAGGCGGCAAAACATAACTCCTCCCACAGCCCGGAAGGTTCTGGAACCTTCTACATGCCTGGCTATGTGGCCCAGAGGCGGGGACGGAATGGATACTGTATCCCTATGTCCCAGCCTGACCCTGGCTACTAGTGTGTATGCGTGTAAGGCCCCTCTGCAGTAGCAGGGGCTGGTGGCAGCCATCTTGAGTGAGAGAGAGCACCTGCACCTCAGCACTGGCTAGCAGTGGCAAGGTGCCCAGAGACCTAGGTCCAGTAAAAATATGGTGGCAAAAATGAGGCGCAAAGAGAAAAAAACAGGGAAAGACCACCCTAGGGCTGACAGGTCTAACACGCGTCCCCCCAGCCGAAAGAGGGGAGAGCTTCCCAACCTCTAGGGAGTTCTCGTCGCTAAGGCGGAAAAACCGGGAGAGACCGTCAGCGTTGGCGTGGTCTACACCGGAGTCGATGTTCCACCCGAAAGTCCATCCCCTGGAGGAAATGGACCACCTCAACAATTTGGGGTTTTCGCCTCTCATCTGCATGAGCCAGCGAAGGGGTCTGTGGTCGGTCTGGATCAGGAAGTGACAACCAAAAAGGTATGGCCTCAACTTCTTTACAGCCCAAACCACGGCAAAGGCTTCTCGTTCGATGGTACTCCACCGCTCAAAAGGGATATCGACAACTGGGAGAGGTTCCAGAGGGACCTTCACTTTAGTCCCTGTCTTGCCGCTCGCTTGGCAAGTGGTGCAAGTCTTGCAAAAAGTGTCAGAAGTGACGCGCATCCTGGGCCAATAAAAATGTGGGACCAGACGCGCAAGCGTCTTGTCTTGGCCCAGGTGTCCTGCTAGTGGTATTTCGTGTGCCAACTCTAGCAGAAAGGCTCGGTAGCATTGGGGGACCACCACGGCCCTTGATGACCCATGCACCGGAGCCTTAGGCTCACTGTAGAGGAGACCATCCTCCCAGTAGACATGGTAGTTACCAGTCTCGGTTCCAGCTGCTTGGGCTTCGGCCTGTTGCCGCATGCCTTCAAGCGTAGGGCACTCCTTTTGCGCCCGGCAAAATTCCTCCCGGGTAGGCCCTCCTTCCACCTGCCACTCTGCAGGGGTCGGCAGGTCCCCCACGGGAACACCAACCACCTCAGCGGACTCCGGGGGTCACCTCCGCGGGCTCCCCATCCATCTCACCGGGTGTCTCCTCCTGGACATCTCCTCGTCCAGCAGTGGGCTGGGCCATTATTTCAGGCTCCAACCCCAGCTGAGTTCCTTGTCGGGCAGCCATGGACCGCGTGACGACGCAAGTCCATCCTGGTAATCCCAACATCTCAGCATGGGCATTGAACTCTACCTCCCTCCAGGCAGTATGTTCCAAGTCGTTGCCCAGCAGACAGTCAACTGGCATGGCAGGGCTCACCGCAACCTTCAACAGACCTGATACTCCTCCCCACTCAAAGGGAACTTGGGCCACGGGGTAATGACCCAGGCTATTATCAGCCATAACAACCGGGTGGAATTCCTCAGGAATCACCTGCTCTGGGGACACCAGCTGACGTCTCACCATCGTCATGCTGGCACCTGTGTCCCTCAGAGCCTCCACCTCCTCCCCGTTCACCAGGACCCTCTGCCGATACTTGGCAGTGTTCGCGGGTACCTGAACCCGTGGGATGATCTCTCTATCCCCAGGGAAACTAAGGTCAAGCCTGTCCACTCACCTCCCTACCTAGGGACAACTCCTCCCCAAGCGCTACACTGGCCACCCCGGGGCTCTTACCTCCTGTGGGGGCTGGGGTTCTCTTGCGACACTGGGGATCCCCCTTGTAATGTCCAACCTCCCCGCACTCGTAGCACCGGACAGTTCTGGGCTGCTGACTCCTGTCAGGATAAGTGGGTTTCTGGGATCCAGATTGGGATGGGGAACCTACCCCTCTCCCAGGCGGTCTATTTTGGGGGCCTTTAAAGAACTCCCTCTTTTATCTCCCCCTCTTTCTTCTGGGGAGCCCCTGTCCACCTTTCGGAGGGCCGCCCGGCTCCCTTGTGGGACACCCGAGTGCTGACCCACGTGTCTGCCTCCTCTGCAAGCTCCCTAGGATTGGTCAGCTTGCGGTCCACCAAGTACTGGCGCAGCTCCGGAAAACATTTCTCTAGGAGGTGCTCTCTCAAGAACAGGTCGTACAGCCCTTTGTAATTGTCAACGTTGCTGCCACGCACCCAACCCTCCAATGCCTTCCGGGCATAATAAAAAAAATCTACCCAGTTTTGTGTGTGAAGTTTGTTGCTGTTGCGGAACTTTTGGCGGTACTTCTCTGGGGTGAGGCCAAACTTCTTGAGCAGGGCCTCCTTCATGATAGGGTAGTTAGTCTGCTCCCCCTTATCCAAAGTTAAAAGTGTGTCCCTTACTAGTGGAGGTATGTACCTATAAAGACCTCCCCCCCAGTAGCTCTCAGAAACTCTATGGGCCACCAGAGCCACCTCGTACGCCGCCAACCACTTGTCGATGTCATCACCTACACTAAAACTGGCCATCACCTCTCTTGCTAAATAGAATTTGGGCTCCTGTGGAACCCCAGCAGGTACGCTGCCACCATTCACTTTGCCCTGCATCTCCATCTGCAAGGTTCGGAGCTCTAGTTCCTTCAGGCTAAGCTCATGTACAAGCTTCCTTTCCTCCATGGCTAGCCTTGCCTGTTCTCGCTCCCTTTCCATCCTAGCAAGTTCTAATGTTAATTGCCTCTGCTCCCTTCTGTCCTCAAATTCCTCTGCCGACAAACTCCCCCCTGATGCACTACTGCCTGCCCTGGAACGTCTTCCTGGCAACACATTCTCGCTAACATCAATGCGCAGTAGGTCCAGTTCTCCTGGGTTGTCTGCCTCCCCCTGCTCCTCGTCCCCTCTTCCCTCCGGGTGGGCCATTACCCATGCCCTCAAAGCTTTCTGAAGCACCTCCTTCGTGGCGCCTCGCTTGACGGCCACCCCCCCTCTCTAGGCAGAACTCCTTGAGCTGTGTCACCGTATACCTTTCTAGGTTGGCTAACTCAAACTCCATCCTCCTAGGTGGGGTCCCAGACAATTTAAGGAAAGGGTTCTAGACTGTAGGTAGCAGGTCTAACGCAGGAATGTACACAATCGGCAATTACAAAAGAATTCCTAGCACTTGCATTACAACAGGTGTCTAATTGCAGCGCACACTGAGTCACTGTAGGGTGCTGCACAAACACCAGTCCTTATCCAACCGCTGAACACCAAATGTTGGAACCGGGTTTACCGAGTCCGCCACGGTAGCATGGCGCGAAGCGGGAAAGCACGCGAAGGCAATGTGTAAGGCAGTTGTGCAGCACACTCTTACTTTAACTCAGAAATGCGAACGCAATAACATGACACCACACCAGGCTTGTGTATTTAAAATCAAGATCTTTTATATATAAATCAAGTTGGCATCAGATGAGGCAGATTAATTCAGATCTACATTCAAATTCATTGCATTACTCAACTGGTGCACATTTTAAATAAAGCATCATAGCTCATCAACATTGTAGGCCACTAAGAGGCCGCAGGAATTATCTCCTAAACGTAGCACTTAATAATGATCTCAAGGTACGTTAATAAAACATGGGCCTAAACATGCAGTTCACTTTAGCATATTCAATTACTTAAAAGAAGGCTTTTCACGTTACATTTAAATAAGCCTGCATTAATCTAGGCGCGCCCACATTCAGTACAGTGGGCGTCGCAATTCCAGTACACCTGTAACATAAAACACTTCAACTCTTGGCGGTGTACACTTCAGCTCAATTCAATTAAACACTTTCCCCCTGTAGTAAAGACTTAGCAGTTAAAAGCATGGCCTGAGGCAGTAATTACAATAGGCATCTGCAATAAATTAATAAATACTGTAGGGAACCCCTCAACATGTCCTGTATCCTGGGGCTTCTATGACCCTTAGGGGTTAACTCCAGGCTAGGCCCACTCCTCTCCGGGCCCTCGCCTCATGGGGAAAGGTACACTGTTAATTTAGGGGTTAATGGTGGCCCCGGCCCCAGTGGCGTTTTTGTGGGCCCTAGGGGCCTCCTGGGCTCACCTGGTGCTTGTTCGTTGGTCGCGCTTCTCCAGCGACTGGCAATCCCCAGGCCCGGCCCGTGTTCTGGAGGGCGGGGCCCGGTCGGAGGTACCTCGGCCTTCAGGCCGGACTGACGGGACGTTGCGGGGGCCGGTATCACCTTCCTCCGGCCCCGGGATCAGGGAACTCGCTTTCGGCACGTTGCGGGGGCCAGGATCACCCTCCTCTGGCCCCCGGGATTAGGTGAGTGAGGTTTCGCGGGCTCAGGGACTTCAGGATGGGGAGCGGGAGCCAGCAGTCCTCTCCGGCCGACTCCCCGTCTCCCTCTGCATGGCCGGGGCTCTTCCTGGGCCTCTGTCGGCGCTGGGGGCGTGACCGGAGCCGGCGCCCAATCGCTGCGCGGCCTTCCTGGGGGCGCGGCCGGCGTCCCCGGCTGCTTGGCGACGGCGGGGCCTGGAGGCCTCGCTGGTCGCGCTAGGCTGGGACGGCGGCGGTGGTGATTTCTTCGGCCGCGACGGCGGCGGAGGGGCCCTGGGCCCGGTGGCAATAATTTGGGGATATTTGTAGAGGCTTCGGTGAGGGCGCGGACGGCGCACCTCACCACATATACTGAGGGGCTTCCCTCACCTCGGCGCTCCCTTCGGTGAGGCGCGGCGGTGCACCTCACCACACGGCACTTCTCCTCAGGCGGCGGCGGCGCGGCGGTGATCTCCTCACAAGGTCAGTGACCTGAGGGAGGCAGAACGCAGGGCGCACCAGCAGCCTGTGGGCAGGGCTGACTGGAAAAGTACTTGGGGGCAGCCCAGCAGCAGGCAGAAATGAATAGGGGTGAAGGTCTAGCGCTTCAGGGTACGGCGCTTTACCTGGTGATCCCCAGTTGGGCAGTTTAGGCTTCAGGCCTTGCTGGACGGTCAGGCCTTCTCAAATTAAGGTGTCTGGCGACTGCTCCAGCTTGGTTGCTTCTTAGGCGCTTCTTGTTAGGAGTTTCTTGTCAGAAGTTCCTTATTATAAGTTTCTTGTCAAAGTTTCTTGTCAGGAGTTTCTTCTTATGAGGGGGGGGGATTAGTTGGTGGTCTGGGAGTGCTTGATGTTCCTCCCCGCACGCTGAAGGTGGTTCCCTGGGTCCCCTCGCACTGGGCAAGGTAAGTGGGTGGTGGGCGTTCCTCAGCTATCTTACTACAGCAGGGCCTCAGCCCTGTCAGCAGCAATAGTGTAGGTCTCCCCCTAGGCCCTAAAGCCTATACTCCGGCGGAGGTTCTCCCAGGATCAGTGGTGCCTCATCAACTGACTAGAACGTTTTCCCTCCAAGCCTTTTATACCCCTAGGTCAGGTGACTCTCCCAAAGGCGGCAAAACATAACTCCTCCCACAGCCCGGAAGGTTCTGGAACCTTCTACATGCCTGGCTATGTGGCCCAGAGGCGGGGACGGAATGGATACTGTATCCCTATGTCCCAGCCTGACCCTGGCTACTAGTGTGTATGCGTGTAAGGCCCCTCTGCAGTAGCAGGGGCCGGTGGCAGCCATCTTGAGTGAGAGAGAGCACCTGCACCTCAGCACTGGCTAGCAGTGGCAAGATGCCCAGAGACCTAGGTCCAGTAAAAATATGGTGGCAAAAATGAGGCGCAAAAGGGAAAAGAAACAGGGAAAGACCACCCTAGGGCTGACAGGTCTAACAAAAACGAACTACCAAAGGCTCACGTGATCCACACACTGAGTCATCAACATGATGGAGTACACGTTGCAGGGAATTCATTGGCTGACGAAGCCGCAAAGGGGGCTGTTCGGACGGCTTCCGTAGCTGCGATCACTCGTTCAAAAACAAAAATAGACGGTGAGATAATGTTGGCTGTCAATGCTTCAAGCAAAGGCAGCAGTGCAGCGATACCAAAAAAGTTTCCACTCAAGTACTCTTATGTAATTGATGTGAACAACGTTCCTTTTACTCGAATCCCTGGAGTGGGGGATAGGGTAATCCCAAACATGGAACGTAGAGCAGCCTTGATTTATGAAACACATTTGGGGGAGGGTCTGTCACATCAAGGGATCTCTAAAACAATTTTGACGTTAAAGGAGATGTACTGGTGGCCTGGAATGAATACAGAAATTCACATATTTATCAATAACTGCTTAGACTGTAAATTACAGCGGGAAAGCCACCAGACACCATGCTACAAATGTAGCTGCCCAGTACAGACACCACTGTTAGACAGCATTAGACTATCTACGCGCATGCATCCTTCTGGACAAACGCAATCTCACAAATACTGAATCACGGTTCCTATGGATATGGCCTCAGCGCTCGGCTGACGCTCGAACTGTTATAAAAGATTTGCGAGTCTTTATCGGCACATACGCAATAGGCACGCTACATTCTGACCAGGGCCCTGCGTTTAGTTCTCGGGCTTACAAAGAAGCCATGGCCAGTCTGGGCGTTGCATTGCGGTACTCCTCTCCATTCCATCCTGAGGGAAATTCGGTTGTGGAAAGGAAAAACCAGGACATAAAGCAGTCTATAACAGCTAGGGTATTTGGTTCGGGTGATGGGTGGGTCAAACATCTTAATGGGGTCCAACGCTCATTGAATAATCTGCCAAGAAGTTCTCTAGGGGGTCACTCCATATGAGGTCCTGTTTGGGACAAGAATGTGGGTACCAGATCTCGATGACGTAGGCACAGTGGTGGAAAACAAAACGTTTGATATCAAAGATCGTTTGGCTGTTTTACAGGAACTGAATGAGTTAAGAACGAAACAAAGCAACGTATCCCTACAGCCAACCACCACTGGGGAAAAACCGGCGGTCCCAGCAAGGCCTGTCTGGATTCCAAAAGTTGGGGATCTAGTCAGAGAAAAGATTGCGGACAAGAAGGAATTTGGACCTTCTTACAGACAACCAGTACCTGTCCTAGCAGTTCAAGGAACAAGAACAGTACTTCTGCCGCCCCTTGCTGGAAGAAAGGAGAAAAGATTTGTGTCCATCGACCTCATCAAACCACAGTATGTGGCCAATACTAAATAGTAGGCCTCGTGGACTCCGACCTAGTAGCAGACAAACTCCTCTCGCTACTATCCAAGAGGTTCAGACTGAAAGACTGATAACAATCGAGAATTCAGCTGTAACAGATGGAGGACTAAGCAACAACGCTATGGAACTCATCCCTCTTGAAAATCAAGTAACAGTTCGTCCAAATACACCTGTCTACACCAATGTAGCAAGTGATCAACTGGTTCCAGTGATTTCTACAAATCCTGATGCAATTTCAACAATTGACAGAACTGCTTCTGGCTATTTCATTAACTTTGATACGTTCTCAGAAGATCCGAGTGAACCTGAAACGACGCCAGCATCATTGAAATTCAAGCAGCAAGTACAAGACTTTCTTCACTTTCTGAAAAAGACTTATCTGGTTTCACCATGGATTGAACTCTGGATTACATCTGGACATTTTGTTTTCCTGCTCTGGCTAACTTTGGTTACAACTGTGAGCGTGCTTATAAGTGGCAGATACATCCATGTGAATACTGAAGGAAAAGACGTGAACGTAATTTTGAAACCTCATAAATCTTCCCATCGTGAAGCAAGAGACTTGTCTGCAGTGAACATCACAGCCGTTCCTATACAGGATGGTATAGTGTGGGACAAAACAGATTTTGATATCTTCGGCCCGACGGAACAATTGAACATTCCACATTTGTTTAAAATTTCACTAAGTGATCTAATTTCATCCAGTACCTATTCTGATGATTGGGACTTTGAGACTGTTAATGAGATAATGTTTGACTTAGAAAAATCTGCTGCATTTTCTAAAAATGAATATTTAGAGGGTTCAACAGACTATGAAGAGCTGTATTGCTATAACCACTATGGTCATCATTATTTGCATAAATCTGCATATCCTAGAAATGTGTTTATGTTTAACCAATGGGAGCATTGTCCTACACCACCACACAGTAGTTCAAAAACATTTGCTAACAAGTTTCCATATTTTTCAGGATACAATACATCTAATCCAGAAATGTTTTACTATAAAAATGTAAACAAGACAGGACTGAAAATGATGTTAACAAATACAAAACAGATTTATTCTGCATTATTTATTACCCAACTGTCTAGACAGGGTTTTGACTTTTGGAAAGACACAATAGACACAAAAACTGTCTGGGGTACTAAAGATTGGCAAGTGCAAGGGATAGAAGCTTTATTTAGAGCCTGCATCATCCCTGAACAAATAATGTTTTTGAATGAAACTGTCCAACAAACATCTTGTCTTGGACTAGCCAAGATCAAAGAGATGAACACACCTTCTGTACCAACACCTGCCACTGATAATAATACACAGGCAGTGGTGACAGTTGACAATATACTACAACTCAACAGATCTAATCCTAATGGGGAAAAATGGTTGATCTGGCCCACAGACACAAACAACTGTCAGGAAAGATTCCTGAATAAAACTCAGGGCTTTACTATTCATAGGCCAGACCCAAGATACGTCCAAAGACAACATCCGGGGGTAGGAACAACATACAGTGTAGGTAAATTATGCCTCGATTGGCTGCAGAAATCTACACTACAGGATGTGAAACAGCACTTATCCTTACTTAAAGAAGACGCAGACCGTAGGGAATTCTTGCTTGGACCAAGAAAACCGCGTCAAAAACGTTTCATATATGCCGGCATTTATGCTGCCTATAATGAAGCATGGAAAGTATCATAGATGGAGGCTGCAGAACGAATACGTGAACTTGATCGTATTAATTTAGAGAAAACCCTCTCTTTGGTCGACAATGGGTTAACAACTTTGTCCTCCAGAATATATTCATTGGATGGCATTGTATCCTCTGCTATCGACATACTGGAACAAGATTTGGCGATGTTACAGCAAGGCCAATCTCAATTGCGTTCTATTGTGTTATTAAGCTGGACGCTGCAATCTTTGCGAGCGGGCTATGTGCCTTGGCGTTTCATCAACACATCGGCTCTGTTTGCAGAATACAATCTAACTGATAAACAGATCGAACTGGCACAAAGAGGAGCAAAGTATACAGTGCTGAGCATTGAAAAACTGGAAAAGTTACCATTCACAGTGGCAGAAAAACCAGCTACAGAATGGCTCATTCATGGCAAAATCACATTACCTGTGACTACTTTTCAGTTTCAGTATTGCCTCACACAAATGCAAGCAGGCAAATATGAAAGGTTGGGTAAGGAATACATTAAGACATCTTGGGATTTACCGTATACATATATTTGTTGGAGTGGGGATTGTGAAGTGTTTTTGAGCGGTACACACTGTAAACGTGCACTGAGCGGTTCACTTATATGTCAGGACATTTCTTTACACGGGGCTTGTAATGGTTCTGTGGCAAATTTGTCTTGCCATCAGCAGGGTACACCAGCTGCTGTGATTAATCCAACGTTTGGACAACTTTCGAATGGGAGTTACCCTCATGTTGAATGATCAGAGTTCCTGCGGCATGTTGCCAGGCATCCCATATCTAGTAACGGTCAACTCCAGGGTCACTTGCTGTATGCAAGTATTGTTTCCCCCAATAGACACAGTCAGGGAGTCGCCTCTATGGCCTTCGCTGAACGACTCTTTTATAAGATTTGATACTTTGAGCAGAATGAAATCCATGCTTTTACAGCAAACAGTGCCTTTGACCTCGGCCAAAGAAACCTATTATCTACAAGTAGCAAGGACTTCGGCTGAGATACAGACTTTAATACGTACAAACTGCCCTATACATTTCGTAGAAATGATAACACGTATCTTTAACATGTCTGATACAACAGGAATTGTACATGTATTTAAGAGCATCTGTACCGGTCTGTTAGCACCTTTCCAGGCAATACTCGGAATCATCCCGAACTTTGCACATTCGGTGTTTGGTGGCATACCATTAATTCTAGCACTTGTTGCTGGAATTCTATTTCTCTTCCTGCTATTACGCTATGGCGGCCTATTCGCAGACATCACTCCGAGCGAAATGGAGAAAGCTCTCCTTGAGCGAAAGTGCCGTGGCGAATAGTACAGCTTTGGGCATGACTCGTCTACGGGAACTTAATACCACATGGTTCCTGTCATTCAGACCAATCTGGCAAGATTGCATCTTACCTGTTCTACGATGCCTGCTATGCGGTGAAGAATGCGTGTTGGACACCTGTCTAACATTTCCATCAGCTACGCCAACGGATGTCGATACTCTGCTGGTCCCGATAACGGCCCATGCTCTGTGTTGTCCCCAGAGGCTGCCTATCCTGATGTCAGCATTCATTGAGATCTCACAGACGCTTCCGGCTGCTGCTGAGGTACGAGAAAGATCTACAGGCACACAGGTAACAACGGACGCGAACATTGCTGCGGCAACCTATGCTGAAAGCGATGCTTCACATCTCTGTGCAATTAATCTACTACACGAGGTGTTCCAACTGACACCAACTTCAGTGGACGATGTTTTGTCTACAGAAATAGATGATCTCATGTTTACACCAGACCCGTAAACTGACTCTGATTCAGCCCTCAGTGTTCCATAGATGCAGTAACAATTTGGCCTTCGTACTTCAAAAACTTGGAATTCTTCCAAAAATTGAACTTTTTCCCATTTTTTCGAACTAAAATGGCACTTCAATCTGCTTCAAGTAGAACTAGCCTTATAGTACAGACTTCGCGGTACTTCCTCAGACACTTTTTTCAACGTGTTAGTCTAAAAAAGTTCATTAATTTCCATGACATAAAATGACTTTTGATTTTGAAAAAACTTATCGATCATTTTTATCACATGTAAATATTTCTGCATATTTCATTCAAATTGCATTTTATTTTAAATATATGCTTGAAATGAAAAGCAATGCTTCAAATGTACAGTACCTTTTGCATTCTAATGGGTTTTTAAATGCCTTTTTAAACAGTTTTAAGAAATATTTTAGAAATATGCGGTACTCCATTTAATGTTTAGCATTTTAAATGTTTAGCATTTTAGTATTATCGTACACACGAAAGTGGAGTGGGTGTTGTATTCCTCTTAGGGTGTCCATACACGGGCTTTCCTGTATCATGTCCTTATATAGGCACAATTCGCCCTGCCCTTATATAGGCATAAAATTCCAGTCCTTATTTAGGCATTAAACCGTGCACTCCAAATACAGGCATGGTCTCCGACATCCGTCCACCCTAACGTCTACAATGAGTTCTTGAAGAACAGACCCTTAGGCTTCGGGAGTTTCCCTAGCACAGGACTATTGATTTCTTCAAGGACTCATCTATTATGCATGAACCATTATACCTTAGGGGTTCATTCATGACGTCTTCCGCTGTCCGATTCACGTCAATGCTAACATTCTGAGGTACCTCTCAGGTATAAATATACCTTCCCTAGCCCTTGTAAACTAGAGGAGACCTCGACTTCAGAGGAGCCCGTTTCCCGGCCTGACGCACTGAGAAGACGGTGTCATCCCTGCACGCAGAGAATCCAGCTTCCAGTGATCTGACTTCCCTTGGTGGGTGTTGGAGTTCGAGTCTGGCAAGAGATTCCTACCTCTCTCATTCTTAAGGTATGGAGCTGACTAGAACCTAGAGGGACTCTTGGCATACTAGGCATACTAGACTTAACATACTCTTAGTATACCATAGTAAGGAATACTTCACCTACTTCATACCTCTCCCTACACCTAGGTTAGGTTAGGTACATTGGGGTAGAACTAGCTTAGAAACGCATCGTATGAGTACTCGCATTTTTAGTCTGTGTTATTTATGTAAATGAATATCTGCTAAAGATAATGCTATCGCAGTACTATTTATTTCTTCTGCTTACGCTGTACATTATTTATCTTGCATACTGTCTTGTGATCGTAACAGCACATTTAACTTACACGAGAAACAAGACTGTTCAATAAATCTTTTATTGAAACGCCCGTCTATTCTTTCTGTGTAACTTTGAGGAAAACTAAGTATGCACGATTGAGCTGAGTGAAATAGTTATCTATTGTTTCCACGACTCTGGGACACGTTCTGATTCTAAAGGGAAACAAAGTTGTCATGTTTTGCGGCTGCCAGAAACTACTCCTTCTTGTTTGTCAAGGAGTTTCTAGTGGCCTCTGAGCTAGCTGGCACAAGTAATTAAGTTTAATATACTCGATAGGGACATACTGACCTCAGTCCTATGTCAAGCCTATAGGATATATTATTCCAATCCGCAGAGCCTATTAGGGAAATAGGAGCTACACTACAGTAGTGGATTTATGTATTGTGGAGTGGAATTATGTGGTTTGGTGTAGGATTATGTGATGTGGAATGGAATTGTGTGGAGTTGAAGTCTGTGGCGTGAAATTGTGTGGTGTTATGTAGAGTGGAATTATGTAGATTGGTGTGGAGACGGCTATGTGGCGTGTAGTGGACATATGTGGAGTGTAATTATGTGGTATGGAGTGTTGAGTAGTATGTGAAGTGTATTTATGTTGCGTGGTGATGACCATATGGAAGACTGCGTCTGTTCCGAGTATAAGTCGAATTGGATACTATCCACCTATTGCCATATGTTCTTAATGGACCCTATTGGCCTCATGCTTCTCTAAGGCTATGGTTATCAATCCACTTCACCCTTGGACATTAATGTGTATACGTAGATGAATATTGGACATCTGCATACTTTACTCTATCTTGATTTGGATTATCTGGCAATATTTTAATATAGAAACTTTTTGGTAGCAATAGATCTGCGCATATAACAGTTCTGGTTAAAAATGGACAATAACAGTTCTTGATTTATCTGTGGCTGGTCTGGCACTCCTTTGCCCTGAAGAAGTCCTAAGTCAATAGGACGAAACGCGTCGGCTGATGAAAAAAACTTTTTGATTAAATGGAATAAAAAAGTAGAATGAGACAAGAAGATTTTGCATTAGCAGTGACTTGCTTTTACTGTTACTAGTTTTGTACAATTACGGATTTTGCTGCTGATGGACTGTGGTGCTGAACCATTTTTGTGGTTGTTATGTTGCGTGGTGTGAACTATTTGCTATTGAATTGTGAGGTATGGAATTGTGTGGTTTGTGGAATTATGTGGCAGGGTGTGAAGTGGAATTACTTAGACTGTAATTATGTGGCATGGTGCAGTGAGGATTTATGTGGAGTGTAATTATGCTGCATGGTGGATTGATGTGGAGTGTAATTATGTTCCATGGTGTAGATTTACGTGGCGAGGGATTGTATGGCCTGGCATGTACAGGAGTTGAACTATATTGTGGGCAAAATGTCATTGCCTCCCCCCTCGAGTCATCCACATCCTACAGATATTCATTGCCTTGGGTTGTGGGGGGCTACGCCGCAGGGGCTGCATTAACTTGCGTTACCTACTCCCCTGATATTGGAAGAGGCTGAAAGAACGTGCGGCTAAAGCGGCAATGCAACGGTGCCACAGACCATATTCCAAGCAAGGAAAATGCCCCCTCTTTCAAGCACTTTAGGTAGTAAAATAGAGCCAAAAATTGGGCACAAGAGGCACATCAGGTCTTTGCGCCCCAGTGCTACCGCGTCTGCTGCACCGTTGATAGATGCAACCCTTGTCTATCGAGTACCTCTGGAATAGAAGCGTTTATCCAGTTGTATGTCGTCATTCAGTCTGGGTCACCAGGGTGTGTACTGCTGTAGTCACATTCATCTGCACTCCACATCACTCACAAATAAGTGAGCGAGGTGAACTGGAGGTGGGGTGAGGGATTCAAAGTCTTTAGCTTTCTTTGGTGGCTCAAAATCCCCAAGGATCTAAAACCTCTTTTGAGAGTGACGTCCGAGGCTCCAAAATCATCTCATCCGAGTGATTGCTGTACGGAAGCATCAAATGGAAAGGAGACAATGAAAGAATTTATTACCCTGTTCATCACAGCTGTAACTAACAAGAGAAGGAAGACTGGGATCATGTTTGTTGCTTTAAGATCGATGTCCTGCAAGTTCGGAATAGAGGGCGATCTGGCTGGTGTTAGGAAGGGGTGAGTGGGAGGGGGGAAGAGGCAGCAGGAGACGGAGGACAGGGCAAGTGAAAACACACGCACTCGTGTGGAGGGCTCAAATACAAAGAAAGAAGTAGCTCTTAAAATGGGAGCAGTGGGTGGACACAATAACTTGGTCCATGCTCTGGGGAGGGCTAAACACAAGAAGAGGCATGACGCATGCATGCTATCGACAAATGGGGAAAGAGGATATGAGAGCAATGATGGAACAAACAAATGGTAAGCCTATGGGCTTACTGAAGCCCGCAGATTGTAGACATGTCTCTTCGAGACAGCGCATGCGTTGTCTAGCCAAGACCTGAAAAAAGGACATGAGGGAATGGGCAATGGCAGACAAACAGCATTGGAAAGCAGCAGAAACGGATGACTGTGTGATGGAGGACTTTGCTGAGTGGACGGAAACTCTTATTAGATTGATGAACCCCAAGAATAATAGACCACCTTGAAGGTGGGAAATATAAAAGAGAAACTAATCAGTAACAAAATTTTGAAATGGCAGTATTAAGAGGGTCTTGTTAAGACTGGTATTGCGTTGAAAATGATATGATGGAATGACTGGCATGGTTGATGTGAAAAAACTCAAACTGACGAACAGTCAATGATGTTGAAAATGTGTAATGGGATGTTATCAAAGAAAACGGATAAATAGAATTGTGTTTTTTGTATAGAGGTCAATGCCGTTTTGCAGTAATTTCAAACCATCGGAGCAGCGCTTCATTATACAGCTTTTGACATTTTTAAGCGCTGTCAATAATAGCTGCAATAGCTACTTAATTAAATGGCATTTAATCCCGCTAAGAAGGAGAAGGGATTTGGCAAAATACCCTCTGCGATGTAAACAATGACCAGAACACACAGTACTGGTCAAAACACAAACATTACTTCCAGGAAGCACTATCTGTGCCCAACGGCAGCCATGCCAGCTCCCAGTCGGCAAACTACTAGTAGAGCCTATAGAAAAAGAATAAAGGGCCAACCTTGCCCCAAGGCCAACAGCCACTCACAACTGTGATAAATTCCAATTCTACTAAAGCAAAGACAGACAATTTCCAATCAAGGCTTCAGTCCCATAACAGACAAAAGACAGTAAACAAAAGTTCTTCACTCAGCTAGAGCTTTCTACATAAGCTGATCTCTCCCAATACTGTCGTGGATCAGGTGGTGGGGAAAGGACGCTGACGAGGATGGAGGGGTGGGGGGGCGCAATGAGGCACTAGGTTGCCCTGGCTAGAGCTTGTCTCAAATCCTGATAGAGAAGGCAGAAAGCGAGACAGAATAAGGAAGAAAATGATACGAAAACCATGACAAAGGGAGAAAAGCAGGGGTGAAAAAGAACCTGCAAGAGTGAGCTAAAGAGACAGGCGGTGTCGGGTGGTGGAAGAAAGATGTGTGAGGTGGAATCAAGACCGAGCAGCACTGATATTCACAAGATGAGACAGAAAGGGTAGGGTGGAAGAAGAAAAAGGCATGAGATAGAATCAAGACAGGGTACCCTGGTATTCATGAGATCAAGAGAAATGAAGTGTAGGGTGGCAGAAGAAAAAGGCACGAGGTGGAATCAAGTCTATGCAGCCTTGATATTAATGAGATTAAGAGACAGGAAGTGGAGAGTGGGTGAAGTCCGAGGCATGAGGTGGGGCAATAATAGGCAGCCTCAGTATCCAAGTGCACTAAAATCTTGGGCCCTGCACTTGTGTTTCTATATTATTATTATTAGCAAATAAAGCTCCACCTCCTGCGCCCCCCAGCAAGAAGGACACATCTGAACTTATCCTTGATCGCCCCAAGCCTGTGAAGATACCCCAAAGGGCACGATACGCTTGGGGGGTGGGGGCACACAGGGCACAAGTCCTAAAAAATGAAGTAGGGAGACTAACCAAGTTAGGCAGCATGCAACAGCTATCAAGGTGCGTTACATCGTGTGTGGCATCACAGGAAGTGGCATCAAAGAAGTGACATAAGATCTTAAGATCACCAACATATGCTTAGCAGGTCTATCATGAATACATTTGAGTGCATTAAGAGATTTAACAAATGAAAGCTAATGTGTATTCTGGAAAGCACATCCTGTAACATGCAGATGACAGATTTTTATTTTATGTAGACAGGTAAGTGCTTTTATCACTGAGATCTTTTTGTTACTTGCAGTTCATAAACTGCAGGCCAAATATGGCAAAATGAGCTATTAACCGGCACCAAGGACCTGCATGCAAACTGCAAAGCATGGGTTTAGCCAGGGCCACTGGATTTGTGTGATTCCCCAGCTGCAGAGTTTTCCACATAATGATGGATTTGCCACACTTTCCACGTAATCCATCATCTGCTGCATAATCTGCAGATTTTAACAAAATGTTTCTAGTTGAAACAAATCAAAAGTTATTACGACAAATGTGGCGCCATGTGTTCTTGCGCAGTGAAAGGCCCTTTGCAGTGGTTGTCTGCTCATCTTTCAGTTGTTTATTGCTGAATTTGGGTATTAAATTGGTACTATTAAGGTGAATTATTTTCCCAGACAATGTTAGTAGTGTAAAAATGACAAAATAATGAAGTAAGGCAAATGCTATCACAAAATGTGCCGCATTACTCCGCATAATTTGCCTTTTCATTTAGTCAACCCTGATGCATGATTTGGAACTCCCCAGCCGCATAATTCCAGTGGCCCTGGTTTAGACCTGATTGTTTTTTCTCAATCTGATATTATAAGGCTGCTAAAAAGGGGTTCTTTGGGTAGCAATAAAGTCTTCTTAGCACAGACACCCCCAAGAACCGTGTTACATTTGAAATCCTGACTTTGTTTCTTTTGCCAGTGCACTCTTAACACGTAATGCCTTCTGGTAAGAGTGGTATGTAACTCCTACACCTTGTAACCCTCATTGCCTTATGAAACGCATCCTGTACATTGATTTACACACTTGTATGATTTATTGTCAATGCATAATCTGTGTGTGTGATTTTAAGCATTCTGACACCCTAAAATTGGATGTGTCGCGCTATAAAGGAATAAAATCATTAAAATAGTGGTATTAAAATTGTTATTTGTGTGAATACTCATACAGAATGATGCATCTGACATTCTCACAGTTCATGCATATCAACTGCATACCGCGGCTGAATGCGAAATGAAAAACATGTCTCCAGATGTAGTTTCTGTTAAGTACTTGTAAAGGGATAAACTGTGAGCCTTTCTTTACTCTCCATTGCATAGGCATTTAGGTGTTAGACCCCAGATAGCCCCCAGCCAGGTTCCTACTGGAACAATAGGAGGGATGGGCCTTTGTTTTGGGCCTAGCTGGAGTCTCCGATAAGAAAGCCCCTCGCCACCTTCACTTTGCTACTTTGAACATAAGGCAGACATCATGAAGGCGCTGCTGAATGTGTCCCGGTGTTGACAAATTACACCAGGACACAGTCAGCATGTTTCACTAGGGCCCAACGCCGTGGCAGGGGGGCGGCGTCCACCCTCTGAAACTAGTGGGTGAACGCTGTCCATCCATGTGTACCCACGACCTGTGCCCTGAAGACACATGATGGTACACTTGTGGGCACAGTTTGACATCCACGGGGTATAGCTACTTCTGTATTCCGGGCACAGCAGAGAGAAGTTTGAAAGGTGGAGAAGGTACGAACGGACTTTGCGGTGCTTGGCATCTCATCTAACATTTTACACTACAGCTCTGTGCAGGGGCATGGGGGAGATAATGCGCCCTCATCACTCCAAGACAGAAGAGCCCCTGATGGCAGAAACCTTGCAACAACTGTCTGGTAAACATCTTAAGGGCCAATTATCGGGAGGCTGTTCTAGGGCCGGCGCGAGAATGGAAGTCTCTGGAAGTTTGAAGTGACAGCCAATGAAAATCTTATCTAGAGTCTGCTTCAACAAGTTAAAGGTTGCAGTGTAATGGAGATGCAAATCGGTGCACAAATCCCACATCTTTGAGCCAAATGAAAGCACTGTCCTCGTGTAGGGGACAGCAAGCAAGGACACTAGACAGTCCAAGGAAGGCAATGCATTCAGTTAACAAATTTTATGAAGCGCTGTGTATACCTTTCTGCTACTTCTCAGCAGTGAAAGTATAGTCGGAGCAACTATGAGGGACTTAAGAGTCTGATCAGGTGAGGGGACACCTGGTCAGATAGTCAAAGGTCACGAAGACCCCCGTGCTGCTCAGAGAGACTGCACAAGCTGCTGGGGTCGGAAAGAGTGCAGGAGACTCACGTTACTCCTCACCCTGCTCTCAAGTAACCGTAAAGTCACATACAATAGAGTGTTGAAAACCCAAACAAACCGTAAAGAGCACGTCCTGCGGAAGAGAACATTTACTGCTGGAAGATTACATGTGCTGCTGCAAGAAAGTGCACACTGCTGAAAGGGGGCGCGTCCTGCTAGGAGAGTGCGCACTGTCAGAAAAGCGCAGTGCTGCAAGAGAGCACACTGTTAGAAAAGAGTGTAGAGAACTGGAACAGAAAAGAGAGGTTCTGCAAGAGAGCACACACTGCTAGAAGAGAGAAAGCACTGCTAGAAAATAAAAACACAACGCTGCAAGAGAGAACGCAACACTGGAAGAGTTTTCACACTGGTTGAAGAGAGAAATCACTGGTGTAAGACAGAATACACTGCTGGAAGAGAGTGTGCGCTGCTAGAAGAGAGAACACACTGCTGCAAGAGAGCATGCACCGCTAGAAGAGAGGCCACAGTACTAGAAGAGAGGATGTTCTACTAGAAGGGAGGATGTTCTACTAGAAGGGAAGGCACTGGACGCACTGCTAGAAGGAAGCGTGCACTGCTGAAAGAGAACCCACAATGAACAGAGAGTGGGCAACTGGAAGAGAGCGCGCACAGCTGGAAGAGAGCATACACACTGCTGGAAGACAGCGTGCACTGCTAGAAGAGAACGTGAAAAGGCTACTGTTAACAAAATTTACAAGCCTGGTTACAGAAACGCAGCAGCTCTGAACAAGTAAAAACAGGACCGATTGTGTCAATTACTTTTCAAGAAAGAAAAAAGGAGTTCCTTAACAGATGTTAAAATGGTGACCAGTGTATTTATATAGTACTTGGTCCCTGCTCTTGGGGAGGGCTAAACACAGCAAGAGGCATGACAAATGCATGCCATGGACAAATGGGGAGAAAGAATAAGAGAGCGACGATGGAGCCAGCAAATGGGAAGCCTATGGGCGGGCTGTAAGCTCACAATGTATTTACAACATGTCTCAAAGACCTAAAAAAGGTATAGCACCCATTGATCTAGGGAGAATACCAATCTCTACGAGCAACGGTGGAGTGGACCCACAGAGCTAGAGAGAGAGGCATGGAACCCACTAAAAAGTAGCATAAAGCAAGGAGGATGTTTTCTATTTTCAGTGAAGAAGCATAAGGCAGCATGCCAACTATGTCTCCAACGTAACTGAAACAGATGTCGCAGAAAGACAAAAGAGACTTTTTTGCACCTAAAACCCAGTCCTCCAGGGCCCCAAAAATATCAACTCGGCACCGGATCAGGCTTAACACAAGGTGAACTGGCTATACAGTCAGGGTTAAAGGAGGTTCAGCTGTCAAAACAGCAGACTGAAAATAAGATCTCAGCTCTAAAGTGTGTTAGACAGCTGAGAAGGCAGTGGACTGCAGAGACCAGTAAGTTTCTGTCCTGAAGTCAGAGAGGGAGAAACAGTTGACCAGAGTAATCATTCTGAACAAGGTGTATTACCTCTCTCAGTCACCTAGAGACAAAGAGGTGAACACAACGAAGGCATTTCGGATAATGTGTAGTAATCTAGTAGTACTACTTAAGTCCTAATATATGCAATTCATTAAGGTGCAGGCAGAAATTTCTACCTATGCCTTGGGCCCAATCCACAAAGAGCCTGATTCACAAAGATTTACTTTGGTGGTACTCCTGATTTCCAGAAGTAAGCCAGGAGTACAACACAATAGTATGTCAGTTGTAGTTCACTAAAGTTACGTCCTGACCTGAGGGCGCAGATACGTCCCTATAACCTTTGGTTTTTGCAGTGAATTTCTACGTTTAATTTTTTTTTATATCCTAACTGTAACCTGTAAACTTTGAGAGTGGGTGTGTGAATGGCTGTATAGGTTGGTGAGTGGGTGTATGAGTGGCTGTGTGGGTCTGTGAGTGGGTGTGCGTGCGTCTGTAAGTGGGTGTGTGAGTGCCTGTGTGTGTGTCTATGAGTGGGTGTGTGAATGCCTGTGTGTGTGTCTATGAGTGTGTGTGTGAGTGGTGCTATGGGTCTGTGAGTGGGTGTGTGCATCTGTGAGTGGGTGTGCGAGTGCCTGTGTGTCGATGAGTGGCTGTGTGATGGGTGCTATGGGTCTGTAAGTAGGTGTGTGAGTGCTTGTGTGGGTCTGTGAGTGGCGCTATGGGTCTGTGAGTGGCTGTGTGGGTCGTTGAGTGAGTGTGTGAGTGCCTGTGTGTGTCTATAATTGTGTGTGAGTGGTGCTATTGGTCTGCTAGTGGGTGTGTGAGTGCCTGTGTGGGTCTGTGAGTGGGTGTGTGAGTGCCTGTGTGGGTCTGTGACTGGGTTTGTTACTGGTGCTATTGGTCTGTGAGTGAGTGGGTGTGAGAGTGGCTGTGTAGGTCTGTGAGTGGGTGTGCGTGCGTCTGTAAGTGGGTGTGTGAGTGCCTGTGTGTGTCTTTGGGTATGCGAGTGGTGCTATGGATTTTGGGCATTTCCATGCTTAGGGTATTTAAAAGGGAGAACCATTGACTCTGCTGTCACCAGGAGACGACAAGAAAGAAACCATCTGTCACAATCACTACAGATCAGATTGCACTCCATTAGATCAACGATGCATTCAGCTCCATTAAGTATATCAGATTGTTTAACGTGGAATACAAGAGGAAACATTTGATTTGCCTTTGCCAAGCCCCAGAAGTTATGAACGTTTGTGCTTTATTGAAGTGAAGCTTCAATTGGGGCACCTGCTATGTTTATATATGCAAGTGCTTCCCGTTGAGGTTTAATTTCTGAGAAATACGCACCAGGACCAGAATAGAACCTCATTTTGTCCCAGAAGAGTCGCCAGTTTTGCCGAACGTCTACCCAACTGGAGTACTTTCATCGGGTTAATTAGTAAGTGCTACCTCGTTGGTTGAATGTCTCATGCATATTCTGCACTACAGCTGCGTAAAGGACCACAAGTTAATATTTCAAGTGACCTTTTGTGCATGTAATTTCGGCAGTATGATTGTTCCTCGAGCGTCGTCATCCACAAATCTGTGATAACGTGAATCCTCGTCCTGAGAAGACAACAAGAATACAAAGAGGTGATTCTCTACCAAAAAGGGGCACATCCTCTTGTCTAAATGAAGTAAGTCCTTCTTTGTTTGGTGGAGATGTCCTCGTATTCCTCTGCATCATTAACGCGTCACCAAAATCGGCTGGAAACGCACTCGGGGGGCCTTTTGTTAAGCTTTCCATCAATGTGGGAACAGGCAGTAAGACCTTTGCATACTACTATGGAATACGGGGAGGGGAGCGAATGCCCCCCCCCGCCCACAAGCACATTTCGACCCTGTGGACCCCCATCTCCCAGGGCCTAGCCTTTTTATGCTGGGTGCCCTGGACCCCAACTAGGGCACCCAGTCTGCATGGTTGGGGACTGCTGGACAAAGCCTGAATGTCCCCACAGTCCCTGCCGGCTCCCCACCTCCAGCGGGAGTCAGCATTGCTCCCACACAGGGAACTGCTAAACATGCAGCTCTCTGTGTGGGAGCAATTGTTTCATCTATTTCCTTGCCTGAATGACAGCGGGCAGTGAAACAGACGAATACTCCGCTCCTAGCAAGCAGGACCGGTTTGACAGCTCTGGCTTACTGGGAGCGGAGTTAGTGTTTGCTCTGACTTGGCTGGAGCTGTCAAAACTCTCGCCAAGTCAGAACAAACAGCTGTGTCCTGAGGGTAGGCACCCCGGGACACAGGGAGCCGGTCCTGGGGGGTGGCAGTCCCCAGGGCCATTAATGACTCCTGGAGGGGGACCGGCGCCTCCCATTCGGTGTTCACGGGCTGGCCCCGGGGAGGCCCTATATGGCCAGGGAGGGGGTCCGCACGACCCCCCTCAGGGTTTTATATATTTCTTAGCCCCGGGGAGGTGGTGGTACCCAGTGCTTCTACGAGGCCCGAGGGGGCACTAGGGGGGGGGTGTCTGCGCAGCCCCCCTCCATTTGTAAAAATAAATCCCCGGGTCGGTGATGGTCACTATAGCTTTTACGAAGCTCAGGAAGGGGGTCCGCGCAGTCCTCTTCCTTTTATAGAAATAAAGCCCCGGAAAGGTGGCGGTCCCTGGGGCTCAAAGAGCCTTAGGAGCGGGGCTACGTGCACCTCCCCTCCATTTAAAAAAAAAAAAATGCCCCTGACACTTGGCCCACTCAAAAACAATTGAACGGAATTCCACCAATTCACAAAAAGGTCGCTTCCTGGACCAAGAGCTACTTTTCGATCAAATTTGGTGTAATTCCGTTCAGCAGTTCGAGCTGTAGTCATGTCTAAAATCCCTCTGGGAATCTGCATGGAGAAAAACGAGTTTTGGGACCCTCTCTTTTTCTTGTCCCTGGCTTGATGAACCACCCCAAAACTTTCAACACAGCAGCGGAACCGGCTGTCGTACTAATTTAGAAGATTTTGTGAACATTTGTCAAATGGCGCCAAAGTGATTGGCAAAACAAAAATGCTTTTCCTATGCAAACTAGGTCCTACTAGCAACTACCTACTGGCGACCGCCAGTAAGAAAATATATACATATACATACATATATATACACATTATGCAGTGGTGGCCTTCTGGGTAGTTATAGTTAGGACCACGTTTCCATAAGAAATTGATTTTTTGGTTTGCTGATAACTTTGCCCCTGTTTGACGAATCTTCATGAAACTTTCCCAAAAAATCCCCAAAAAAGTCTTATTTATCTCTGCTCCTTCCTGGAAAGCTTTGGTGATCCATCGAGTGGGGGCCAAGAAAAACAAGGGTAGGGGGTCCCAAAACACATTTTTCCTATGCAGAGTTTTCAGAGGGAAGGAGGCGTACACCCCGAACTATTACATGGCCCTGGAGACCCCATCCCACGTGGCCTCTAAATTAATCCTTAACCAAAACAAGCTGTTAGTATCCCAGGTGGGATCGGGATACCCACCCAAAAAATATTTGGAACGAATACGAAATTTGGGTCCAGAGCCGCTGATTTATTATTTATTGCTCCTGGCAAGGAGCGCCCCATAATGCCCTTCATGCGTTAATTAACATATATTCTGGTTTATGGTGGTGCCCAAATCTGAGAGCATGTTATTTAAGAGTTGTGGCGGGGTGCAAGGAGTGCAGCAGCCCCCAGGAAATCATTTTTCCTTTGGTCTAAAAAACATGACCCAAGGAAACGTTGATGATATTTTTAAGCATTCCCAGAGCTGGAGCTTTTGCCCTCACCATGCACCGCTTATACCCTCACATTTTACATCACCCATGACCAGGGCCTGCTCTAGGAGAGTGCGACAGGTGCAGCTGCACCTGGCGCTGACCTCGGGGGCGCAGTGTTTAGAAATAACAGGGATTTAACCCGGTGGAGAGTTCCTTGTGTGTCCAGATGTTTTCAAGCAACAATGAAAATGTCTAGATAACTCTGCTGATTAATGTTCCCTGCTGGAGAGAAATAGGGGTTTATCTAGTGGCAGTTTCCACTCATGTGAAAGTAACGCAGAGGGTTAAGATGCCTGCTACAAAGAACATGTACCATGCAAATCACTGAACTGTAATATTATGTGGATCGTTCAATAGGTTATTGCTTTTGTCACAGATCCTTTTATTACTTGTCGTTCACAAGTTAAAACCCTAATATAGCAAAGTGACCTATGAACGGTTATCCGAGAGTTGCATGCAAACTGCATGGTATAGGTTGGAACTTTATATTTTTCCCTAGTCTTTCATTATTCTTAATGTGCTTAAAAGGGCTCATTTGGGTAGAAATACATTCTTATTAGTAAAGCTAACCACCAAAGTACGCTTGACATTGTGAATTTGTGCTTCTCCAGACCAAACACTCTCTAAAACATACTGACTACCAGTATCAGTGACACGTGACTCCTACACCTTGCAATCCTGATTGTCTTATGTAACATTTCCTATAGACTGATTTGCACACGTATGAATCATTGTCTCTGTATAATGTGTGTGTGAGGTAAAGTGCTCCGACATCCTACACTGGTATGAGTAGCTCTATAATACAAATGAAATGCATGTGAGAGAGGGCCTATGGAGAGATGAGGGGCACTGGCCGAGCGTGGTCGTGAGAGAATTCATGGAGAAGAAGATTTTTTGGTGGGTGTAGGGGTGGCATCAAATATTGTCACACTGGGTGCCACCAGCGCTAAAGCCGGCCCTGCCCATGACACCAATGACAGCATTGATAACATCACTGATGATATCTGAAATAACATCATTTATGACAACACTGTGCATAGCAGGGGCGCGAGTTATAGTTTCTTCATGGCACAAATTATAGCTACTTAAGTTAAATATAATTGGTCAATTTCAGTGTTTAACTTTAAAATGTTATGTTGAAAGTGACATTTTCACCCAAGTATAACGTCACTTTAACCTTTGGTTTTTTTCAGTGAAAAAAAGTACAGCTTTGAAACCCTGGGATTGACTTCAGCTGAGGCGGTGAGAGGCTTGCTCTTTAAAATGCATCAGACATAAAAAGGACTTACATCTATTTCTTCTGGCACACTGTGTGATTTCATAGATGAAAGAAGTTCCATTATGGGTTTAACTTCTTCTTTCAGCATCGGAATGATGCTCTGGGCCTGTGTAATAAATAAAGAGACGTGAAAACCAAACTCAGCCAACCATTACATTAAAACATTTAAAGCCACTTGCCACCAGGCACTCTTCACAATGGTAAATCTGCACACAGAAGTCAGCGTTTACATTTAATTCCAGACAACATTCTGAAGAAAACGTGACTCAAAACTTACATTAGGCAGGAAACAGCTGGTTCCCCTAACATAGTGTTTGCAAAATGCAGGTATCAGTTGATCTGGTACAATCAATTACTGCAATGTTCACTGTTCTTGACTACAAATATGTACCGATGAAAAATAGCTCTTTATTTAAGGCACACACGTTTTGTACTACCAGAACCTGAAGTTGCTTTTACAGTTCATTCAGCTCAGAAGAGACACAGACGGACAGAAAAGACGGGAGGGGAGAGGCAATGTTTTTGATAAATTGATGAAATGCGTGAAAATCTGAGAAGCGACTCACAGTCAATGATAAAATTAGGGACAGTCGGAAGAAGGGAGGCACAGAGAGCATGATAATTAAAGGGGCAGAATATAACAGAGGTAGAAAGTCTGTGATAAATAGGATGATGGGGCAAGCGGTAACAGGATAAACAGAGATAAAGCACAGAGACTTCTGTTCTCTCGCAACTTGTTCCGCTACGTAAAGTGCGCACCACCCCTTTGTGAGTAGGTATACAAATACCCAAAATAAAATAAAATGAGTATGCAGGGTCAGCAAGAGAGGGCCTGGGCGGGCATGGTGAGAAGATGTAGAGTGTTTTTCATGAAAGAGTATAAGGGGCAGGGTTGAAGCAGACAAAAGGTGATAGCGCCTTTAAAGTGGAATGTCGGGTGCAAGGATCAGTGTGATAAAAAGACACAAACCCTATGATATATAGTAGAATGGTGAAACAAGATGAATAGCCTTGAACTCATGGGGGCAAGTGTAGGGGCAATTAGACACCAAGCTTTTGATGAAAACGAGTAAGTTGGCAGGGGAGAAAAAGACAGAGGGCCTGTAATGAGCAGGAATGCAGTGTAAGGAGGGGGGAGAGAAACCCATTTGATAAATTCAGGAGAGAGAACCTGTGTGAAATGGGGGGACAAGGTGTCGTTTAAGAAGTGAGGCGATCATACTGAACTAGTGATTTAGCAGTGGAAAATATGCAGCCATTTGAAGAAGTTACCTTTATGGTAACTCGAATACTTCTAGTTAAAGGCTCTCTCATATTTTCTACCAATGGCGATTTGTTTCTGCCTGGTAGAAGCTTCTCAAAGTTGTTCAGAGACATGTGCAGCCTATATCACACGACTGTAAAAGGAAAATACAGCCCCCCCCCTCCCATGCACAAGAGTTTCTCATAATACAATCCTACCGCTATAATGTTCTGACTGAAGGCTGAGGGGTTGGGAAAGAAAAGACATTTGGCACCTTCATGTCACTCCCAAGTAGGTGGTATTTCAATTTCACAATCAACAAGAAGATTAAAAGTATAACGAGGACAAGAAAAGGCAGCATCAGCAATTCAATGCATTTCGGTGAATACACACTTCATGGCTTCGGGGAGGTATAGCACATGATCGCCAGAGGTTGCATCAGAATAACAATGCTGGCACAAGGTGCATTGAAAAGCTCACAGATTAGTTGACAAGATCTATTCTTGCACCACCTTGGCTGTGGCAGAGTGTACACGAATATTTGCATGAGGACAACCCATGCGAGGAATGGCTGTATTGGATAAATGGCAAACTATCTTGAAGTATTTCCATTTGAAACCACCTTCTTTACATTCACATCATCGTGAAAGACTTTCCTCCATTCTACAAAAGCAGGAATGTAAAGCATGCTTATCAATGTCATGGTGCAACTTCTCAGCCAAGGAAGTGCACGGATGTAACAGGAAGGGAAGACCAATTTCTTCTCTGAGAGGGACAAAGTCTGAAGGACCATATTGTCTGGCTGTAAAATGCGTTAAAGCTTTGAAGTTCACAGGACGTGTAGCTCAAAAAGACTCCTTATAAAGGTAATGAGAGAAGGATTTCCCACTTCCACAAGAGCGGTCTAGGTAGTATGTTTCACTCATTTCCATGTGCGGTACCTAATAAAGATAGGTGTGTGAGAATGTCACATGAGCGACAGAGGAAGTGAATCCTTTTATCCATAGGCCAGTGACTAAACTGTAACCGATCAGTTCTGTAGTGAGATCTGTACAGGATTTTCTGGCAGCTGCAGTAACATCAAGAATGCTATAGGATCTGAGCACGATTGCTTACTTTACATTGTAGGGATGGAGAATCCAGTCTTGGTTTCTGGACAGGAGTCCTTGTCTCAAAGGAAGCCTGACGATTTCCGTATGCTAAATCCTTAGGTACTCAGAGCAACTCAGAGAACCCGCAATTGTGGAATATTTAGAGTCTTGAATATTTAACGTGTGTAGCGTTGATAAAGCGTAGACAAACATTTGGGCTGGGAAATGGAACCACAGAACATTGGATGGTAGCATGGAGAACCCCTTCTAGAAGAATTGCCCCCGCGGGCAATTCCATGCTCAATGTTGAGAAGTCACAACTTTGGCAGCATCAAAGCAGCAAATGTCAGTTCTATGAAATTTAATGAGGGTGCAGTACAATCTGAGAACATATTTATAACGAGGTCTCATACTTTTGCTATTTGTTAATTATCTTTTAGATTTCTAGAAGTACATTTCTATGTTTGTTTCAATCTTATTGGTATTTATCTTTATTTATTTTTGGTCTTTGGGGAAATTAAGTTGCAAGTAGTGTACTTCCTCGTGCACTTAACATGCTCTCTTAATGCACTGCATGTATGGTTTTAACATATTAAATAACTGTATAAAATAAATACACTCACCTGAAAACAAAACTAGAGCATTTGCAAATCTTCACCTATTTAAGGTTCCCAAGTAAAATCTTGTCCTCCTTTAAAAAAAAAATTACAACCCCACATTCTGTCCAGATTTGCATTTATGGGACTAGCAGCCATAACACAGCCAGGAGATTCACTCAATAGTAAATCTACTCAGTTTTTAAAAACTCACACAAAGGGAGAAACCAGTGTTTTTATGGCTATGTGTAAAAATAACTAAAAACGGAAATACATCTGAGAGCTTTATGTATAATGCGTCGTTGATCTGCTCCTGTGTAGGCCAAAAAGAGTGAACCAGTCCTCAACAGTGCTCTCAGTATCTAGTTCAGTAGCCCAGTGGCGAGTCTGGCTGTACACGTGGATCCTCAAATGCAAGTAAGACTTGCATCTAGAGAGATGCCTCGCCTGGGTGATGTACTGTGCAATCTGTGATGCATCAGGTAGGTCTGTGATGCATAAGGTAGGTGGAGACAGTTTACCCAAGACTTCTTTAACACTGTTCTGATTCTACAATACAGAAAGAAAACAAGTTGTCTTCCCAGTGCCAAATGTTAAACCATCTTCAATATGCTGGATTTGTCTCCCAAAAAGGAACATCTGTCATCTGGAGTGCAACTGCCAGGATGTCCATGTCATGTGAGCAATCAGCCGCCAGGCCCTGATGGTGGGAAGTGTTTAGAAATAACTAAGATGGCACTCAGCATTTTGGGAGCAGTAGGCACCCTCTCAATGTACGCATGAAGGGGTAGGAGGCTATAATGAACCATACACAGGATAGTGCACCTGTCATAATGGACTAGTACACAGGATAATGCACCACAGATCCAAGCACTGAAGTTTCAGGTCTCAGATAATCAAACCACCCCAAATAAACAGCCCGAATAAAGTATGATTATTGACTTGAGTAGTCTTATCTTTCCAGACCAAAGAAAGCTAGCAATGCCAGCAAAAGGATAAGTAACCAGGGAAGGAGAATTATTATTAAAATGGAAATCCCCCTCACCATTTAAAGGTGAAAAGTATTCCAGTCTAATTCAGGTTCCACCACCACCCACAAGAAATCATTGCCATACCAGGCTGTAGTGGAACCTCCGCCCACTTGAAACCCACGGCAAGCAGAAGACGAGCTGAAGCAAGTGTCTGTTTTGTTTCACACAGTGCACTGCATAAGGGTAAAACACTCTGATTTGCACTGAGTGACCTGGAGGCTCAAAAGGCAGCTCAACTTGGCTAGGTCATTGATAGCAAGTGGGATATTTAGGTCTTGATTTTGCACATTCAATAGTATATCTCAAGCATATACAGAAACAGTTTGCTGCAGCCACCTAAAACAAGAGCATTAAAAGCATGCCTCAGTTGGTGGAGCTGCCATGGGTGGAAATATTCCAAGAATGAACAGGAGAGAGGAAAGTAGCTACCCTTTTCTAATGCCCTTATGCGCATCAGTTAGGACCACAGCAAGGTGTTTGGCGAACAGAACCTTAAAAACCTGTATAATAAAGTGGCCATAAGGAGAGAATTTATCAATCATACTTCTACCTTTCAGAGGCTAGCCCAGACCAAACGTCTAGAGTTGGAGGCTGAAATAACACGACAAGAGACAGATTTAGAAACCCTACCCTGTCGTAGAACCTTGAGAACCCTACGGAGAGTCAGGGGAGAGCTAGAAACTGTCATAAGGATGCTGTTTACAAGTTGCTCCAGACAAAACAGCTGTATTATAAGAGATGGAATAAAGCTGACCACCTCCAGGTTCTTAAGACACAAGCGCACAGAATGAGAAACCGTATACACTCAGTGTTGGACACCCGGGCCATCCCCCAGATCACGGGATCTTGGAGACTTTTTCACAGTATTATACCACCATGTATAGTTGTGAACAAAAGAGCAAGATGATAATCTAGCAGAGGTTTATCTACCTGAGCTCGAGCCGGAGGTCAGGGTGGATCTAGAACGCAATATAACCGAGGAGGAAATACTGCTAGCCTTTAAAACACTGCCCGATAATAAGTCCCGGGCCGAATGGGTTTCCGAATTCTTTTTACACAGCTTTTGCCAGACTGCTGGCGCCATAACTGACAAAAGAGTATAATTTGTTTCTAGAAACTCCAGAGGGGACCGCCACGATGATGGAATCTATCCTCACATTGATAATCAAGCCAGACAGGGACCCCCAACAGTGCGGATCGTATCGTCCAATTATACTCCTCAATATCGAAGTGAAGCGAGACATGGATTGGGGCTCACCCTGGGAGGGATTTGGTACCTATGGGTTACTATCCCCCCTACCTACCACCATGGCAGAAGTGTTTTCTAGCAATGTCCCTCCCCTTCTGGAACTACTATTCAAAGATTTATACACTTGAGAGGGACATATTTGCACATGTGCTGGCAGTGCCTGCAGATGCAGCAGTTCTGGGTCCACATGTTGGGGGTTATAAAGGAAAATACAAATGTAACTCTTCCCATGCAACCACTAATGGCCCTGCTGGGCATGGTGGATGATGAGGGGTTGTCCCCCCTCCCTCATGACTAGATCACTTGCTTTGATGATCTTTGCAACCTGCCTTGTGGTGGCACAGTACTGGTGAAACCCAACCCCACCAACACTGGGTATGTGGTGGACTAAAATATGGAATATTCATGCACTGAAACAGCTCACTGCACTCCTAAGGGACACCCTTCCCAGATATGACAACATTTGGGCTCCTTTTCATACCTATGTTAAATACGATAGAGGAATACCCCGACCTCCAGAGCTGGTGTGCCTAAAAGAGGAACGGGACACAGCTCTGGCTGATAATCACAGCAACAACCGAGGGTGGAGAATGTGCCACTATTGGTTTCCATTGCGGAGGGCTGCACAGTTGTCACCTTACTATACCATAATTTATTTCACTGGTTGTAAAATGTTGATGACCCGTTACAGATATGCTGGGTTTAAGATTTCCTTTGTTCTCTATGGTGAATCCCTCACCTGGATCTGAAAACTCTAAATAAAGTTGCTAAAAATAACCTGTATAATACTGCCATCAGACCCACATTTCCCAAGTTCACTTAGTAGAAAAAGCCACTGGAGGGTGTCAAATGCATACTCAAAATCAAGTAGAGCATTGATGCCATTTAACTCTGGGTCAGGTGAGACATTGCATTAAACAGCAAATACCTAGAGTGTCAATAGACAAGGGGCAAACAAAATTGGCCCTGGCCCGACAGAGACATAAGGTAGAGGACAAACCAAGGTGCAAGGACGTAAACCAAAATTTAATTTTATTCATCTAGTAAGGAAAGGGGCCTGCAAGAGTAACAAGGTGCGCCAGATCCTTGTCAGCGTTAAGTAAAACGTTGTATAGCATGCGCTGCAACAATCTCTCTCTCTCTGGCTACTCTTTCTTTGAAAGTGCAGAGCCTTTGAATCAATAGGTCAATAAAAGCTTTGTAAATATCCACTGGCAGCCAGTGCTGGACTAGAACTTTAACATTAACCTAACATGCAATGGCACTCTGCACTTCGAAGAAAAAGGGCTAATCTAAAGCCAAGCGTAAGCCCTAGTTCTGAAAAGGAGGGCTACCCCCGAGAAGAAACCTCATTAAATCTACATGCATGTCTCTGAAGTTGGAACTGTGCATATCTCATAAGATGCCAGAGGACCCAAGTTTATTATGCCAGACTCATATTTCAATATGGATTCATCGGCATCCAATATGTGGTTATTTCTAGGACAGCCCTAAAGAGAAGTGTTAAAAATAAAAAAGATGAATTGGTTCATCTTTTTGTCAAGTTTATTATAAATGAGTTAAAAACCCATGAATTTAAAAGCAGTTCAAATAATCTGCATGAAATCTAACATGTTCTACTAGTATTTTAAGATGTATGTGGCATCATTCTGAGGAACCTTCCATCTTCTTTACTTCCCTATCCTGTTGCGTTCAAGTAGACTTCAACCTATGTCAAAACTGCAGTGTACTGATGCGCTTTTGCATACCTCCTCAAAATACGTCCCAGTTTTAGAATCCCTACACCCTCTGGCCAATCACAGGCTCTGAGCCACCTACAACTAAACAACTACAGATAGGGAACATGGATGAACGTAACTCATGAACCACCTATGCATTACATGAGGATGATGCATTTTGGGCAACACTCGGTCCTGAGAGACTACAGGATTGTTTGTTTGTTTTACCGAGGATGGACAGACACAAGAATCCACACTACATATATATCTTAAGACTTTATTAAAATCAAAGTCCTAATCTAGTGCAGATAATAGCTACAGATTTAACTATAAAACAAACAATATAATGGCAATGAAAGTAATTAATAACCAAAATAACAAAAAGAATTGCAATACTGTGTTGGTGTTTCCAAAGTTCTTTGCACTGAATGACAACACCAGTCCTAGGCAAGCTGTCGTAGCCCTAAAAGTGCCCATCTGAGTATCTTGAGATGGCCTCTAGCCCGCACACCTTAGCTGAACAACAAGCCTATTATTTTGTTCTTTAACAAGGTCGCTCTCTGTCTTAGTTGAGGCATTCCCAAATGAACAGATAAGGTGGCTGGCTGCAGATAGCTGACAGACTTCACTGAAGAGGTCTGCAGCTCAACCTATGCAAGCCAAAATTCCCATAAAACTGAAAATTTTCCTTTGTCTAATACATGCCTCTACCATGCTTAAATACTTTTCAGATGATTTTAAAAAGTGCAGGCCTCCTGATGAATGATGTATAATGCAAGAATAAGCAGTCGGCTAAGCATGCAGTTCTCCTCTTAGAGAGACTGCAATAGCCTTGCAGCATTGACATTCAGGTTGATAGGTTGGATTGTTTTTCAAGTAAATATTACTTCTTCGGCAAGAAAAAAATACAAAATTGTGCATTCCATGATGAGAAGGGTTGATAATATTCCACCAAGCAGGTCTGAAAACAAAAAACAACCAAAAAAGGAAGTGATGAGTACAAAAGCAGTTTTAAAGCCAGTTAAATAGCCAGGATCAATGGGTTTAAGACCAGTAGCGCCAGTTGTGCTCGAGACACAAAACATAATAGACAATAGATCAACAATATGTGACAAAAACTGGGTTTGCAAAAGCTGTTAGCTGTTAGATCACAGATGCAGAATGAGCTGTTTGGAGAGCAAACATCTAAGCCACAGAGGTTAATCATACTTCTGTCTTAGTCAGGACTGCTATAAGCTTATTTCATTTATCAAAGCACATCATTATCAAGTCTACTTTTGGCCATTAAACACTTCCAAAAACCTTCATTGGGTGAAGATAAAAAATGTAACACTTTTTACTATTTTCTGAACAATTAACAAACAACAGGATTCATTTGTTCGAATTACATAGCTTCCATCTTTTAAGTGTGTGATAAGAAGGAATGGAAGAAGCAGGGGTTACAAAGAATTTACAAGCAAGGCCAGGCTTCAAGGGGTTGCAAGCACCATGAACAGTATTAGAATCACAAAGGAGTGAGTGCTCTAAATGATTAGTACAGAAAAAGGCGCTAATGAAACTAGGATTGCAGTTAATCCAGCAATGGTATTCAAAAGGAAAACTTCAAGCATGTTAGAGAAATGTGTTATTCATTATTTCATACCATCCAGGAGATGTATGTTTCTGACAGTCATAGAAATGAAAGGTAGTGATAGGCAAGGACATTACTTCATAAGTGAAGATATGATGCTTCCTTTTTATAAATGATTTGTCTTGCAGTAAGATTGTAAGCGTTAGACCTGTCAGCCTTAGCCTTACTCTTTGTGTGCTGCATAAATAGTGGGGAACCGGGTTCGAGTCTCGACAGAGACGCTCAATATCATGTGATTCTGGGCAAATCACTTAATCTCCCCGTGTCTAACAAAATGGATGTGTCCGTCTGTAACGCAACTGGTGCTCATGTAAAGCGCGTTGATATCTTCGGGTCCAGTTCACGCTATATAAAACTCCCAGGTCAAATTAAAGAGAATTTTTGTGGTTCGCCCTGCCAGAGATTGTGGCTGTTGCTTGACCAGGGTTACTACCCTGTCAACCAACAAGCCAATTTCTCACACTGGTGTTCAGCAGTGTGGATCAGGACTTGTGTTTGTGCAGTACCATGCAGTGATGCAGTGATTTGTGACACACAAAAATCCCAAATAAATGATTTGCCACCAGAGTTGACCTCTTTTTAAATTCCTCTAAGTTTTCCGTGGCTGACTTCTCCCTTTCCTAAATTTAAGTGGCGTACATTCAATTTTTTACCATGGAGATGGATCTGCTCAACTTTGGCAGCCTCAGCAGACCTGAACTGCTAAAGCTTTGCAAGCAGAAGGAGCTGAAGCAAGACACATAGGCTACCAAACTGAATCTCCAGGTAGTCCTCAGAGCCTGGGAGAAACTGCAGAGGTGGCAGTCCATCTCAGGAACTGATGACGAGGAGAATGAGGAGGGAGGAGCACTGTTAGAGGATGAGGAGATTAAGGACTCCCCCACCCCCCACAGCCCTGGGTCCTGAGCTGCGAGGAAAGCCCAACTCAACCTCTGCGGAAGCCCAGGATGGGGCAGGGAGCTGGGTATCTGTCAGGGGCCAGTCTTCTGATAAGCTGGAGGACAGAGAAGCAGAGAGAGAGCTCAGACTTCAGGTGGCCAAAAAGAAGCTGGAAGCAGAGAGGAGGAGGGCTGACACAGAAAAAGCCTTGGATGAGAAGAAACCTTTGCTGGCACAAGATGGGACTGAAGGAGCTGGAACTGAAATCAAGGCAGATCCCAGAGTCCGCCAACAATGGTGTCAGCGTATCTGCAGTGTCCACTGGAGAGGTGAGGGTTCGCATAACATAGAAATTGGTACTCAACTATGTGGTGGGAAATAATATTGACAAGTGGAATTCTGCTTATGAGGAAGCTCTGTGCCTACAGTGGGGAGGTACACACTTCTTATACTTGAGGTAGAAGACCAGACAAAGTATGCCCCATTAAAAGCCGTCATTGTTTCTAATTTGGTCTGACCCCTGAGAAATGCTATCAGAGATTCAGGGACAGCCACTAACTCCCAAACCAGTCCTGGGTGGATTTCGTAGATTACTCCAGCAAGGCACTGAAGGGCTGGGTGAGTGGCAGCAAAGTGGGTTATTTTGTTGGGCTGTACAATTTGATTCTGAGGGAGCACATGCTCAATACCGGTTTTACAGAGCTGCGCTAACAGCTGGTACACATTAAGCTGACTGACCCCAGGAAGCTTGCTGAGGAGGTGGACCTTTGGGTCAGCACCAGAGTGTCCAAGAAGGCATCAGCGGGTCGGGGGACTCCCACAAGGGTAGTAAGGGTACGAACCAGAAGAAAGAGAGGGAGATAAAAACAAGAAAGAGTTTTCTAAAGGTCCCAAAATAGTTCTCAGTGTAAAGGGCCACATTCCCAATTTGGCCCCAGACAAAATAGGCTTTGTTGATAAGAATACTGGTACATTTGTCCCCAGGTGTTATGAGAGTTACCAGTATGGGCACACCAAGGGTGATCCCAAGTGTCCAAAGAGGACACAGCCCCCAGTGGTGGGTAGACCCCAGGGTTGGCCAGTATAGCATTTGGGGAGGAGATGGCCCTAGCAAGTGTTGGGGAGGCAGATGAGGTTACCCTAGTGTCCCTGGGTGACAAGGAGATGGTGCCCAAAGCCCACATGCCTTCAAATACTTCTACGTAAAGGCAGTGGGTCACCATTAATGGGCAGAGGGTGGAGGCTCTGAGGGACATAGAAGCCAGTATGACTTACGTCAAGTGTCATCTGGTGTCCTCAGAGCAGGTGATATCCAATACATTCCACCAGGCTGTGGTAGTAGATAACCGCGAGCACCACTAACCTGTGGCTCTGATTCCCTTTGAATGGGAGGGGGGTGGGGTCCTCAGGTTTTCTGAAAGTTGCTGTGAGCCCTGCCATGCCTGTGGACTGTCTGTTAGGGAATGATGTGGAGCACATTGCCTGGAAGGAAGTGGAGCTCAGGTCATTGGTGGAAATGTTGGGGTTGCCTGAGTGGGTCTGTGCGACCATCAGGTCCATGGCTGCCCAGGAAGGGAGTCAAGGAGGACTGGAGCCTGGAAAAATGGCCCAGACAGCTGCTAAGAAACGGAAGGGCAAGAGGCATGGCAAGTCAGCCCGAATGTCCCATGGTACAGGTGGATGGTGCACCAGAGGACGCCGCCCCAGACCCTACTGGGGAGGACAATGCCTCGCTTGGTGACCTGCCTGAACTTGCTGGATGGCAAGCAGAAAGGGGATCCCCCACGGAGGAGTTCTGTAAGGCACCGGAGTGCCCAACCCAGGAGGGCTTGAGGCGACAAGCTGAAGTCCAGGCAGCTGGTGATACCTCTGGAGATCATGTCATATATTGGGAGAACAACCTCCTGTATAGTGAGCCTAAGGCACCTGTGCATAGGGCAACATGTGTTGGTAGTCCTCCAAAGCTACAGGGCCTTCCTACTGGGGCTAGCTCAAGAAATTCCCCTGGCAGGACATATGGGACAGGACAAGATCTTTGCCAGGCTTGTCTCCCACTTTTATTGGCCCTGGATGAGGATATCTTCAGAAGCATTCTGCAGAACTTGTCTCACCTGCCAGGCCAGTGGGCAAACAGGGAAAAAGCTGAAGGCTCTCCTGAATCCCTTACCTGTCATTGGCACCCCTTTTGAGGGAGTGGGCATCGACATTGTAGGACCCTTGGACCCCAAGATATCCTTAGGCAACAGGTTTATCCTGGTCTTGGTGGACCATGCCAGTAGGTTCCCAGAGGCAATCCCTCTGAGGACTGTGATTGCACCTCCAGTGTCTAGGGCCCTGATCGGGATTTCCACCTGAGTGGGGTTCCCCAAAGAAGTGGTGGCACTAACTTCATGTTTGCGTACATGAAGTCCATTTGGAAGGAGCGTGGGGTAACCTACAAGACCCCAAAAGGCATGATTATGGACCTACATGAGCCTATGAGGTGGAAGTGGGACGTCCTCTTGCCATGCCTGCTTTTTGCCTACAGGGAGGTGCCACAGAAGGGAGTTGGATTTAGCCCATTTGAACTCCTGTATGGTCACCCTGTTAGAGGACCTCTCAGTCTGGTCAAGGAGTGGTGGGGGCAAACTCCCAAGAAACACCACAGGATGTGGTTAGCTACATGCTATCTCTCAGCAATCAGATGGCCAAGGTCTGGAAGAAAGCTTAATAGAACTTGGAGGCAAGCCAGGAAGTTATGAAACAACGGTATGACTAGACGGCTATTTCAACTTAGACAGAAAGTGTGGGTGATGGAGTCAGTGGAGTCCAGGACCCTCTAAAACTGTTGGACTGGGCCATATGAGGTAGTTGAGAGGAAGGGGAAGCCACCTGCCTGGTAGACCTCAAGACCCCTAGAAACCCCTTAAGGGTACTTCATATAAACCTCACTGTGAGAGGTCCGAGGTCACCATGCTGGTGACAGATGATGTGGAGGAAGAGGACAGTGAACCTCTCCCTGACCTCCTGTCATCGAAAGAGAAAGATGGGCCAGTGGAGGATGTCAAACTCTCCCCAATCCTGGCCCGAGAACTGCAGAAGGACTGTCACCAGTTGTTGAGACAGTTTGCCTCTCTGTTCATCTGTGTATCCATGATATTGACACTGGAGACAGCCTGCTTGTCAAAAATAAAAAATAGACTGGCTGTCTGACAAAGTGAGGGCCAGCATCAAGGAGGCGGTCTCTAAAATGTTGGAGCGGGGAGTGATTGCGCACTCCAGTAGTCCCTTGTCCAGCGAAGTGGTGCTTGTACCAAAAGCTGCCCCACTGGGTGCCACCCCAGAACTCCGGTTCTGTGTAGACTATATGGGCGTCAACTCAGTCATCAAGACTGATGCACGATTCCCCATCCCCCGACCTGATTAGCTCATTGACAGATTAGGAGCTGCCAAGTTCCTGGCTACTTTTGATTTGACTTCAGTTTACTAGCAAGTTGCCCTTACTAAGGGGGCTAAATAGAGGTCAAACTTTTCTACCCCAGTGGACCACTTTCAGTTTAAAGTGATGCCCTTGGAGCTGAAAAATGCCCCTGGCACTTTCCAGAGTCTGGTGAACCAGGTCTTGGCTGGGTGGAGGCCTTCAGTGCTGCTTACCTAGATGACATAGGTGTCAGCGGCAGCTAGGATGACCACCTCTTTTACCTGCAGGAAGTGCTTCAGGCCTCACTTTCAAGACCAGTAAGTGCCAGATAGGGCCGGGTTCTGTTGTGTACTTGGGACACCTTGTAGGCCGGGGTAAGGTGCAGACCCTCCAGTCCAAAATAGACTCTATTCTGGCCTGGGAGTCCCTAAAACTCAGACTGACGCAAGGTCCTTCCTGGGCCTCACTGGATATTACAGGAGGTTTGTCAAGGGATGTGGCTCCATTGTTGCTCCCTTGACTGAGATGACTTCCAAGAAACAGCCCAAGGTGATTTGGACAGAGGCTTGTCAGAAAGCCTTTGACTCCCTCAAACAGGCCATGTGCACAGCCCCCTGTGCTCAAGGCCCCCAATTTTCCAAAGAATTCATAGTGTAAACAGATGCATCAGAGCATGCCATAGGGAAAGTCTTATCACAGCTTGATGAGGAGGGCCTAGAACAACCTGTAGCTTTCGTCTCTAGGAGGCTGCTTCCTAGGGAACAGAGGTGGGGTGCTATTGAGAGGGAAGCCTTTCCTGTGGTCTGGGCACTGAAGAAGTTGAGACCACATTTGGTTGGGACGCACTTCCGGGTTACAGATAGAACACAGGCCCCTCAGGTGGCTCATGCAAATGAGGGATGAGAATCCAAAATTATTGAGGTTGTCCACCTCCCCATAAGGAATGGACTTTAAGGTGGAACACTGTCCTGGGTCAGATCACTCCAATGCTGATGGTCTATCCACGTTCTTCCGCCTTAATGATGAGAACACCAAGGAAGTTGGGTAGTTCTCTCCACTTTCAGCTGGGTGAGGGACATGTGTTAGACCTGTCCGCCTTAGGGTTTCCCTCCAGTTTGTTTGCTGAAATTTGTTTGTATTGGCCTTAGGACTCTGTGCACTTTACCACTGTAAACCAGTGCTAACATGCTTGTGCTCACTCCCCTAAACATGGTTAAATTGCCTTACACCTGATTAGCATATTTAATTTACTCTTTAAGTGTCTTGTAGAGTGGTATACCATATACCTAGGGCTTGTAAATGAAATGCTACTAGTGGACTTGCAGCACATATTGTGCCACCCACTTAAGTAGCCCCTTAAAGCATGTCCCAGGCCTTCCATTGCAGCCTGGATGCAGTTCTAAACTGCCAATTCGACTGGGCAATATAACCCCCTTGCCAAGCCTTAAGCTTCCTGTTAGAAATGGGATTTCTGGTTGGCTAGGGCAAGCGCCTAAGCCAGGCAGAAACCACCACTCTAGTCAGGGCAAGGGAGTTGCACACCGAAGATAACCCCTGCTCACCCCCTCGGTAGCTTGGCAGAGCAGTCAGGTTTATCGCAGAGGCAATGTGTAAAGCATTTGCGCAACACACACACACAGCAGCGACACATTAAGCACACCAAAAAAGAAACTACACACAAGGTTATATCAAAAAAAGCCTTTGTATTACTCATAAAACACATTAGAACGTAATCACATATATACACTGTGCCACCCAGCACTTAGTATGACTTTACAGGGATTATATACACTACAGGGCCAATCGGGCCGCTGTCCTAAACATCAGAACTCACAATTAGTGAAGACAACCAGTAACTACTGGTAACATTGCACTTAGCACGAATGCATTAGACATGAACATCATAATCATCAGTGCACCCTAGGAAGAAGCATTATGCATACATTAAATTAGCAACTGTGCACCACAGTAACAATTGCCATGGTGCACATCTCATTAACCCCTCTCAGGCCTAAAGGTAATTGCCCCCGTGCAACAACATCTCTGGGAGCCCACTGGCCCCCAATCGGCAGTCCCAGTGCCTCTGCGCTTACCACCTGGACTGCGTGGTAGTTCGGTGGAGACTCCTTCCTCCACCTGGGCTCGGGGGCCTCCGTCGAGGTTCCACCCCGCTCGGTGAGCCTGGTTAATGTCCCTTTCTCAAAGTAAGGGCTCTCCCTACTATGTGTCCCTCAAGCAGCTGCCCGCGATCTGGCGGTGCAGCTGCGAAGACCGATTCTCACCCCCAAACTTGGAGCACACCTAAAATCGACTCAGGGCGGTCTCGGGCGCCGAGGGGGGAGGGAAACCGATCCCTTGCTCCCCCTCCTCTGCCCTGGCTCAGAATGGGCAATGCCCCTGCCCTCACGGCGACCGGAGCTCAATACAAGAAAGCTCAGCCCCCACTCACCATTCCTTGGGGGGCTGAGCAGTTCTGCTCACAGCCCGTTGGCTGCCCAGCCGGGCAAGGTGCCGGACGTCCAGAACTTCTTCCTGCTTGCGAGCAGAGGTCGGCCTCTCTCCACTGAGCGAAGTCTCCGTCAGCGTTTCTCGTCCCAGCTGGCCTGTTCACGGCAGCGGGCCCCGCCCACAACAGAATTGGCAACACGCGGGGCTCTCCTCGTCACCACGGGAGCCCCGCCCACAGTCAGGCTCTCTCCGCCTGACTTCCGATTTCGACAAAGGTTGCCGGGAAACGCCCGGAGCTTCTGCGGTGCCGCCGCACTTGTTGAATCCGCGGGGCCCTCGGGTCAAAACTCACAGCGCTCCACAGGTGCCTCAGGGGTGAATTGATTTCCAGGCACAGCGCCCACCACAGGCTTGGTGGGAATACAAAGATGAAGCGCTCGCCTGGCACTAAGTCTCCTAGCACTGCAGGGCTGGATCCCAAGCCCTGAAGGGAATGGATCAAGCGCTCACCACGCGCTGAGCCCCAAAGTCACAAGGGGCAGAGCTGGCCTCAGGCAGGCCAGCTCACAGGGCCCTCCAGCAGAGGGCCCTGTGGCGCCTGTCCTTCGTGGCGGTTCCTCCTGGCGCCCAGCAGTCCTCTGCGTCCTCTCTTCAAGTAAGCACCCTTTCATGGGGTCAGAGCCCCAATACTTATACTACTTCCAGTCTTTGTTCTGCCCTGGCACAGGGCACTGGACCTAGTCCAAACCAGTTCTGGGGGGCACTTAACAAGTGCACAGCAGTCCCCATTGTTAGTGTAGGCTCTGGCCCCAGACACACCACAGGGGAGCGGAGCCAGCATTGTGTAAGGCAGGCACAGTCCTATTCAGGTCCAGGTGCTACTCCTCCCACTACTCCAAATGCAGATCGGCCTATTCAGCCTAGCACTGACTCACCCAGCCCCGCTGGAGCCACTGCACCTCCCCAGCCCCTGTCATCCAGAGCTAGACATGCAATACACAACAGGCAGGCACAAAGACACATAGCACACAGAAATGCCCACTTCTAAAAGTGGCATTTCTAAAATAGTGATAATAAATCTGCGAACATCATTACACAGCATTTATCACCACTATTCCAAACATACCAAACTTGATCATGCCACCCCTCTCCTATCAGGAATTACCACTGAAACACATATCAGGGACTCCCCAATGCATTCCTATGAGAGGGCAGCCTCACAGCAGTGAGAAACCAAATAGGCTATTTGTCACTACCAGGACATGCCACACAGTTAAGGCACATGTCCTACCTTTTACCTACTTTGCACCCAGCCCAAAGGGCTAGCTAGGGCCTACCTTAGGGGTGACTGATATGTAGTAAAAGGGGACTCACAGACGTGCCAACCACTTTATGTGCCACATCACAGCGGCAGTAAACTGCGCGCGCAGGCCCTGCAATGGCAGAGGTCTGAGACCGGTTTGAAAGGCTACTTTGGTGAGTGGCGCAAGCAGCGCTGCAAGCCCACCAGTAGCATTTAATTTACTGGCCCCGGGTATATGAGATACCACTTTACAAGGGATTGATAGGTAAATTAAATACGCCAAACAGGTGTAGACCAATCTTACCAAGTTTACCATTGAGAGCACATGCACTTTAACACTGGACAGCAGTGATAAAGTGCCCAGAGTCCTAAAATCACTAACACCAGGTCAGAAAAAATACAGGTGGAAGGCAAAAAGTTCTGGGATGACCCTGCAAAAAGGGCCAAGTCTAACACTCCCCTTTTATTACATATGTTACCCCTTAGGTAAGCCCTAGGTAGCCCATAGGGCAGGGTATGTTGTAATTAAAAGGCTGGACATGTACTGTTAAGTTTTACATGTCCTGGTAGTGAAAAACTCTTAAATTCTTTTTCACTACTGTGAGGCCTGTCTGTCCCGTAGGATAACATTGGGTTGCTTTATTACATTTAATAAGTGCTAACTTTTGATTGGGAACAGATAAGCATTTCATGTTTGTGTCTGAGAAATTGTAATTAAAAATTCTCTTTAATGGTAAAGTCAGATTTTAAATTACAATTTTGAAAATGCCACTTTTAGAAAGTTGAAACCACAAGAGGGGTTAGGCCAATTGAACAAGAAGCAGGTAGGGCCATAATACTTAACAATAAACAAGGGGGGTACCTGCCTCCTTTAAAGTTTGAAGCTTAATTCCTTTACAGCTTTAGTCAAACAACAACCTTGTTATGTTTGATTAAGGTTATTTATTAACCCAACTTATTTAAAAGTTTTGTATGTATTTTTTCAACATTTTTAAAAAAAGTGGAAAAAAGGATAACACTCAATGATCAAACAAATATAACATACACCAATTTGACAATAACAACATACAAATACGATACATCGAAAATGAACAAATAATCACAGACACAATATCAAAAAACAATTCATAAACTCTACATTATCTTTTGCATCATAATGAATTAAACACACGGCAAGCCTTCAGACTTTCAATAGAGCCATCAATCAAGGCAACGCCTAACAGGGGGAACTGCAATTATTCTAGTTGGAGAGGGAATTAATTACACCAACATTATGTTTCTAAGTAGTTCCGTTATGTTGTTATTGTCAAATTGGTGTATGTTATATTTGTTTGATCATTGAGTGTTATCCTTTTTTCCACTTTTTTAAAAATGTTGAAAAATACATACAAAACTTTTAAATAAGTTGGGTTAATAAATAACCTTAATCAAACATAACAAGGTTGTTGTTTGACTAAAGCTGTAAAGGAATTAAGCTTCAAACTTTAAAGGAGGCAGGTACCCCCCTTGTTTATTGTTAACATTTAGAAAGTTAGCATTTTCCTGCCCTTAGCCATTTGGTGCCTGCAGCTTCCCCTGGGTCACATGTCTGGGTGAAGCTGGCAGTTAAACTTTGTGAATTCCTCCCAGACAATCACACAATTGAGGGATTAGGTGTGCCTGAATGGGCCATCTGCTGGCAGGATGGGGGCGGAGCTGGGCATAGCCCCACTTGCAACTGAATAGGCTGTGCTCTGCCTTCACACAAAGGGCTTCTCACCTCCACACTGTCTCTGCACCAGCTTGGAGCCAGGGCAGGGGAGTCAGGAAATTCCAAGCATTTCAAATAGAAACCTCTAGAAACTTCTAACTTCAAAGAAAGCACCAGGTACAAAAATAGGGCCCTCAGACCTACTTTTCCGTTCACTTTCTGGACCTGCGGGAGGAGTCTCAGAGGACTGCCTGCTGCTGTGGTCTACTGTGTGCTCCACAAGACTGTTTTGCTGCACCTGGAAGGACTGCTTTGCTGCTTGGAGCCTGCCTTGAACCCTCAGAGGCAAGTCCTGCTGTTCGAGCCCACATCTTCACCTGAACCCAGGACTACCAGAATGGCTCCAAGGGCTAGTCTGGTGGTCTCCTGTTTAGAGCCACAGGCACATAACAGACATCCACCATCTTGAACCTGAACCTGCACCCAGCCGGAGTGAATCCAGAACCCCCAAGTGGTGTCTCTCCTGTCCTGGACCCTTGGTTGTGGTGCTAAAGGTGCCCAGATAGCCAAAGTTGAAATCTTGGCACTTAAAACATTTTTGGCTAAAAACTGCTGTGAGAACAGAGGGAGGACTGGGACCAACCCCCTTGCCGATTCACCCAAGGTGCATCACCGGTTGGCCTTTACTTTGCAGTTGCTCCCACTACATTGTTCTCCACAGCAGTAAATTCTGTTTAACGGTCCTTCGCCAAAGGGGTATCCTACCTCCTGAAACGGTCTTAGTCTACAGCCTCCTGCCTTGTCCCACTGGAGATTTTTGACTTCCATAAAAGTGACTAAGTCTGAACATAGAAATCTTCACTGTGACTTCGTCCAGCGGCTCCCCGACAAAATCACTCCCTTCTCGGACACTGTAGCCTTGCACCGCTTAACTCTACTTTCTCAGAAACGTTTCTTCGAAATGTCTTTTAAGTCCGTAAGTAAGCGCTGACCGGGCCCAATCCACTTCTTGTATCCGACCCCTGCTCCACCGCAGTCACCCATATTTTTCGACTGTGACCCGGTCTCGCACAACAAGATGTTCACGGTTGATGCTTTGATCTTTTAGGCGCTAGCTTTTACTAAAAACTTTAAAAAATCATAACTCTGGTTCTACTGTTTGGTTTTTGGTGTCAAATAAATTATTCTAAATTGGTGTGGGATTTTTATTGTGTTGTTTTTTCACTTTATTACTGTTTGTGTGCTGCATAAATACTTTACACATTGACTCCAAGTTAAGCCTGACTCCTTTTTATGCCAAGCTACCCAGGGTTAAGCACAGGTTATTTAGTGATTTTTTGTGGTTCACCCTGCCAGGGATTATGGCTGTTGCTTGACCAAGGCTATCACCCTAGTCAACCAACAACTCAATTTATAACAGTAAGAAAGAAAGATAGCTGAATAGTTTATTAATGATCCAGGCACCATTTGTAGTGCCCAACTAAACTGTGCAGACTGAATATTTGGCACAGCGTTCCTACGCTATAAGTAGTTACAAGCATAGGGGAATATGTCCTATACCCAGCGTCTGGTCTATTTCCTAATGGTCGTGTAGCTTTAGAGAGAAAGACAGAAGGCAGTTATAGGCATGAAAATTACTCCATGCAGGAACCATATAAGGTGTGGACCTTTTGGGAAAGAGAAAGGTGTGCTCTATATGTTCTACTGAAAGAAGATTATATGATGCTTCCTTTTTAGAAATTGTTGTCTTTCAGTAAGATTGTAAGGAGGAAAGATAGCTGAACTGTTTACTAATAACCAAGACACCATCAAGCAAAAGGTACACAGTGATGTTAACAGCAAGGCAATCCCTTTTAGCTTTGTGTGAGGAATGCAGCTTCAATTCCTGAACCACAGGAGCTGGAGTTGAACTTTCAGGAAGACATTGCCCATGCACGATCAGCAAGACTATAATCAACATTGTAAGCCACAAAAGGAATGAGAATATTGAAGCATAATTCCAAATGTAGGCCCATGGTGGGTGAATATACTGGTCACAACATCAGCAACACGCAAGATTCTACCTGTATCATCGGCTAATTACACAAGTGGGCATTTTAGGAAATAAAACTCATGTCCCAGGCTTTGGATTGGAATCCGTTCCAGATAATATTTCTTGCATCTGTATCACTTCAATCAATCTAGATTCTTTTTGTGGTGCATCTAAGATTGCAGTTGTGAAAGAGGCAATCGTTAATAAGGATGCAATAGGTTCACTTGTTGAAGATGATGCTTGCACCATGTTTGGATTAGGACTTGATGATCAGTGTAAAGATGATGACACAATAGACCCATCAGTCCCTGGAATAGCGCCAATGATTTCAACTCAGTTGTACATTTGCAGATACTTCCAAAATAGGGAGAGGATTTACTGGACTAACCTGGAGGCACGTTTGTGTTGGCAGTTGTCTATTGAACAGAATCGGCCACATAGGGCTTTTTGCTGTGATCCATCAACACCTTTCTATTTTTCTTTGCACCAGGATGTGATGGCAGGAATGCATTGCATGTGCCTTCTACTCCAAGAACTGGAACAGGTATACTGTTATAGGCCTTGAAAAATCATAAAAATATACCGGGCCTGCAGATCTAGTGACTTGAAAAATCTACTTGACCGAACGGTAATGCTCTTCACCCATAAACTGGTCTCAAATTGTTAATTTCACCAAGTCCAATTTTTCTTCATTTTCACATATGAGAGCATGTTCAAATATGTGAGTTCAGAATGGCTGCTGTACAAACAGCTATTTTATTTGATTTACTAGCTAACCTTTTGCTCCACGTAGACTAAGAATCTAGCCCATATATGGGGAACACATGACCCTTGACTTGCCTCTGTCATCAGGGCGGGGGCAGGAATGTTCATGTTTATAAACTCTCACTTTTAGTAACTATATTACTAAAGCACAATGTGGTAGCACAGTGCCATTTACAGACAGCACATTCTCCATTGAAATGGCCACAAAATTTCCCTCTGACATGCAGTTTTACTGATAATAATATATAGCTACCAAACGATAATGTTTGGAAATTGGGTTTCGCAAATATTTATAATTTGCATATCACCAAGTAAGGTGCTCTGATTTGTTTTGATCCAATTAAAATCTTTGTTTCCATCACACTTCTGAATTACCAAAAAAGTGCTTTGCTAACTGCGGACATATTTTGAAATATGTGTACTATTTATTTACAAGCTATTTAAATCTTGTGTCTTGGAAAAAAAACTGACATTTTTTCATTTCACACTTGCTGTACCCCAGCAGGATTGGCAGACAGTTCCCTTTACAAAATCCTCCAATTTTTCACTAACCTCAGGGATTAAAATAAGCAGCAATTTGTAAGAAGACATACGTTGACATCGGACCTAGGCCTCTGAACGCACAGCATGTACCCTGCCATTTGGAAAGGATGCAAGTATAACAGCAGTACTCCCAGAGCAGACATAGCACCCAAATACGCCTTAACAGCAAGCGAAGGACCGCTGTCTGAATGAAACGTATGAAATGCTTCCATTGCTATTAGGCACTACAAGCCTTTTAAGGCCACTCGAGCAATGGCAATCTTTTGTGGCCACACCCAAAGGAATGTAGAGCAAGAATCAACCAAAACCAATATATACTTAAATTGATTGACTACTGGAAGATGGGCAACATGACTTAAGAAAACTACACCAAAGTGTTTATTGGATATGGTAAGAATAGTCGGTGCTAATCTTACTGCAAGTAAATGCTTAATTTGTTGTCAAACACTACACTGCAGTACTTCCTTTTTTCATTCTTAGGTAAATAAGGATACCTATATTGTTGCTGTAGCATTGACCAAATAGCACTGATGCCAGCTTGAGTCAAAGCTAACCCTTTATGTGCTAATCAAATCTAATCTAACTATTTAATTAGGTATGTACCTGTCCCCAATCTCAGGTATAAAAATCATGAAAACAATTTCTTTGGTAAAGCTATATGAATATTTGGACGAAAAACCACCAGGAAGCTTTTCACTTTTCAATGTTGCTTGAATTGCCACAATTATGTCTGCATCGATCTTCATCTGAGATCAGGTAACAGCAGCCCCCTTAAAAGTTTACACTGCTGTCACTGCAGCCAGATCAGCAGCACAGGTCCCATAAGCATGAATTCCTTTACTTTTATGGGTCATGGTGTGGTGTAAGTGGATCAAAGGAAGTATGCCCTTGAGAACAGCTACCTTTCCTCAAAGCTGCTTTGCTTTTATCAATTTTCCTTTTGAATCTCTGAATCTGTTTAGGTGCCAGAGTGGCAAGTCCACATTGTAACCTTTGATGCAGAATGCTGAATACGACACAATTAGTATGGCAACTATTGGATTAGCCTTCTGAAAGGCAAGTAAGAGGGCATGTATTTCTGGTAATTATGCGGTGTGTGTATACAGTGTCTTGAAGTTGCTGTCTAAAAAAATTCTCTGCACTGCAGCATAAGCCGCAAAATATTTTTCCTTAGTGCCAATGGCGTACTGCGCACAGCCATCCGTGTAGAACATGCTTTTGTACTTATCTATGAGTAAGATGTTTGGAAATTGCGGAATAGTTTCTGCCTACTGTAGAAATTACTGAGTTCTAAGTGTCAGATCATACAAAAATTTTACATCAGTCGCATGTTGCATTGCGACCCACTGCACCCAATGAAAGCATAGAGTATGTGCATTGGGGATACTAGCTTTAACAGGCACCTCAAGAGTAGGTATAGGGAAACTACGACTATTTGCTTTGCCTATGCCACAAGTCGCACTTTCAAAATGGCCGTCTGCACCACTGTGATAATTCTCAGTAGGAGCAAACTGTTCCTCTGCAGTAGATCATAAGGTTGATCTGTAGGCTACAGGATCATCTGTTCCACATTATAAACTATGTATGTGCAGCCTGAAGTGCTGGGGGCCACCATAATTGCTAGGCTTGTCTTGTTGTCCTGCGTCTAAGTATTTTGTCTCTAACATGTCTTCTTGCGCTCAACATTAGATAGCAGTATGTGTACTTGTCCACTTTTTCTCAGAAAAAGTGGGAACAATTAATTCATATAAAGGCTTACCAACTCAGCATAATGTGCCAAGTAACTTCTTCCAGAGTAAAAAAAAACAAAAAACAGGGCTTGTAACTTTCTCAGTGTGTTTGGGGGTTGCAAAGTAGCACACTTTTGCAGGAAATCCGGTGTCAGCCTTTCACCCTCACTGGAGGGATAAAAGAAGAAACATTCTTGGGGAGAGGATGTAGCCTTACGGCTAGAGCGCTCGACCTCGGACCTGGGGAACCGGGATCGAGTCTCTGCAACGACACTCAACATCCTGTGATTCTGGGCAAATCACTTAATCTCCCCGTGCCTAACAAAAATGAATGTATTCATCTGTAACGAAACTGGTGCTCATGTAAAGCGCTCTGATACCCGATGTCTCGGGTCTAGTTCGCGCCATTTAAAACTCGTAAAAAAAAAAATCTTGTCAAAGTTGAGTTCCTAAATTTTGGATAGGATGGATATTATCGACGATCAAAAACCTTTGAGTGTGGGACCCGCCCAAAGGGTATGTAGGAGAGTGCATGGGTCTCCACACTGTCCAGCTGGAACCAGATGGTGTTTGGTTAATAGCATGTAGTATGTACACAAATTACTACAGCGTTTCTCTGCCAGGTGTATGATGTAGAAAAATGTTGGTGCAGACATAAATGGTCTCCCACTGTTCTAATCTAATTGGACATTCAAGTTTCTCTACCAGCTGGTTTGATTTAAATACACAAGGTCTGGCAGTTTCGAGATGAGTTAGGCATAAAGCCTGGAGACTAGGTGGCCTGTTGTTTTCATGGTTGCAATGAACTTCTCAAAAGCTGTGAGTGGGAGGGTAGCGGCTTCTCTAACTTGTGCTTGGGAGACCCAGTGCTTCAATTGTAAGTAATAATTGTAAGCAATGATGTCGTTCCTTCTCTGGAACCCAGGAGGCAGTTTTAATTTCCTTGAATAAACAGATTCGTCCACTGTGACAGACGTAACAAAGCCGGTAGCATTTCCTGGCTATCCAATCCTGGTGGCACTGCTTATTGAGTCCTGGGGAAAAGTCTGTAGTGCCCACCACCGAGGTCTGGGGTGATGGGTGTGTGGTGTAGGCATTATATCTAGTCAAGAGGTTTAAGGTGATTAGAGCGGCTTTTGTAATCAGCTAGATATATAGGCTACATCTTTCTCACTTTGGTATCCATTGGATTTCCGCCAGAGGCCGTGATGTAAGGCTCTGATCTAAGATGCACCAAATCTTACCTTTCTCTCCCTTGATCCATTCTACATACATATCGGATATGTGCCATTTCACAATAGCAACTTGGATGCAATATACCTAGAATTGCCTACTTCGGCTAAGCTCTGGGATTTGCCTATGCATTCGAGGTCTTTTCCATTTCCAAATAAAACTATGCAAACCTCTTGCAATTGATAGAGATCATCATTTGTGAGTGAGATGTTTAGGAAAATACAAAGTATTTTTGAGAGTATGGTCGCAATTCTGCCTAGACATGAGAGGACGTGCGAGTGCCACAACTTTGTAAGAACTTCTGGTGCATCTGCAGAGATTTGGGCTGAGGAAAAACCCAAGGTAAACAAGTTCTTTCATACTCCATTGAAAGGGACGCTCCTCTTATAAGGATTCAGCTAATGGGTATCCTTCTGCCAGTAATAGTCCTACTGATTTGTTAAGAATTAGGATGCCTGCTAGCTGTTGCTACTCCTCCTGTACTTACAGTAATTCTTGGAGAGAATGATGGGAAGCTGTGAGCAACAGTAAAATGTCATTGGCAAACGCTGAGGCCTTGTATGTGCCTCCGTGAAAAGTGATGGCATGAAATGTCTTGTTTTCCTGAATCTTCTGTAAAAGGGTCTCTAGATATAGGGGAGCACCATCTGAGACAATGGACACCCCTGCCTTATGCCCTTTTGGATCACTAAGTTAGGAGTATTGACTCCATTCACTCGTATCCACCCACCCTTGGAATCTAGCACCGAGACTCGCCTTGTGAAGGATCGCCTTTATCATGCCCCAATCTACCCTAGCAAACACTATCTCTGCATCAAGGGAAAGCACTACTGTTTCTTTGCATCTTTTCCATGCCAGGTCGATTATATGGAGAGCCCTCTTAGAGTTATCGTAGGTAGATCTGGCTGGAATAAATCCCACTGGGTTCGCATGAATTTGTTTTGGTAACAGGGTTTCCATGCAGTTTGCCAATACATTAGCAAAGATTGCAAAATCTGCATTCAACAGGGGGTTCGGGCTGTACGATGAGCATTGCATGGAAATTTTATGGGACTTCAGAATCAAGGCAGTTGATGCCTCAGTCATCGACAGGAGCTGTTCCAGGGCGGTGGATAAATTACTCAAGAGGTCAGATAAAAGAGTAGCCAGTTGTGGTGCATACATTTAAAGAAAACTATGATGCAAGCACTATATTTTGACTTAAGACCCTGTTTAAGATATCTAATGTTGTTTCGTATTTTTTGTCAAGCTTGCCATCAGTCCAGTAGTGTGAGCATATGAATAAGATTTAAAAATGAAACTGAATGGGGAATACCTTTTACTAGCCACCCCACAGCAGACAGGGAGCTCCTGTTTGACCTGAGGGACGAAACCAATGTTACAATGGACGTCTCCACTATTAGAAATTATTGAAAAAAAGGTTTGTGTGCGTCACCCAGGAGAACTCAAAGCCCAGCCCCTTGGTGCAGTGCCAATGATGAGTTTTTTGCAATCTTCTGCAAAATGCTGCACAGGTTTAGATCTCCTAGACCCTCTGCCAAGCACTGCTCAGAGCCAATTTACTAACTTGAGACAGGAAACCTAGTGAACTGTAACCCACGAACCACCTACGCATTACACAAGGATGGTGCATTCTGAGCAACCATCAATCATGTGAGACTACAGGATTATTTGTCACTGAGGTTCAAAACTTCGTTCATCATGAAAGAATCCACACTATATATTTTAAGAGTTTATTAAAATCAATGTCCTAATCTAGTGCAGAGAACATGTAGAAATGCAAGTATAAAATCGAAAAAATTGTGGCAATGAAAGCAACTGCTAAGCAAAATATTAAGAATTGCAACATTGTTATGGGGGTTTCAGAAGTTCATTCCATTGAAAGATGAAACCAGTCTTTGTTAACCAACCCCTCGCTTTTTGCAGTTGTTTTAGCACCAAAAGGGCCTGTTTGAGTTTCTTGAGGTTGCCTCAAGCCCACATACCTTAGCCAAACAACAAGCATGTTGTTCTGATTTTCAAGAAAGTCTCTCCCCGTCTCTTTGTCTTAGTTGTTGCATTCTCAAACGATAAGCTCCGGCTGGCTCTGAAGAGCGCCGATGGCCTTTGCTGGTAATGTTTGCAGCTCAGCTCGCACAAACCAAACCTCTCAGGAAGTTGAAGATTCCTCTATGCCTAATACATGTCTTTACCAAGCTTAAATGCACTTTTCTAAATATTTTGGAAAGAGCAGTCCTTGTGAAGAATGATGTAAAAAGCAAGAATTAGCATATTAATCCTGCTGAAGCATCTCTAATATAAATCATACTACAATAAAGCAAATGTTATGTGCTTTACATGTGCAAACAATACTAAACGCATCACAGGCTAATCAATGAAAAATGTACATTCAAATTAACGTACCAATATATGAATTGCCATGGGGGTACATAAGCAGAGAACACAAATATAATGTCAGAAGAGGACTGGAAAATGAGATACAGATCTCAATCTCAGTGAGTAGACATCAGAGATATTCTCAGGACACAGATGTCACGGACTCAAGACACAAGTGTGTCCACTCAAGTTTCAAATTTACACAAAAGGCACATCAATATGGTTGCACTACTCCTATAGGATCTGGTCTCAAAAACGCACGTCAGGAGTGCCTTTTCAAATACATAGTCAGAGCAGATAATTAAATTCCTCCATACGAGTGATGAAATAGCAGTCATGCCAGTAAGTGATTTCTGGCACCAAGAAAAAGACGTCAGCAAAAGATGTTCTCTGCTCAGCCGGGATTATCATACAGATATTAGCATTAAACATATCATGGAAAAGCAATAATTTTGTTCCCAACATCAGCATAATATTTTTGGTAAATAATCCTAAGTGCACCAGAGAAAAAGCTTGCCATGTTTTGAAAATAAATATTTTCAGGCCCCTAAGTACTGGCATGTCATTTTTGTCAAATACTCACACATGTACCATTGCCCTGTATGGCCAGAATCTGCTCACATTCTCATGAATCACAAACACATGCCAGGCAATAGTGAGCCATGAAAAGTCAAGGATGCACACCAAAAGGCTGGCGTGGGAGGGCGGGTGTTTGGGGGGTGAAACCTAAGCTAGGGTAGCATAATGTCCAGGAATGGGCATCAGACAATATGCCAAAGAGGGCCACCTAATACCTGGGCGACCATAATTCCTAGAATGGCCACAATATACTAGCAAATAATCTTTCCCGGCTGTGACGCCTAGCCACTCCACTCTCCAACCACTGCAGCCCTAGTTACAAGCTCCATCATCCTTGCATTCATACATGTAGTGTCACTGACAGATCTGGACCCGCAATTAATTTAAAGCACCAAACAGCTTCCAGAAAATGATTGCCTATAGGTTACAGGGCCTGCGCTGAACATCACACTCCATGTGTGACCAGCATCACTGGCTAGGAGGATGAACAGCACTCCATTGAGAAAGGCGAGGGCTGCTGTGCTACCATCAACTCCCTGCCAGAGCACAGAGTCCTCCAGACCATCAATAAGCCAAAACAGTGCTTTTTACTTCAGTTGCCTTCTGTCACTAAAAATAAGACTTGCTCTATGTTGTCCCACTGTTACAGTGTACAACTGAAGGCTATGTCTCACTTTCAGCTCCTCTGGCTGACACCTGGGGTCTCTGGTGAGGCCAAGCTCACTCTTCCTTAATGACAAGCTGCCACTGAGTCACAGGGGACCACTTAATGAGTACTGCTTTTTGTCAACAATGTGAGGTTATCTGCTCTAAAACCAGAAGGGTACATTGGTTACAAATATTACATCACACAGGAATTCTCTTTGAATCAATTGTTTCAATGACACAACTAGGAACAGGCATTCCGAACCCGGCCAAACATCGAGATCTGTGCTTCGCCACATTCCTCAGTTATCAAAAGTGGGAGCTGTACTGTGGATATAATGAGCTATATTTTCAGATGCCTCATTAATTTGGACAAAAAGGTGCATGTCTGTATAGATGGCTCTATCAAGAACAAGACAATACATTAAAGACAGAAAGACACACACCCTCCTCATCCCAATACACACATCTACATACAAGCCCTTACCTTATTCATTGCTATCCGCCCTTTTCTTATAATGTGTGTCAGCCGGTCCACACACACACGATGAAGGGGGAGGTAAAAGCTCAGTTCAGTTTGGGGTAGTATGACTGACAATCCATAGGTGCTTCTGTCTCCGTTCCAGTTTCCATCAAAAATTAATGACACAATTATCACCCCTTTCTCTGCCAGCACAAAAAATTTGACGTCAATAGCTCCACTCTCAGCGTTCCGGAGGATTTCGCCATTGAGGGTGTGGTTTGCAAGAAATGTGATTTCACCATCGCTTAAAAGTACCTGCTCGGACTTCGGGGCCCATATATGCTGCACCCTCGGACCAAGAATATTGTCCCAGTAAGCAAAGGTAGCAGCTAACAGGGGTGAATAGCCATCAATTGGAATGAGCGTTTTTGGCACAGCAGGGGATGGCGGTGGGCAGAGGGCTGACATGTTTGCACCTCAGGTCACATTACTCAGGTCCTTCTGCTATTACCTAGAAGAAAATTATGTGGGGGAAGGGTAGGAGAAAATAAGATTTTGATAAGCTGTAATATGACAAGGAGAAAAATTTAAGGCTGTCAAAGAAAAAAATTAGCGTAGCTGTACACCCTCCCCTGTCTGGCAAAATGGACTACTATGATGCGCATAACTCCTTTCTCTGGCAAGAGCAGAAAAGAAGGCTGCCCCTGTATGGGCAGACATGGGATCATACAGACAAGTAACACAGTGTGGAGGATTGCAGTGGTGGTGGTATGTGTGCATGGTACATGGCTGGGCTCTCCAATCATTCTGTGAGGCAATGTACAAAATCAAATATGTCAACTATGTGATTGTGAGAGAACAAGAGGCATATTGCCTAAACAAACACCAGTGATAGTTCATTATGAGATACATGTTTAACAACACGATTTTCAAAAAGTGCTTTACACCACAATTATTACTTTTTCTAACCACTGTAAGCATTAGGCCTTATTACCCAATTAAACGGTGCTCAATTTATCACCCACAGAAGGATAAAGAGCTTAAAGTGTTTTGTGGGGATTCCAACTTGTGAAATGTTATTAAATAGTCAAAACTGTGACCACTTAACATACTAGGATACCTTACTGGTAAGTCTTGCCATAAGAGATCATTCGAAGATGTACCCATGCACCTTCAACCTTTGTAGCAGTGCTATAGTGGTCTTCCTGCTTTATCACATGGGATATCAATGACGCACTGGCTATGGTTGCACAACCCAGGTACAAACCAGGCATCAGTCCACCACTGGACACAGAGATAGTTCCCAGTATCCTTGATTAGTGACTGTGGGCTTTGAAGTTTCCAATACTGCTCTTGCTTGTTCGCTGACCTGGCTGCAGAGGGGCAAAGTGCAGAGAATGCAGCTTAGATCTCTCTAGGACTTAAAATACGAAGGGGGAGTTTGGAGTGTTTTGTTAATAAATCTGCAGTATAGGTCTTGGATTCCACAACTCAGAATTACCTAATAACATATACCTTGAACCAGGGAGTTGGCAGATACTGCATCCTCATTCTCTAGGACCTTTTAGTTTCCTTCGACACAGTCGATCATGACACATTAATCCTAAGACTCAAAGAAGCCAGCACAGAGGGTACCGCTCTCACTTGGATCTCATCTTACCTACACAATACAACAAATGTGATCCATTCTTTTTTTTCTCTCTTCGAAACGCTACAGCAGAAGTCCCTCAAGGCTCTTTCATCTCACCCCTCCTTTTCAATATTTACATTGAATCCTTACCAGGACTAATCAATGTTTTTCAGCTCACCTGCTATAATTATGCAGACAATGCACAAACGATTCTTAAACTGGAAAGTCCAAAAGACATTGGAATTTCAAAACTCTTCTGCTGCTTCCAGGTCGTTGACCAACGGATGACATGTTGTCACCTCAAATTGAATGCCAAAGCTGAAATATTCACCTGTGGCAAATGGAAAACTTATGACTCCCTTCAGTGCCAGGCATGACAACATAGGACCACCACCAAAAATATCCAAGGAGGTAAAATAAAAAACCTTGGAATTACCAAGGACTTCAATCTGTCCATGAATGATTAAGTGGATAAGCTATCCAAATCAACCGTTCTTACCATGAAAACGTTACAACGCATCTTCGCACACCTAACATTTGCCCATAAACTCCAAGCAACAATCTCTCTTGTCCTATCAAAACTAGATTGCGTTAATGTGGATCCCAAGGTTTTGGACTTTAAACTGTGGGTGAGTC